>CM076569.1:732504294-732819294 GCA_034641835.2 Pinus albicaulis
GATTGTGACTAACACATAAATAAAACAAGGAGAAGACACAGTCAAGTAGCAACATCCTGAAAAACTTATAATCACTTCTTCGATGTTCCCTGAAAGATTAATAATACCCTAACATTTTAACAGTTGAAACTTGTGAGACACTCGGTATCACAACACTGGAACCAACCACTACCTTTCTAGAAATTATTGATAGTTCTGTCATTAAACCTGAGGGAACTCTATAGGAAATTATTGTTTCTATTGACTCGTGGGAGTACCTAGTGTATTTTCTAGTTATCAACCTAAGCAGTCGATTAGATGGACATCCTTTAATTCTGGGTAAACCTTGGTTAGCAATAGTCGATTCTTATATAGGCTGTCGTGCTAGTAGCATGACCATTACAAAAGGAAATGCTATAAAAAACCTTTTTTTTTATCCCCCTTCTAAGCCAAGTCTGCCCATTCTAAAAACTCATAAACATCCACCTAGATATCTAGAATAAAATATACGTCCACCTCTTACAGTAGATGAAGCGCTTGAGTTCAAGAATCAGGATAAAGATGATGTAATTACTAATTTTATTAATCAATCGGTTACTACGAATTATGTGAATTCAAATGTTGAAAGTGATTCTTGACAATGAAGCCATGGAAGACCCTTAAGAATATGTTGATGATCATCATATACCAACAATTTTTGTTCATAACAACAGACCTATTGAGATTGAACCAGGATTTTTTTAAAAATTAATGATAATTTGGACAGTGACCAACAACAAAATCTTATTTAGGTTCTACAAAACTAAAAAGGGGTTTTTTCTTGGGACTATCCAGACATGAAGGGCACAAAATATCAATTATGTACACACCACATCTACATCGAAAAGGATGCTTTTCCTCTCCAGAAACCTCAACGGATATTAAATCCACATCTCAAGGATATCATAAACGAGGAATTAGAGAAGTTGCCAGATTTGAATTTTATTTATCTTGTTTCGGATAGTAGCTGGGTCTCTCCACTAGTATTTGTTCCCAAAAAAAATGGGAAGTGGCAGATTTATGTGGACTACAGGGAATTGAACAAGGCCACGCAAAAATACCACTTCCCTCTTCCATTTATTGATCAAGTTATTGATACGCTAGTAGGAAAATGACTCTTTTCGTTTCTTGATGGCTTCAACGGCTACAAACAGATCCAAATTTCCCATGAAGACCAAGACAAAACTACCTTTACCTTTCGATGGGGTACTTTTTCCTATAGTGTTACGTTTTGGTTTATGTAACACCCCAGCTGCATTTTAGAGGGCCATACTCAACATTTTCTATGATCTGATAAATGAAGGACTTGAAGTTTACATGGATGACTTCACCCATTATGAGAACAATTTCGACCAAGCGCTATAGAATTTAGAGAAAGTTATAGAACGATGCATCGATATTAGGTTGTGTTTAAGTAACGAGAAATGTCACAATATGATGATAGAAGGCATAATCCTAGGACACTACATCTCTATGGCTGGAATACAGGTAGACCCAAAAAAAATAGAGGTAATTCTCTTACTACCTACACCTTGCATTCAAACTGAGGTACGTAAATTCCTTGGATATGCAGGATACAATCGCAAATTTATAAAGAATTTTTCACGAATTTTCGTGCCCTTGTATGTTTTAATAGGAAATGTTGAATTTAAATGATCTGCTAGTCGTAGATGATCAGTTTCCAGATGAACATTTGTTTGACATAGAAGTTAAGGCATCATTGTATGTAGATGTAGAAAACTATCTGGTGGTATGAAAACCACCAAAGCATCTAAAAAATAAAGAAAGGAAGCTGATTTTCCAATGCATCGCCCAATTTTCTTGGATTGGAGGATACATTTTTAACACAGGGTCTGATACGCAAATCCATAGTTGCATCCGTGAAGATGAGATTTATGACATCCTGAAGGCTTTCCATGATGAAACTTGTGGAAAACACTTTGTATATCATAGGAATAGACATAAAATACTACATATGGGCTATTACTTCCCACTATATTTAAAGACACTAGGAAGTATGTCTACGCTTGTGATAATTTCCAGTGGATGGACTGCCTTGGTTAATCCAATGAAATTTCGTTGCAACCACAATTGGTAATGGAACCTTTTGAACGGTGGGCGTTGGATTTTATTGGCCCATTCAATCCATCATCAAACCAAAAGGCCTACATACTAGTTGTTACATACTATGTAACAAAGTGGGTAGAAACAGTATCCTTTCCAAGAGCTACGGAAGAAACTGTAATTAATTTCCTTTTTGAGTTATTTGTGTGGTATAGTTTACCCAGGGAAGTGATCATAGATGGGGGGGCCCAGTCTATAGGACATAATATTACAACCACTCTATGGAACCACCATATCACACATAGAGTCACTTCTCCATATCACCCGGAGCCAAAGGAGCAAGTCGAGAGCACCAACAAGGTCATTGAGGTGATTTTGACCAAAACAGTTTCAACACATCGGAAATACTAGGCTGCTAAAATGCCAGAGGCCTTGTGGGCCTATCACGCAACTTGGTGAAATACTACTAGTTATTCCACTTACAACTTGTATTTGGAAAATAACCTATTTCTCCTATCAAATTTGAAATAAAGACTCTCAGAACATCCCAGGAAGTGGGACTAGACCTGAGGGAAGCCCAAACTAAACGACTTCAACAAATAAATGACTTAGATGAAGTGTGGTTATTTTCCCTACATAACACAAAAATTATTCAGCAACAACAGGGTAAGTAGCATGAAAGTCTTATAATAAAGAAGACATTTCAGGAAGGAGATTGGGCACTCCTTTATGATTCCAGATTTCAAGACTTTCAGCGTAAATTGCAGACAACATGGCTTGGCTAATATGAAATTCAAGAAGTGAAATGACACTATAATTCTGACTACCATCGATGGGTCTGTGTTAGGTCCCTATATTACTAGTATAGTCCGTTATTGTTGTTAGTGTAACCCTCTTATTGTTATTGTTGTACCCTTGTAACCTCCATATTGTTATTATTGTGCCCTTACATTATTATTTTTAGGTCGGCTAGGATTATGTTGTGGCCCCATGGACTCCTATATATAGAAAGGAGGTTTTTTCATTTGTATCATCCAAGAATTGTTCATTTATGTAATGTATTGAGGTTTTACCCTCAAAGTGGTTGATTTATAAGGCGTTGAGCTCTGTCTTCTTCTATTTTTGGAGCTGGTTTCATAACATTTGGTATCAGAGCTTTGGATTCTAGGCTTTTGCTGCTCCAAACAGGTCATCTTGGAATTTTAGCTATAACTTATTTTCTATGAAGTTTCAGAAGTTAAAATTCCTACAGAGAAAAGCCGAAATCTTGAGGAACATTGTGTAAACATTTTAGATGTTGGTTCACAATATTTTTAGATATATGATCTGTGGAAGTTAGGCTTTTTTCAGGTTTTTGAATTTCACTTAAAACAGGTCATCATGGCATTTGCACTATAAATTTCTTTCTATAAACGTTTTGAAGCTAATATTTTGACAGTGCCAATTCAATATTCTGAGGAACCACCTGTAAAAATTTCAGATCTTGGTTTGCAATATTTTCGGTGATATCATTTGTGGAATTTAGGGTTTGTTTAGGCTCCCGAATTTCATCTCAAAGAGGTGACTATGGGAAAATTGTCATAATTGTCTCTCTAAGCATCGAATTTGAATTTTGTAAAATGTGGCTACAAGTAAATGGACCGTAGTTTCATGTGTATCAATTTCAGAGCCAAAGAATAAAACAATGACACGTGGCATGTTGTACAAATTCACTCTACTGAACCAATCCATAATTAGGTCATTGTGGTAGATTTGGTATTACTTTGCCTTCAAGAATCCAAATCAGGTCAGACCTATGGCATTCAAAAAAATATTCAGATGGCTACTACAAGACCGAATTTGAGATATTGAAGATCCTAAATCATAGAGATAATTCAATTTCAATATCGAGCTCATCACAAGCAAGAAAAAGGTGTGTATTTTTTTTCGAATTGCATAAGTCTTGTGTGAAAAAACAGTTTAAAGTGATTCCAAGGGCATGTTGAAGCATAGATATAAATATTGGGTTCTAAGATTCCAACTAAAAAGAATTCAACACCCATTAAGCCTTCATAAGGCTGTACTATGACTCGTGAAGAGGAAGAAGCGCAACATGACATATCAAAATTACAAGAGAAAGTGCACCAAATTTTTCTCTCACAAAGAGAAACAAAAAATGAAATGAAATTTTTGAAGAAAGTCATGGAAGCTAAATATGGATGGTTTGAAGAAAGGCATGGATGGTTTAAATAATGGCATGGAAGCTAATATCGATAAAAAAATGAATGACAACATATAATACATGAAGAATGATCTAAAAGCTGGCATGGAAGGTTTGATGACAAGGTTAATACAAGAAATGATTCCTAATTACGGAAACATAGTGGAGGAAACTCATGATGAGAAAAAAATAAAATTTAATCATGATTTTATAAACTCTAATGTTGGATTGAAGAACCACCATATTCCAATGATGGATATGAGGAAGTTTGATGACAAGGATCCCATAACATGGATACTACAGATGGAGCAATATTTTGATCTCAATAATGTGCAAAACACACAAAAGGTACCCATTGCAACTTTACATTTAGAAAAAAATACATTTGTATGGTATCAATGGCTTTTATCTCGTAAAATTTTTTTCACTTGGTCAATTTTTACGGAGGAAATGATAGCACATTATGGGGATACAAAGAGCAACACGTTCTTTATCCAATTGGTAAATCTCAAAGAAAAGGGTTCAGTGGTGGAGCACATTGAGGACTTCCGAAAATTGAATATAAGGGCAACTGATATTCCCGAGGAACACAAGATTGATGTCTTCATACGTACTTTAAAGGATAACATCCAACATGAAGTTCACATTTGGGAACCTGATTCATTGGAGAAGGCATTCAGGTTGGCAAGAAAATTGAATGTAAAATTATGGGGACACGGAAGCCTACCACTCACATCTATAAAGATGGAAGTGTTGCTACTCCTAGACTTCCACAACCTACAAGGTTGACAGCATAATAATTGGAAGAAAAAAGAGAAAAAGGGCTTTGCCACAGTTGTGATAGAAAGTACACTAAAGGTCATAAGTTTGCTGAGAAGAAATTATTTTACATAGGTTGTGAAGAGGAGGAAGAAAATGAACAAGAAACTTCAAAGGAAGAGGATATACACTAGGAACCAACCCTAGAAGAAGAAGAATTGAGTCTGACCATATCATGTAATGCATTGGCAGGAAACATTGTTACTGATGAAATAGGTAACCTCATTGTTACCTACTTTTTGAAGTATCAAGAAAAACACCTAATTTTGAAAAAGTGGCGATGCAGAATCAAGAAAAAAAAATTTGAGCATGTTTTTGGCACTTTAAGTTTTTTTCAGTTTGTTTTTTTTTTTATTAATTTTTTTTTTATATGATGTTTTTTATGTCGATTTTGAATAGTGGTGGTGTATCATCACCAACGTTTTTTTATATGATTGATTTTGACACTATAGATTTTCTAATGTCTTCTTCTTCCGTGAGATGTTTATTTTTAAGTGCATTTATGTACTAGTGTTTTAAAAATAAAAAAATATTTTTTTTAAAAATAAAAACTTGTAATGATATCTTCACTTTTTCACATAGACAAAAGATGGAAAAAGGGTCAATATTCTAAAGTTTATATTTTCTACATGTTTATGTATTGTTAAATAATTTTTCAATGCACATCAAATAATTGTCGCTAAAAAACCAATATTTTGAACCATATGACAAAAAAATACAATTTTTCAATATAAATACAATGCAAAAAATACACTTTTACAGACTTTTTGTTGGAAAAAACACGTTAAATAAACTAATTTTTTGGGAGAATCTTAACAAAAAAACTTAAGAAAATAACATTTTTATTGAATTTTATGTCAAAAAATAATAGCAATCACATGTTTTTTGCAAAAAATAAGGGTCGTTCTCATAAAATATAAAAGTATAAACATTACAAGTAAAACTGATTAATAGTTCTAAAAAATAAGTTTTGTTTGCAAGCATAACCTAAACATCATCAACAATATCAACTAATACATCTTCAACATCATCTAGAACAGCATTGATGGCTTCTTCCGCAAAATTTTCTTCTTCATTTTGATCATTGTCATCTTCTAATGGATCTTTCATGTCAGCAAATCTTCCAAAGTGTCCCTTTCCAATCATTCCATATAATGGTGGTTGAGGTTCCTTTTCTTTTTTTCCACACGTGATTCATTAAAATCTCCTTTCCTCAAACTAACTTCTTGCTTCGCATCTGGAAGGAATTTAAGAGCATTAATTCTTTGTTGAATAAATTTTCATTGAACTGGGTCTTTTTCAATGTCAATGTAATTTCTTGTTTTTAGTAGACAACATGCTAGTGTTGTACCTAATCATCAAGCACAAAATAAATAAGTAAGAAAATTAGTATGGAGACATAAAAAGTAAAAAAGACAATATTTAAATTTAAATTTGTATAATAAAATTTACCTGAACCTGAGAATAAATCTAAAACCCATTCTCCTTCATTTGAACATCGATCTATAAGATAATTAATCAATGCTTGTGGTTTTTTATAAATGTTAGCTATATCTCCTTTTGCATCTTTATACTCATATGTTAGTTTTCTTACAACTGCATCATAAACCAATACTTGACTATGGCTCTTCTCATCTACTCGATTCATAATAATATGCTTATAGCTATCGTCTTTTTTCCAACATTCAACATGGATGAACTCACAATCATTTATAATAGGTTGATCTTTGGAAGAAACAATATTTGACTTTTGCCTGTAACATAACATAGTAAAAGTTCAATTAAATTTTACATGAATAAAAAAATTTAGGAGTAATCAAACATACAATTTCAAAGTATTACCATGTAAGTTTCATCCTTGAGTTTGCTTTACCCTTGAAGCTTGTTAATAACATTGGAAACTATGTGTCTGAATGAAATGTCACAAATCGCCAAAGTGGTGATGTTTTCACTTCTTGAAAACCCGTAACCACTTTACTAAAAGCTTGATAAGTATATGGTTCTCTATCATATTCAATGTCTGGGAAATTGAAACCATGAGGAATATCTGCAATAACTAGGCCATATTCCCTTTTAGGCATTAGTGATGCAATGTCTTCACAGTCACCTTGTATTATTTGATATTGGACACTGTCGAGCCCATTCCAAATGTAATGATTAAGAGTAGGATCTAGTTCAACATTCATAAGACGCTTCCTTCTCATGTTCTCCATCTTAATTTTTTCAATAAAGCTTTTGAAAGTATCTGGTACTCCATTTCCATCATTCTTCGACATCTTTAATGAAATATATATATATATATATATATATATATATATATATAATAAAAATAGTTTAAATATGAATAAAATGAATTTATAAATCAACATACCTTATTGAATGCAATATAAAACTCTTTTAGTGTTGATGTAGAACTTGCTTCTGGGTAGTTGCGTACAACATCATCCCAACTGTCTTCATTCAACATTTTAACCATGTGTTCTTGTATTTTCATAAAAAAATTCTAACTGAATAAATCAAGTTAAAAGCGTTAATATACTGACATGTATAACAAATTCTACCAACATCATTATGTTTTATTTAAGAGAAAATTATAATGAAAGAAAAATAAGAAATAATTCAAGAAACTTACTTTTGAAATTCTGCACACATTTCTTCCATTGATAATTCACCCGACTTCACACGGGCTAATAATGATTTGACTAATTTTTCATCCTTCACACCTTGCATTGTTCTCCAAGGTGTGATAGTCATATCCTCTAGAAGCTACTTCATTTCAGGACCCACCTTACTGTTGGTACATATTATGGGTTTACTCTTTCTAACCTTATGATTTATATGGAAATATTCTCCCACCGATAAAATTCCTCATCAATCAAATCCCATACCTCCTCAGTTCTAAATGCCAATTGAAAAATGTTATCTGTGCCTCTGAATAAATTTGTATTCAATTTTCCATCTTTTGCTTTTTTTTTCATCAATTTGATAACCTGTTTCCATTAAACATTCCTTTCGAAATGTTACACTAACTTGTGTCTTATCCCCACAACATTTTTCTATGAATTCATTATGAATAAATCTGACCCTATGGATGAAAGTCATTTTCATTCTGTACTCATTATTTGCATTATGATCCCATGCCAATAACTTTGATTCTATTTCTGTTAAGCCAGCGTAAATGATGCATTTCACTATTTGAAAAATATAGTTATTGGGATATTCTGCAACCAATTGTCTCTTAGCCTCTATAGAATGGTTCCCTCCAATTACATAATATTTATAACCAAAAAATTTTGTCTTATCAAATTCTTTTTTGTTGGGAACCTGACATGGATTGACGAGAACCACATAATCCACCACATGCGCATATGGATTGAACCTGAACAATATTTTCAGATTATGTACATGTAGGTGATGGGCCTTTCTAATTTTATATTGAGATTGTCCTTCATCTGGGCTATAAAATTATTTAACATTAAGCTCAAATGTTTGGCCACAGAGAATTAATTTATCCTTCCTCAACTCTTGTTGAATAGCATTTTGGTTTGTTTTAATGATGCCATCCTCTAACTCAACACCTGGTGTTATGATTTCTCTGCTTCCGTGAGAGCTTTCAGTTTGCTCTTTACTGCTTCTCACAACCTTTACAAGTTCACCAATATTTGATTTCCTAGTCCTATTCAATAACATATCAGTTTTTTTATAAACAAGCTCTCCTTCATGAGGTAAAAAAGAGACATCTTTGGCAATTTTTATTTTTGGTGTCTGATCTGTTTTCTCCTTTTGCACAATAGTTCTAATCTCCTCCTCACTTATTCTATCATAATTTTCCGTTTCATGTTCGACACCTTCAAAATAAACATGTTTAAGTTTACTAGATTGACCCACCTTAGTGACTCTTGGTTGATCCCCTCTTTGTACTATTGCAGTGTCACGAGCTATTGATATTTGATTCAATCTCCTTTCCTCTACTTTGTCTTTGTGGAAAGTGTTGATAACATCCATAACATTTGTCACCAACGTATAAATACCTTCAAACATGTTTGAAAGACTTGAAACAAAATCCTATGAAACAAAATAAAACATGTCAATGATTAATAATTTATAAAAAATTGAATCATCCTCACAATAATGCATAGAGGAAATAAAAATAAGCATACTTACAATGTTATTTGCAATGTTGCTTGATACTTCTTTAGAAAATTTTGAAGATATTTCATCTGTGTCATACTTGACGATTGATAGATGATATCTAACCTTCTCACGTTTCTGAGCCTTCCTTGCAAGAACATAAATAGTGTTTGTATTCGGGACCATACATATGTCTCGTACTCTGTGCATCACATCATATGGCTCGTTTAATTCAATCATACCACAAAGAAGATAGTTGTGTATATCAGCCTTCATTTCACTATCTTCAAGAGACCATGAGAAATCAGTTTTATCTATTGCCTCGGCGTTCTTCCAATCAGAAATCAGCTTTAATGAATCTGGTGCCCCACTTGCTTCAATTTTATTAGTGTGTGCAACAATGTCCTTATTGCGTCCAACAGTGTCCATAGTGCGTCCGGCTACAACTTTAGATTTGGGAGTTGTATCCATAGTGCGTCGAGCTACAGCTGTAGATTTGGGAGCTGCTGCCCTAGGTGCAGAAACATTCACAGAAATCATTTTTGATGCCATTTTCCTGATAATATATATATATATATATATATATATATATATATATATATATATATTAGTTACTGGAAAAATAATGGGGATAAAATAAATTTAATAAACAAAATTTATTTCTAAAACTAAATAGCTTGAAATTAAATCAAAAAAATTAACTATAAAAATTTTCATTTAAAAAAAAAATATTATAAATCATATGTATATATATATCTATATAAGATGTTTTGAATACATTTTATAAAAAATTTAAAAATGTGTTTAAATTGTATAAAACAATTTTAAAAAAATAAACTATTATTTTCAAATTTAAGTTTTTGTTTAATATTAAAAAAAAAAAAACAAAAAAATTTCTAACTATTTATAACAAATGTTAAAATTAATTTTTTTTTCTTTTCAAGGCAATGATTTTATTAAAAAAACTTATAATTTTTTAATATATTTTAAAATTTTAAAATTTAATTTTACATTACATAGCAATTGAATAAAAATAAACAAAATAAAATAAAAGAAAATTTTATTTTATTTTACATAGCAATTAAATAAAAAATTATAAACTTAAAATTATAAAAAATTAATATAAAAGTTTATAAATTTATATAATCTTTTAATATATTTGAAAATTACAAATTTCTATTTTACATTACATAGTAATTAAATAAAAATAAACAAAATAAAATAAAAGCAATTAAACAAAATAAAAGAAAAACTTAATTTTTTTATAATGTTGTTTTAATAATGTTTTAATTCTTTTAATGTTGTTTAAAAGAAAAAACAACGCAAGGCTGTGATCGCACCCGCGGGGCGTCCAAGGCTGGTCGGGCGACGCCGCGGGGGGTTGCCCAGCCGGCCTCAGGCCCCTGCGGGCACGGTCATGGCCTTAAATTGTTTTTTTTTTTAATTTTGTTTTTTAAACTTTTTATTATTATTATTATTATTTATTTATTTTTTTTAATCTTGTTTTTTTTTAATAAAACAATTTTTACTTTTTGTTTTTTAAATTTGTTTTTTAAATTCTTTTAATAAAATAATTAAAAATTAATAAAAACATTGTTATATATAAAAATAATAAAAATATTTTTATTTAATATAATAAAAACATTGTTATATAAGTAATAAATGATTATTAAAATATTATTTAATTAAAAAATAATAATTGTTAAAAATATCACAATATAACCCAAACAAAAAAAAAAACTTTATTAAATAACATTTTTAAACATTATATAATTAGAAAAAAGAACAATACAACATAATAAATAAATAAATAAAAACATTTGTTTTAATATAACAATACAATAAATTAGAAAAAAAGAACTATATAACAATACAATTAAAAAAAATATGATATATAGCAAAGCAATAAAGAAAAAAAAAGATTTAAAATTAAAAAGAATAAAAATAAGATTTAAAATTAAAAAAAAATATATATATATATAAAATCAAAAATTTCTTAAATAAAAACAAAAAGAAAAACATTTTAAATAATGAAACCACTGATATACTTATGATAAAAAAAACAAATAAAAAATGTTATAATATTACTATTTTTTTTTATGTGCATGGTCGTTTTATGGATTTTTCTGTCTAGATGAACCTATAAGTCTTAAAAAAGAAAAAAAAATTCTAAATTTTTGTCCTTAAAACCCTAAAAAATTTAGTTCTTTTTGCATTTTCTTCACTAAAAAAATATAAACAAATTATGGTTTTTGAACCTAAAAACCTTAAAAAAGTAGTTTTTGGACACAAAAAACTATAGAAAAACAAATTTTCCCCAAAATCGTCTTTAAATTGACAGAATAGAAGGAAAACTAAGCTTTGAAATGCAAAAAACCACTGTCGCCAATGCCAACACAATGCCTCCACAAAATTATGAATAGCAACACAACGCCTCCAATGCCAATGCAATGCCTTCACGAAGTTACCAATGCCAATGCAACACCTCCACAAAATTACCAATAGCAACACAACACCTCCAGTGCCAATGCAATGCCTCCACGAAGTTACCAATGCCAACGCAACACCTCCAGAAATTTGCTCTAACAAATACCAGAAAACTTGATGTGATGTGATGAATAGAAACAATCATTCTTATTATATAGCGAATATTGTCTTATTGGTTTACTGTTTAACGAATGTGGGATTAAAATTTCAAATTTAAAATATTTACATTTAGTTTATTATAGTTCATACTATAGTTAAAATACTTAATATTTGCATGTAGTTATCATAGTTAATATTTTATTTAATATTTACATGTACTGAATGTTGAATAATTCAAATATAATCTCAGATTAAAAATTAAAATATGAAATACTTACATGTAGTTAATTTTAGTTAATATTATAGATAAAATAGTTAATATTTGAATTTAGTTATCATAGTTAATATTTTAGTTAATATTTACATGTACTCAATGTTTAAAATCATGGGATTAAATTTTAAAATCTAAAATATTTACATGTAGTTAATTATAGTTAATATTATAGTTTAAATAGTTAATATTTACATGTTATTATTTTTGTAAATATTTGCATGTAGTCAATCTTCAACCATTCAAATAAGAAAATTATTTTAGTTTCGAAGGCATGCATGAAAGTAATATTCTGTGGACATTTTGAATAGAAAGTATGGTGAAATATTTGAAGACCAACAATTTATTAATAAATTTTGAAATATATTTTAGATGAATATAACGTAAGTTTAAAATTTAAAATTTATTTATTTACATGTTGTCATTATATTTAAAATAGTTAATATTTGCATGTAGGTATTATAGTAATATTATAGTTAATACTTACATCTAGTCAATGTTAAATCATTGAAATAAGAACATTATTTTAGTTTGGAAGGCATCCATGATAGAAATATTTTGTGGATATTTTGAATATAAATATCGGTAAAATATTTCAACACAAACAGTTTATTAAAAAAATGTTATATACATTTTTTGACTAATATTTGTACCAAATATTTGAAATGAAAATTTTGGAGGGAAAGTTTTTCGTGAAATTTTTTGGGGGAAAATTTGGAAAGAAAATTTTTCGCGAATTTTTTTGGAGGGAAAATTTGGAGAGAAATTTTCACGCTTTAAGCTATATATTGTAAGTGGGAGAGGAATTTGTCTCATTCAACCTATTCTTGTTGAAAGCCATGGTTTCTTCTGATACCGAAGTTTTTCTTTGTACAACCTCAACATCTTCGTCATGCAACAACTCTATTCAGAGTGATGAATATAACGGGAGTTCGTTCACCATGAATAGAGAGTCAAAA
The DNA here is from genome assembly GCA_034641835.2 of Pinus albicaulis. NCBI lineage: Eukaryota > Viridiplantae > Streptophyta > Pinopsida > Pinales > Pinaceae > Pinus > Pinus albicaulis. Next base: position 732,517,343 of record CM076569.1, read on the forward strand.
AATTGACTTGGTCGTAATCCTAAAGATGATGAGAACAAAATTGATGAGGCACAACAAAATGAAATTTCTGTAAATCGAGCGCCAATTATACCACTTACTCTTAATCCTAAGGATTATGAAAGCAACAGTGATGAAGGGCATGATGAAGAATTTCCAGAGTCAAAAGTTTCACTTCGTCCTAATCCCAAGGATTATGAGGACACCATTGATGAAGAGGGAGATGAAGAATATCCACTTCAGCTTAATCCTAAGGATTATGTGAGAACAACAGATGAAGAGGAGAATGAAGAATCTACAGAGTCAAAATATCCACTCTGTCCTGATCCTGAGGAGTATGCCAACACCATTGATGAAAAGGGGGATGTAAAATTTCCAGAGTCAAAATATCAAATTCAACCTAATCGTAAGGATTATGCGAACACCACCGATGAAGAGGGGAATGATAATGTTTTAGAGTAAAAACATCCACTTCGTCCCAATCCTAAGGATTATGCCAGCACCACTGATGAAGAGGGAAATGAAAAATTTAAAGCGTCAAAATATTCACTCCGTCCTAATCCTAAGGATTATGCAAGCACCACTGATGAAGAGGGGGATGAAAAAATTTCAGAGTCAAAATTTCCACTTCGTATTAATCCTAAGGATTATGTCAGCACCATATATGAAGAGGGGAATGAAGAATTTGCAGAGTCAAAATATGCACTTCGTCCTAATCCTAAGTATTATGTCAGCACCACTGAAGAAGAGGGGAATGAAGAATTTGCAGCGTCAAAATATCCACTTCCTCCTAATCCTAAGGATTATGCCAGCACCACTGATGAAGATGGGGATGAATTTCCAAAGCTAAAATTTTCACTTCATCCTAATCATAATGATTATAATTTAACCACTGATGAAGGGGGGGATGAAGAATTTCCAATAAATATAGATTCAAGGCATTCACATATTCCTAATCCTAAGGATTATGAGAGCATCAATGAGGAAGGGGAGGGGCAGGATGAATAAATTCTAGTGAACACAAATTCAAAGCTTCCAGTTATGCCTAATCCCAAGGATTATGAGAGCACCACTAAGGAAGGGGAGGATGAAGAGTTTATTGCAAATGATAATTTTAGAGGCACAGATCTGAATATTTCATTTTCTCCAAGTGACCATTTCAAAGATACTCATGGTGATGAAGAATAAAATCCTCCCAAGGAAGAATTTGAAAGCATGGGTCAAGATGGTGAAGAATTTCTTTTGAGTCGGGGTTACAAAAGTGCCGATGATTCTTGTGAAATGTTTTCTTCAACTGATGATGGTAAAGAAAATTTTCCAGGCAATGATGTTGATGAATTTCTTAACTATGTTGAGGATGATGATAATGGGATTAATATTCCTCCTAATGGTGATGAAACTACTTTTACAAAGGATGATGGAATGATGAATCCGTTGCAAGCAAATATTGCAACTAAGAGTAGGAGTAGACCTTTTCATATCAATCCAAAGCATTCCAGTAATATAAGGGTGACGAAAAAATATCTGACAAAAAGAAGTTTTGTCGTTCATTTGATTTCGAGTGAATGTTGTCGAAGGGATTGCTTGAAAAATATGGATTTCAACTTTGTTTTGGAGAAAAGGAAAGCATATGTCAATGAATAAAAGCATGCAAAATTCATATTTAGTGGGTTGCATGCAATCTACACTAGCAGGTTATGATTATCATATTGGGAATGTATTGCTTTGCAGAAAGGTTTTCAAAATGTTGCATTCAATTGGCAATTGTTGTTTGTCAAGAATCCATGATAGATTGGAAAGGGATCCCACATATTATTCAAAAGCACGTTATAAATGGGAGGTGGGGCCGTTTGCAAATAATGCTAAGACATGGATGAAAGACTTCTTTTCAAATCATGGAGAGTGTATGCCAAATAAAGACATACTAAATATTCCAGATAATTTCTCGAGACGAGAAATATTCATGTTATACAAAGATTATGCAAAATTTGTTGAAGGAATTGGTAATTTTATTACATATTCTTATTTTACAAGGATATGGAAAACTGAATTCAACAATGTTCATATTCCTAAGAAGACAAGGATGGGGATTTGCAGCACACGTGCTTCTCTTAAAGAAAAAAGAGATAAATGTCAAGGGGCAGAAAGTGGTATGTGTTCAAAACATTGTTTTTTAAAATTTGATACTTATCAACTATGAAAATATATTTATTCATATGTTTCTTTTATTTTATGTACAGATTCTGTTGTCAAATAACTTCAAGACCATCGCAATCAGCAAACAAGTGAAAGGAAAAAGTTGTATAAACATCGAAAGAAGTGTTATGATCATCCAAATAAATATTTGGGATTGATAATTGATGGTATGGACCAAAAGAAAACACTTCTTCCACATTTTGTCCGCACGCCAAAAAAATTACAGGAGGAAAATTTCATTCAGTTTCACTGGGTTGGTTGTATGGTATTTAATGAGAAGATGTTTCCAAGAGTTTTCTTCACAACTCCAAATATTCACAATGATGCAAATCTGACCATAACTATAATCCATGATGTGGTTACTCATTGGTCTGGGATTCTTCCTGAAGTTTTTTATTTACAATTAGACAACACATGTCGTGAGAACAAAAATTAAGTTCTTTTTGGGTATCTAAACATGCTCGTTGAATTGGGGATTTTTAAAAAGATAAAGGTTGGTTTCCTTCTTGTTGGGCATACTTATGATCATATTGATCAAATGTTCACTCGTTTTTCAATAACATTGAGGAGGAAAGGTGTTGGGAGCCTACCATCATTAATTGAATGTATTAAGAAATCGTACATTCCAAAGCCTGTTTTTCATGTGTTGGAAGAAACTATTGACATGCGAAGGTTTATTTTTGGATCGCATGGTGAGGAGAAATGCATTGAACAACTTAACAACATTAGCTTCATGCATCAATTTCGTATCAAAAAAATTGATGGGATAACACTTATATGGGGCAAGAAGTATTCAATTGTTGAAGAATGGGGACCATCATCAGGTTTAGCATTTTTGAAGTTCATTCGAGAGCATCCAATATTTTCATCAAAGATATTGTTATTACAGTCAGCTGCTAAACTCCATAATGCACGAAGGCATAAGAGAGACATAATTATTCTGAATGTCTAGAGGAAATTAAAAGATTTATTAGAGATACATATGATTACTTCGATGTTGTTGATTCATTTTGGTGGGAGTCTTTTTTCAGTAATCAAAGTAATATGATTTCAAGATCAATAAATGTGGATACACTTTTGAAGAATCCTTTTTTTTGGCCAAAAAATATACCAAATGAACATGAACATCAGGAAACACACAATGTTGAACAAAAACAGCCTCAAGCTATTATTAATTCCCCACAGGTAGAGGAAAGAGAAATCTATATTGGTTCTAGAAGATCATGTACACAACGTGAAGACATGTAAGACCTTTACAGGGGTTGTGTGCAGGATCTTAAGGTGGGTTGCATGATATCAGTGTTAGCAGATGAAGATCCACTTGGCTATACATTCTAGATTTCCAAGGTTATAAAGGTCATTAATGAAATGAAGATATTACAGTTGTTGATGTACATTTGTATGCCACAAGTACCCACCCTTTCAATGGTGTGTACAAGCCAGAGATGGTAGTAGAAAAAAGAATTGGCAGAAAGAGAAAAATAAAGGGCACAAATATAAATCGTCACCGCACAGATGTCTTAAAATTGGAGGATGTTGACATACTTGTGTATGACTTCAATTTGACAAAGAGAGGAACTCTTCGGTTGCTGACCATAAATATTTTAAAGAAATTGCTACTAGAACAATTATTGTTGAGATGGGACTCTGCAGAATGTAGACGTAGATCTACAATACTTTTGAACTCTGAAATGGTGGGCATGCATGTTGACTCAGATGGAGCACTAGTTGATGAAAGAGAGGAATATGGATCATCTTCATCTGCATTGAGCCATTCATCTGAAGATGTAGGTTATGATGGTGTGCCAGAACCTATGGTTGATTTTGAATAACTATCTAAGACACTTTTATGTAATTGATGTTTGCATGGTAACTTGAAATAAAAAAATTTACTTCCATCTTATTTTTCATTAAGTTATGAGACATTTCTATGTTTTTTGGATTATATGTTTTAATTATGAAGAATTCATCTCTTTAGAATATCGACAATGCAACAATGAATTACAAAAATAATTTATGTTTTATTGAATGTACCAATGTTGATATTTTAATTATAAGTACAATAGAAAATAGAAACCAATGTTGAATTTTTAGATTATCTAGTGATATTACCATGATATTATGTATTGTTACCATTTTGTATAAGATACTTTTAAATTTTTAATAATTATATGCATCATTGAAAGGGAACACTTTGTTTTAATGCTTGATTTTTAGGTTTTGGTTGAAATTATATTTAAATTTGTCTTATGCTAAAACTTGAAAAAAGATAAGTTTTTATTCTTTAAAATTAAAATTACTCATACTTGTTTCTGTTCAATGATAATTTTTTCATTTACTTGTTCATTTTTTTAAATTGCTTAAGTCTTATAATTTCTCCATATTTTCATTGTTCAAGTATGTTGAAAACTTAAGATTGAAAAACTTTAGATTTACAACTTGTCATTAAGTTTTTTATGCGCTACCAAATTTTATCTTTAACGTTATGGTTGACAATAATTACAATTTTGGGGTTGTTTAGAGTCAAGATATTTTATGTTTAACAACATGGATGAAAATTGTTTGAAATGATAAGCCCTTCAGACATGTATTTGTTTATCTTTAACATCATCTATCAAAAATGTTAGAAATTTACTATTTTAAAAAATGTCCTAATATGTTGTCTTTAATTCGATTGTTACAAGTGTCAAAATTATGACACAATTTTTTTTTTTGTTATTCCAGCATCAACTGGTTTTGTTTTGAGGGTGTTTTTTCAATCCTTCTTTCAACAAACAATTTTGTTTTTAGCATAATTTTATAAAATGTTGAAATTTGACCTTAAAAAAAAACCAAGTGCGTTCTGGAAGACACACTTTTTGTTTTGGGGGTGTTTTTTCATGTTTTTTGAGACTTTTTGGGCTAGAGTTCCCATTTTGAGGTCAGGTTACCTATTTCATCGGTAACACTGTTAGGAATTACCACTCCTCAAATTCTCAAGATATAAGGACATATAAAGAAGAAAAATTTAATAGTTTTGATTGATTCGGGTAGTACCCATAATTTTATTCATTGTAAGGTAGCCAAGGAATTGAATTGTTTCTTATACCCAACACCAAAATGTCAAGTGATGGTTGCAAATGGAGGAACGATAAATTTTTCTGGAAAATGCCATAATATCAAGCTAGCCATGGGGGAATACGCATTGAATAGTCCAATTCTTTCCATCCCAATGGGAGGTGTTGATGTTGTATTAGGAATAAAATGGTTACAATCTTTGGGGACGATAGCTTTTAATTTTCAAGAACTTTTCTTGAATGTTTTTTCGGAAGGAAATGAAATCGAATTACGGGGTATCACGGGGAAGCCAGGAAATATAATAAGCTCTAATTTCATGACAAAACTTCTGAAGAAAGAACAACGAGGCGTAAATGCACAATTATGCTCACTAGAAGTTCCAACATCAAAATCATCTATTTCTCGAGATCTCCAAAAATTCTTGGACAATCATTCCAAGGTGTTTGAAACTCCCAAAGGACTCCCACCTATTTGTGATCATGATCACGCTATTCATTTCATTCCAAGAAGTGTTCGTCCAAACATCAGGCCTTACACATATCCTTATGTCCAAAAGAGTGAAATTGAACGTATGATTGTAGAAATGTTAGAGGTTGGTATAATTCAACCTAGTCAAAGTTCTTTCTCTGCTCTAGTAGTATTGGTGCACAAGAAGGATGGATCATGGCGTATGTGTCTGGATTATAGGGAGCTCAATAAGCTCACTATTAAATATAAATTTCCCATTCCTGTGATTGATGAATTATTGGATGAATTACATGGAGAAATTTATTTTACCAAGTTTGGATCTCCATTTAGGATATCATCAAATTAGAATGAAGTATGAATATATTCCGAAAATAGCATTTCGAACTCATGAGGGTCATTATGAATTTTTGGTCATGCCTTTTGGCCTTACCAATGCATCTTCTAGATTTCAAAGGTTGATGAATTCCATTTTCAAACCCTTCCTTAGAAAATTTGTGCTAGTATTTTTTGATGATATACTAATCTACAACAGGTCTTGGAATGAGCATTTTCAACATGTTGATATGGTGCTCAAACTATTGGAGGAGTAACAATTATATGTAAAAACATTCAAATGTTTTTTTGGAGTATAAGACGTGGAATATCTGGGTCCTACTGTATCTCACGAGGGTGTCAAGGTAGACCCTAACAATATTAAAGCCATTAAGGAATGGAAAGTCACCACAATCATAACGGAGTTGCGCAGATTTCTCGAGTTAACAAGGTATAATTAGTGCAAGTTTGTTAATAATTATGGGAGAATAGAAACACCTCTAATAACATTATTGAAGAAAGATGCATTTTCATGGACTCCTGAAGAAACTAAGGCCTTTGAACATCTTAAAGAGGCAATGTGACTAGCACGAGTCTTAGCTATGCCAGACTTCACAAAAAACTTTATTGTGGAATGTGATGCCTCAGGAAATGAAATTGGTGTTATTTTAATGCAAGAAGGAAGACCCATTTCTTTTGAAAGTTGTCCAATCAAAGGAAAGTATTTACAAATGGCTATTTGTGAGAAGGAAATGTTGTAAATACTACATGCACTAAAGAAATAACGACCTTACCTACTGGGAAGACACTTCAAGGTAAAAAATTATCATGATAGTCTTAAACACTTTTTGGAACAAAAACTATCTTTAGAAGAGCAGCAAAAATGGGTCACAAAGATGTTGGGTTATGACTTTGAAATCATCTACAAAAAAGAGAAGCTAAATGTTGTTCCAGATGCACTCTCAAGAAAGGATGAAGAGGTGGAAAAATTTCTTTCTGCCATTTCTATTATCCAACCAAATTGGATAACCAATGCAAGGGATGAATTGAAGAAGGACGAAGAAGTGTGGATACTCATTTAAAAGTTGCAGCAAGATCCTAGTACATCTGCTACATTTAGTTTGAAAAATGATTCGTTATGGTACAAAGATCGCTTATGTATTCGCAAGAATTCCCAACTAAAACAAAAGATTCATTTGGAATTACACACTTCCCATTTAGGAGGACACTCGGGATTTTTAAAAGCTTACCATAGGGTGAATAAAGAACTTTTTTGGGATGGCCTTAAATATGATATTCAAAATTTTATGGTGGAATATTTGGTTTGCTAGCAAAATAAAGTTGAGACAATCAAGACCCCAGGTCTTCTACAACCTTTACCCATTCCAAGTCAATGTTGGGAGGAGATTTCAATGGATTTTATCATAGGTTTACCTAAGTCCAAAGGAAAGAGTGTCATCATCGTGGTAGTTGATAGGCTTACCAAGCATGAACACTTTTGTGCATTATCTCATCCATTTAAATCAAGTACATTTTCTACTGCATTTATGGAAACAATTCAAAAGCTACATGGAAACCCGAAGATTATTGTAAGTGACAAAGATCCCATTTTTAAAGGAAATTTTTGTACGAAATTATTTTCCTGTTTGGTTATTCAACTCGCTCATAGATCATTTTATCATCCTCAATCCGATGGTCAAACTGAGATAGTGAATAAATGTTTGGAAGGATATCTTTGTTGTTTTGTATCTGATAACCAAGCACAATGGGTCAAGTGGTTACCTCTCATTGAATGTTGGTATAAAACTTCCTTCCATACTGCAGCAAAAATGGCCCCTTTTATGGAAATTTATGGATATCATCCACTGTTCATCACATCTTCATTAAGGGAAAATTCTAGGGTTCAAGCAGTGGAAGATCACGTCGAGAATCAACAAGAAGCTCTCCAACTCTTAAAGGATAACATAAATTTGGCACAAAATCGAATGAAACAATAGGTAGATAAAAATCACAGTGAGAGAATTTTTGATGTAGGAGATTGGGTATTTTTACGGCTACAGCCATACAAACAAATGTCCCTTAAGCAAGTTAAGAAGTATAATAAATTATTGCCAAAGTACTATGCTCCTTACAAGGTGTTGAAAAATGTACTGTCACATACAGATTGGAGGTTCCTTCCTCTTCGCGAGTGCATCCATTTTTCCATTTTTCATGCTTAAAAAAGGTTATAGGGGACAAACTCGCAGTTCAAATAATATTGCCAGAACTTGATGAGGAAGGAAAATGTAGTATCTCGAAATGGGGATGCAGCAATAGATGAACATAATTCTAAATTTAACAATGATAAATCACCTAATAATATGTGAGAGGAGATTACAGAAATCAAATGTATGTTACAACAACAAAAATATGTCCCACTATATGCTCCCAATGTGGGGAAAACACCAATTTTGACCATAAAAACGTTATATTCAGAAAATTGCATTATAATAGGGGAAAATAATGTTGGGATCCCTTATCTAATCTAATTTGGGACTCACACCCAGAAAATATTTAGAAACAAATCTCCTTTGCTTGTTTAAACAGATCTCTCGGTCCCAATATAGCTTAAAAACACTGAAATCCTATGACTTGACTAAACATAAATTTCCTGAAGCATGCGCAACGTCATTTTAAGAGGATTTCTGATACAATATGCTGAAAATATCATATCAGGAGTTTTATTTCTCAAAACATGAAGAAAAATAGGGATCTAGCCCCTTTTACACATTAGGAGGATGACTCGGCAAGGGTTTTATGTAAGCATAAGTACAAGGTGCATAGATCTGTAGTTCTCAATCTGAAATAACGTAGTCTACTAAAGCACTGGATATAAATGGCTAAAGAATGCAAAAAATGAAGGAGGATCCTTCTTACAAGTCTTTCCGGGAGAAAGGTTGGCCTTTTCCTTGGGGAAGCAACTCAAGATTGAGGGGATTGACCCTCTCATTGCAAATCTGCAAGAAATGACGTAGTTCCTGCAAGGGAATGTGTTGTAGCTGATGGAAGTGCTTTGGAAAAGTGCCAAGATATGAAATTCTTCTCCAATATCTTCCTTACTTATCTCCCAAATTAATGGAGGCTCCCTCCTTTAAGAAATGAGTGCAGGAAGTGGTGTTGTGAACCCTTACTGCAACACCTTGCAACACAACGTTATACTGTTACAGAAATAACATTGTAGATGAAGGAGGATGCTTGGCCTGAAGCCTGGATGTGAGAAAAACCAGTACAAGCTCCTTCAAGAGGCCTCTCAAGAAAGGAGAAGGATTCCTAAACAGTAGATCCTTGTGCTAAGCAGCACAACAACTCTGCTAAACAACAAGAGAATGCATAATAGGCTAAGCAGAAAAATAAAATATCATTCATAAGATGTCTTGCTATGGCTGCCTTGCCCTCCTTTTAAACATGTGTGAGCCTTCTTGCCTTGGGCCCCACTCATTAGGGTTTACTCCACCAAGGAATCTTCCTCTCATTATCTCTGTGTTGTCTCACAAGATGATCTCCACCTCCGATCCCAGCGCTGTTGACTTGGTCAAACTTGACCTTCTCCACATACAAAAGTCCCTGTTCGCACATGAAGTTGTGAAATCCAGCTTTTATGTTGATCCCCTTTCACATTATGAGGGATTTTATTCAGGTTTTTATTATGCATGGGCCTCCTTACCCATTTATTCATCTTCTAAGTTAAATCAACAAAATTTAATATTCCAGTTTGCTGCATGCAAGTTTTAGAATATTACAATCCCCCCCTCCCAAAGGTTTCTTGTCCTCAAGAAACTGCAAGGATAGAACTGAAGAGTCTCCCTTCCTCCTACTGTAGCATCCACATATGATGAACTCCTCCAAGTAATGAGATGTTGTCTCATCAATGAATCTCCATATTGCCCCTCCCAAGCATGCAAGCTAGCCAACTGGCTATCATCATGAATAAGTAAAGCACTCAAGGAGGAAATAAGGTGTTGTCTAGAGGTCTTCTCAAGGCATGGAGTCTGAAATGTATTGGGAAACATCCTTCCCATGTGGATCCTCCATCCCCAAGCAATCATCCATACAAAATGAGTCACCTCCCAACATGGCAACTCCTAAAAATGCTCCTCCACCTTGAGCTCATGCAATGTAGATGGGCTGAAAATCTGAACATGGTAGACATAGGAGCCTACCTCACACTTTCCTCCTCTCCACCTATGATAAGTGTAGAGTGAATTTTGATCTTGGGCTGCAATAATATTTCCCTCAAGTGGAAAAATGAAGACTAGATCTCTAAAGATCTCCTCTCTAATGTTGTGAATCAAGTTGACCCAAACCATCTCATATAGGATGGATAATAAATCACCACCATATGGCATCCCATAAAACTCATGGTCCACCTCATAAAGACACAAGTGTTTGGTTGTGGTGGCCATATCTCCTCTCATGCTCCCATTATAACATGCAATGCAGAAAGTGTGGGAATCCTCTTCCCAAAAGGACACATCCAACCCATGTGTCTCTCTCCCAATCATGCTCTCAATATAAATAAGAACAATATCAAAAAATTAAATCTTGATCAACATCAAAATGAGGGAAATATTGAAGGTTTCATGTGGTGCAGGAAAGTACCAATAGTTTCCCATGTAGTTACAGTGCAGTTTTTCAAACTGCTGCTTCAGAAAATTATGGCAAGTTGTTTCTTAATACATGGCTGATTATGTATGTTATTACATCTACTAATGACTAGTACATCAACTAAACATACATGAAATGATAGAACACTTGCCCAAGGCCACATAATAGATGGTTGTATCCATCATATAGTTTGGCCCAAAATTGACCATGGAGCCAAATGAAAAGATTGCCCTCTTGTGGAGCAATGCACTGCATAGAAATGGTAAGAGCATGCAAATATTGTGTTGCACAATAAATAAATGCAAAAAAAAAATTCCCACCATGTACTGGAAGTAAGATGTTACATGGATCCATGAATAAGCCTCCCATAGTGGTATGACATACTCCTATGAAGAGGAATGAATCATATGTTGTAGGAATATCACCCTTCTTATTCTTGGAAATCCAAGTTAAGAAGATCATATCAATGTAATAGATGTTTCCATCTACTACTCCACCTCTCTCACCTCCTCCTTATTCACAAAGTGCATCAATTGTGAAGTGATGCTGGGGACACTCCATCAATAACCCCAAGCTCCCAAGTAACAACGTTGTTGGCCTATGCAAATAGGCTCCTGCCAACTCATAGCTCCATTCTTTGACATGCTCATTGTCAAAGACATCTCTCATAATTTTGCTACTCATAAGAAGTTCCTCCCAAAGTGGAAGTACCTCTTGAACATCTAAGGCCAAGGAGTAGCCACTTTGCACTATGATAATGCCATCTCCTACTCCTACAACATCATCCAAAGTATGAGAGAAAATTTTCCCTTGCTCTCCCAAGAACAACCAAAGCAACACAAGTTTTTGTTGCCTCCTCATAACTCCATCATACAAATCATGTGGTGAAAACATGGTGATTGATATGAAGAATGTCATATCAATACAATGTGTCCATACTCCTTGCTGCCCAATGATGCAAGTATCCTGCCACACATTCTTCACCCACATACCCTTAGAAAGAGGATGATGGCCAAACTCTTTGAAGAGTAGACAACGTAGCCAAGCCTCTTGCTGCCCAGTATCATAGATTTGCAAGTATATTTCCAGCTTTCTCATCATCCACACCCATCCATCCACATGTAGGTGCCTCACATCATGTTCTTCCTTAGCACTCTCCCAAGGAAGACTACCATTCTCCCAAATCAAACTTCTCCTCTTTCATTTCATGGGATGTTGAAATGCAAATCCTTGGATATCTTCTAGAGAAGACCTCTCATCAATGTCCCCCTTGAATCCACAAAGATCCAAGTGTGATGAACGAGAAAAATCCTCAAACTGTTGAAGAACTTCGCACTCCATGATGTGTTGAAGTGCACCTCCAATGATATCTCTCCATGACACCTTCTCCTCATCAATGGCCTTCCAAAACCAATAAGGTTCTGGATCTTCTACACAGAGAAGTTTCTATTTGAGCTGTGAGATGCTCATTGAAAAAGTGTCATCTAGAAATGAGAAAGTTTTTCTCACCTCAAGATGTATACCATCGGTCACCCTCCCTTCCATGTCTTCAAACCCCAACCTCAAATGTGGTATGCTTCTCAACAAAGGTCCATGAGGATGATGGTTCATCTCTTCCTTAAGTGACTCAAGGTTGCACAACGTAGTGCAATTCTATTGCTCTAAATCAGAAGTATGCAATGATGTAGATCCATCCATAATATTTTTTGAAATAATAAGAGATGGAAACTTAGGCATGCCTTGGTGAAATTTGGAAGCATCTTGTAGGGCTGCAAGAGTTCCTTCCTCATAATTGTTGGCTTCCCAAACTGTTGAAGATGAAGGTTGCTCCTCCATGGTTACAATAGCGTTGGTACATGCCTCTTCTTTTGGTGGTGATGCCTTCTCCTCCCCTTTGCCAAATTTCCTGATCAACCTTTGAGAGAACTAAAAAAGAGTAGCCACTTTTGCATGGTTCAAATGGTTGAACCACCAGATGTTGGCTTCACCTTTAAGTTGCAGCGCTGTAATTTCTACAACCTCTCTCTCTAATATTGGATGTAGTAGGAGGAAATCCTCTAGCTTCATCACCCAAGACTTTGCTACACATTTGAGTGATCCATTAAAAGTTGACAATAGGAATCTATTGCCTCTCATCATCCCATAGTTGTAGGGTCTTCTTTCTTCCTCCAGCTGAATGAAGTATGGTAAAGCTAGAGTCTTCTTGAAGGCTCTAGGTTTAGATTTGTATTCAGCAAGGTATTCACTTACAATTTTATATTACAAGTGTTATTCATGCTTCATGCTTCATTTCTTCTCCTCTTTAAGAATAGGAAGTGCATGGCCCTTCCTCTTCTTGAAACCCTCTAGGAGTTTCCTTGCATTCCTTCATCTGCTTAACCTCCTTGGAGAGGTTCTTCCTAGACTTGAAAAGTGATGAGATCAAGCTCATTCTCTTAATCATTCTGATTTACTTCTTCTCTTTGTCTTCTTATGGCATAATGGCTAAAACTCACAGGCTGAGCCAAGACTATGCTCCGATACCACTATAGTATCCCAAAATGGGGATGCAACAATACATGAACATAATTATGAACATAAAAATGATAAATCACCTTATAATCTATGAGAGTAACATACAACCATCAAATTTATGTTACAGCAGCAAAAATATGTCCCACTATATGCTCCCAATGTGGGGAAAAGCAGCAATTTTGACCATAAAAACATTATATTCAGAAAATTGCATTATAATAGGGGAAAATAATGTTGGGATCCCTTAGCTTATTTAATTTGGGACTCACACCCAAAAAAAATTCAGAAAAAAAATCTCTTTTGCTTGTTTAAATAGATCTCCTGGTCCCAATATGGCTTAAAAACACTGAAATCCCATGACTTGACTAAACTGAAATTTCCTGAAGCATGCACAACGTTATTTTAAGAGGGTTTATGATTAAATATGCTAAAAATATCATATCAGGAGTTTATTTCTGAAAAAATGAATAAAAATAGGGATCTAGCCCCTTTTACACATCAGGAAGATGACCCGGCAAGGGTTTTATGAAAGCATAAGTACAAGGTTCATAGGTCTGCAGATATGGGTCTAAAATAACGCAGTCTTCTGAAGCACTGTATATAAATGTCTGAAGAATACAAAAAAAGAAGGAGGATCCTTCTTACAAGTCTTTCCGGGAGAAATGCTGGCCTTTTCCCTGAGTAAGAAACTCAAGATTGAGGGGATTGACCCTTTCACTGCAACTCTGCAAGAAATGACACAGTTCCTAAAAGGGACTGTGCTATAGCTTATGTAAGTGCTTTGGCCAAGTTCCAAGATATGAAATTATACTCCAAGATATTCCTTACTAATCTCCCAAAGGAATGGAGGATCCCTCCTTTGAAATATGAGTGCAAGAAGTGGTGTTGTGAACCCTCACTGCAACACCCTGCAACACAACGTTATACTACTACAGAAATAACACTATAGATAAAGGAGGATGCTTGGCCTAAAGCCTAGATGTGATAAAAAGCAGTAAAAGATCCTTCAAGAGGCCTCTCAAGAAAGGAGAAGGATTCCTAAATAGGATATCTTTGTGCTAAGCAGCACAACAACTCTGTTAAATAGCAAGAGAATGCAGAATAATATAAGAAGACAAATCAAATATCATTCACAATATGTCTTGCTATGGCTGCCTTGCCCTCCTTTTAAACATGTGTGAGCCTTATTTCCTTGGGCCCCACTCATTAGGGTTTCCTCCACCAAGGAATATTCCTCTCACTATCTCTATGCTGTCTCACAAGATGATCTCCACCTCTTATCCCAGCGTTGTTGACTTGGTCAAACTTGACCTTATCCACATGCAAAAGTCCCTGTTCACACATGAAGGTGTGAAATCCAGCTTTTATGTTGATCCCCTTTCACATTATGAGGGATTTTATTCAGGTTTCTATTATGCATGGGCCTCCTTACCCATTTATTCATCTCCAAAGTGAAATCAACAAAATTTAATATTCCAATTTGCTGCATGCAAATTTTGGAATATTACAGAAAAACCATATTGGAACCTGAAGTAGTCACGGAAACAAGAACTCGACAATTACAAAATTGATCAATGTTAGAGTATCTCATCAAATGGAAGAACTTACGCACTGAAGATTCTACTGGGGGGATGCGAATTTTATACAAAAGCACCTAGAGCTACTCAAGTGTTCAGGACAACACTTTTTTGAAGGAGAGGAGCATGTTAGGTCCCTATATTAATAGTATAGTCCCTTATTTTTGTTAGTGTAACCCCCTTATTGTTATTGTTGTACCCTTGTAACCCCCATATTGTTATTATTGTGACGTTACATTATTATTTTTAGGTCGTCTAGGATTACAATGTGGCCGCATGGACTCCTATATATATAAAGGAGGTTTTTTCATTTGTATCATCCAAGAATTGTTCATTTATGTAATGTATTGGAGGTTTCCCCCTCGAAGTGGCTAATTTATAAGGCGTTTATGTTGTGTAACCAACTCAAAAAGAGAAGAAAAGAGATATAAACGCCTTAGAAATGAGCCACTTCGAGGGGGCAACCTCCAATACATTACATAAATGAACACCTGATGATACAATTTACAAAACCTCCTTTCTATATATAGGAGTCCATGGGGCCATAATGTAATCCTAGTGGGCCACAATGTAATCCTAGCCGACCTAAGAATAATAATTTAAGGGCACAATAATAACAATATGAGGGTTACAGGGATACAATAATAACAATAAAGGGGGCTACACTAACATAATAAGGGGCTATACTATTAATATAGGGACTTAACATGCCCCTCTTCTTCAAACAAGTGTTGTCCTCAACGCTTGATTATTTCTTGATGCTTCCGTATAAAATTTTCATCCTCCCATGTGAAATATTTTACAGGAAAGTTCTTCCACTTGCTGAGATACTCCGAAATTGATCGTACTTGTCAATTTCCATTATCTCATCGATCGTTTTCCATAACTTCTTTCGATGTGATGTTGATCTTCCTGTTGTTTCATTAGATTCTGCACCAAAGTTGGGTTATCCTTTGAGAGTTGGAGAACTTGTTGTTGATGCTCGATGTGATCTTCCACTAATTTATCATCCATATTTGCTATTATTTGATCCTTCAAACCATCCAACTTAGCCTTCATTTCTGCTTTTAAACCATCTATTTCATCTTCAATTTCTCTTCGTAAGATCGAAACTTGTTGCACTTGGTACCGTAATTTTGATATCTCATACTGCAACTCTTCCTCTTCATGCGTCATAGTATAGATTTCTGAGGGCTTAATGGGTGTTGAATTATTTTTAGGGGCCATTTGAGACTCCAATATTGATATCTAATAGGCCCTTCCAATCAATTCAACTTGATTCTTCAAACAAGACTTATGTAATTCGGAAAAAAAAATACACACCTTTTACTAGCTTTTAGGAGCTCGATATTGAAATTGAATTATCTCTATAATTTAAAATCTTCGATATCTAAAATTCAGCCCTGTAGTATCCCTCTGAAGCTTCTTTCAAATGCCACAGGTCTGACCTGATTTTGATTCTCCAAGACAAAGTTGTGTCCAATCTCCCACAATGACCTAATTCTGGACTGGTTCAGTAGAGCGAACTTGTACGACTTGCCACGTGTAACTGTTTTGTCCTTTGTCTCTGAAATTGATAGCGAAGAAACTACAGGCTGTGTACTTGTGACCACTTTTGACGGCACTCCAATCCAATCTTCAGAGAGAGAGTTATTAAACTTTTCCCACGATCACCTCTTTGAGATGAAATTCAGGAGCCTGAAAAAGCACTATCTTCCACAGATCATATCTCCAAAAATATTGCGAACCAAGATCTGAAATTTTTTGACGAATTTCCTCAGGATTTCAGCCTCGCACCATATGAATTTCAGATTCTGAACCTTCGTAGAAACAGATTTATAGCGAAAATGCCACGATGGCCTGTTTAGGAGCTTGAAAAAAGACCTGACTTCCACAGACGATATCTCCGCAAATATTGCGAACCAAGGTCTGAAATTTTTAGACAAGCTTCCTCAAGATTTCTGCTTCGCACCCTAAAAATTTCAGCTTCTGAAACTTCGTAGAAAAAAAGTTATAGCGCAAATTCCACGATGACCTGTTTGGAGCAGCGAAACCCTAGAATCCAAAGCTCCGATACCAAATGTTGTGTAACCAGCTCCAAAAATAGAAGAAAAGAGATATAAACGCCTTAGAAATGAGCCACTTCGAGGGGGAAACCTCCAATACATTACATAAATGAACAATTCTTGGATGATACAATTTACAAAACCTCTTTTCTATATATAGGAGTCCATGGGGCCATAATATAATCCTAGTGGGCCACAATGTAATCCTAGCCGACCTAACAATAATAATTTAAGGGCACAATAATAACAATATGGGGGTTACAGGGGTACAATAATAACAATAAGGGGGGCTACACTAACATAATAAGGGGCTATACTATTAATATAGGGACTTAACAGTTTATCTCTCTTTTCTTCTATTTTTGGAGCTAGTTTCATAATAGTCTGGCTTTTCTTTTTGGGTGAATGGACACCGGGTACGTCTTTATCGCAAACCAATCACCAAAGAGTATTTTTGACAACAGGTATGCAATGATCCCACTATGAAAATTTTAGCTGCAAGGAGTAATGACTCAATAACTTTACTTTCATGAAAATCATTTCTTTTCAGCTGTAAATAATGTATATATTTTCTTTATATAGCTATTTTATAATTTTCCATTTCTGTGTTTTTTTAGAATAAACAGTGCGATATAAATGAGTGGATCTTTTCTTTCAAAGAGTTGCTTAAAATCAAATTAATTGCCATTCTTTTATCGTTGTTTCATGTCAAATTTTTTTTTTTAGCAGTTGATGTTCAGTTCTTTGGACAATTATTGTTCCCTTCCATGTGAATAGTTGTCATTTCTTTCCTTTATTTGGTTTGAGTATTTCACTGTTATTGTTCTTTCTCAAAAAATGAACATTTGTTGTTCAATAGAATGAACAGTTGTTGTTAAGTAAAATGAAGAATTGTTATTTCGTTAAACAAACACTTGTCATTCAACAAAAATGAATAGTTGTTGTTCAATAGAGTGAACAATTGTTGTTCAGTAAAATAAATAGTTGTTGTTCAGTCACACGAACAGTTGTTATTCAGTAAAATGAACAGATGTGGTTTTCTTTTTTTAAGACTTTCACATACCATTGTTGTTCAACAGAGTGAAAAACTATTGTTGAATAAAATGAATAGTTGTTGTTTAGTTAAACGAATAGCTATTGCTCAAATATCCGCACAACTATTTTTCAATCCTAAATTGAACTACCATCTTTTCTCTCACATGCGTTGCTATGTAAATCACATTTTTCATTGGAAATTTTCACCGAATTTAAAGAAAATGCAGTTATATTAACAACATTATGAATTTTACACCTTTGATGATTATATTTATTCTAAAATTGACATGGTCCAGCCATTTAATAACTTGTTGGATATCTCTTCTTTGGATATATCATAAAATCATTCATTATCTCAATACCATGATGGTTTATCTTTAACACTTTCAATTGATAATTCCCTTAGGTATGATGATATATGAATACAAGCATAAAATTTATTGGCATTATTTTACTTCTCACACCATCCCTAACTCTTGGGAGTTAATGAGCTTCCCCTCATTTATAATATGAATTTGAAAAATATAATATAATCTTTCTCAAAGGGGATATGGGGTCTCATGATGATCCAGCCTACCATGACCATAAGAAAATTAACAAGTGACATTCCCATAATGGCCACCACACCAGGGTAATGGCCTTCTAGACAGTCCAATTTTCAAAAGGACCAAGGGTCTCATCATGAGCTAACCTGATCATTTTCTTATGCCATGGTGAATGCCATTGTGATTATCTGGTTACCAAGGTAGCACAATGACCCCTTTGTAGAAATAAAACAAACCATATAAATCCTAAATGGAGGATCTTGGCTCATTTTTGGGTTAAAAAGCAACCCTATCTAGGCTCTAGATTCCTACTTGCAACAATGGCTCTGCTTGTGGTATCGAAGTTCTATTTTACATTTCCAATTATTCTATATCCTAATATTTCCTATTGATTCATTTCCAAATATGAAGTTACCATTTGAACACCATTCACATTCATATTAACTAATATTCATGGTAAACTATATTTTTATGTCAATTACATTAATATTTTCTAATCAATTGACACTAGAGGTCATTATCATTAATCGCCTTGTCAGCTTTGTCATACCTTTTCACCAAAGGAAAATTATTTCCATAATGATTATTTCTCTAATTTATTCCTTTTTTAGTCATTTTCTAAACCATTTCTATGATTTATAGTTAGCCCTGCTATGAATTTTTCCTGCTATATTTCTACTGCTCTGATTATTTTCTTGCCACATTTATGAAGCCACTTCATCCTTTTCTCTTTTCCCGTACTCTATGGACGTGGAATCCCTTTTCTAATTGGAGGGGGGGAGGTATACATTATGGAACATCATGCAAAATAATTACCAAACTTCACCGAACCTTGCTGATGCGACAAATATTATTATTTCTGCCTTTATATAAAAATAATATTTCCCTATTCAAAATATTTGTATGCAGTATTTGTTGTTGTTCCAAACAATCTAACTGTGAGAAAGTGCATGCAAAGGTGCGAATTAGGCTACAATAGAAAAACAAATATGGGAGGAAATTATGTCCACAATGAACCTAAAATATTATTATTAACAGAGAAGACTCATGAAATTCTTGAGCACGATGGTTGGCTTCAATACCTTATCAAATTATAGGGATTCCATAGTGAAATTGCGCTTGAATTTCTGCAAAAATTTCCAAATGGGTGCACAACTATAAAAGGACGAAGTATAATGGTCTCTAAAGCATTCATATTCAAAGTCTTGGGACTTCCAGTAGAAGGCACAAAATGGATCGACAAACATGTTATATTGCATGAAGCAGTCACAGTATTTAAGGATTATGAGGAAGAACTAATACAAAAAGGCAAAGGAGTTCACCCAGCATCATTAAATTAACAATGGCAAGAACTAATGACCATTGTTCAAGGATACATCACTTGTGATGGTCGTCAAGATGTGGTAAAGCCTCGAAAAATTAAACTGTTAGCAATTCTTAGACAGAAAATCATAGTTTAACCTATCGTTATTTCGAAATTACTTATTGCATGATGTCACTAGTTGGGTTAGAAAAGCCAAAAATCCACATTCTACCATCAATCATAATGGCTTGATTAAGCTAATTATTATTGTGAGTAAAATCTTTCGGTAAAAATCACACCAAAGTAAATTTGGTCGACGTGTTTTGAACCAGGCAGCGTGGTTCATCATCTTCTCCTGATGACAAATCACACTGGTTGGATTGAAACACGTCGACCAAATTTACTTTGATGTGATTTTTACCGAAAGAATTTACTCACAATTTATGGATCACAGAAGCCAAATTCCTAATTATTATTCATGAACTTTCCCATCAACAATTTTCCTCGGATAAATTTGTAAATCCTACTTTATCGCTATCAGAGGAAAACCCAGATGCACATGCAAGGTTAGATGATAGGAATATTGATGAGTTAGAACAACAAAATGAAGAGGCAAAAATTCCAAAGAGAGAGGGAAAAAGGAGGACTTATTCCTTAGCCTCTGGCCAAGAAAAACATATATGTTTTTGGAGGCTAAGCTCATGAAAGCATACCAAAAACCCAATAGATGAATCAGGGTTGTCTCATGCACCCCATGTAAACCCTCAAAACACTGTTTTATTAGACGATGTGGAGGAAGTGGCCCGAGTATTAGAAAATTTGGGAACACTCTTTGAGTAAGGAGGTCAATTTGAGCATTCTCAAGGTCAATATCATACCCTTAACCAGTCTACCTCTGTAGGTAGTTCTGGCGACACTGAAAATTTTCCACTTACTAAAGGAATGGAAGAATTTCAGAAACAAGGAGAACCAGTTCCCTCTATAGATGAATATCCTGAGGGAGAAACTCATGTAGAAACAAATTCGGAATCAGAAAATCAATCACGAGACACTGTTCCATTGGAAAAAGACCCTAACATTGGCACAACCTCTCTTTTACTTGAAATGGAAACATTTGTTCCCTCTCCAATAAAAAAACCCATAAAGGAGGAGGAGAAGACAGACACAAACAGTGCCAGGCTGAAAAGCTTGAGCAAAAAGAACATAAAATTGAAGAAAACGATTAGAAGATTAATAAAATGGTTCAAGGAAGCAGATAAAAACCGAAATTAGAAAGTGGAATTAGAAACCATTGGTCCCCAAATAGATAAATGTTCCACTAAGCATATTTCAACTCAAACCAAAAATATTTGTGATTGTTAAATGGAGACTCAAACATACTTTTCTGTGAATTTTATGAATGTTGTTGTTCAAAAAAAATTTGTAGAGCGTTGTATTCCTCAAGAAACAATCATAACTATGTAAAATGTTGTTCAGACTGATTCAATGACAACTTGTGACAATGTAGCTCAGACAGAAGAAACACCTCACCTCATTATGTCCCTCTGGTAAGGGAAGATGGTATCCTGAAATTGAAAAATAAATTAACAAGGAACCAACAGGTGTTGGCTCAACACCAAAAATTAGTGGTACCTTTAGAGACACACCAAGAATTATTAAAGAAACTAGATGCACTTACTTCAATTGAGCATGAGACTTTTGTTAGTCTGAGAAATGATTAGGAGAAAGTGAAGAAAGTGCAGAAACAACTTCAAAAAACCATGGAGAAAACTGAAACCATTTTTTCTATTTATTATGCATTATTTTTATTGGATATGTACTTATTACTAAAGATAAGAGCTGTCAGAGCTAGTAAGCCCACTGAATTCAAGACTACTTCATATTTTATTCAATGTTGCAAGGAATAGGACAAGAAGGTAAAACACCTTCTCTGTGAGTTATACCTGCATAATTTTTTCTTGGAAGATGAAAGGGATGCTAATCCTATCCCCTTTATTGGTTATTTTCAATTCCAAGCCTTCCTTTATTTTGCTGAAAACCAACTTGAATGGGCCAAGGCCTATAATACTTTTCAAAAAAGCAAGCATGGTCTATATTTATGGGTTAGAGGAGAACCCACTAAACCTTTACACCTTTTCATCCAACACAAAAGTTTCATGGAACCATAAGGAGTTTTGGCCACATTGGGACCTCTCCATAAATATGTTGTACAAGTTGGAAGAGAATATTTCCAAGACATTAAAGAGGATTCCCTGTTAGCAGTGAAACAAAGGTGGAAAGCTTCTACTAACAATGTTAAAAATCGGGAGTGGTTCGGTTACAGAAATTTTAAGGTTGTTGTTTCTCATCTGAATGTGTACAACAATATCATCCTATGCAAGGGCCTTACCTGAATAGGATGTTGTTAAATGTGTCTGATTATATGGTATCCTGAAGGATATTATTTTGATTATGATTTACCTGAATGTCATGAGAGTCATGCTTTTGAAATGCTTAAACATAAGAATGGTTTTAGGCTATATCAGGAAGAAGTTTATCCTTCCTACTCTTTGACACAATTACACCTCAACTATCTTATTGCATGAGGACATGAAAAATGGTGAGCAGGGGAGTATGTTGAGTCATAGAAAAGGTATGTTTTTATCTTCATATTAGCTTTATTAATCCTTTACTTTTATGTGTTTATCTTTGTTTTTCGAAAGAATCTAGAAGAAAATATTGTGAAAGGTGAATAAAATCAATTGTCAATGAATTGTATGATTTTAGCATAAAAACTAACTTTTTCTTACCTTTATGTGTAGAAATCAGAATTGGACAATTGTTGTTCAAATGATGGAACAACAATGGCCAAAGAAAGAAAAAAGATCACTTGTTGATCACACATGCTAGCAGAAGAAAAGGAGACTCAAGCTAATTCTATGGTGGAAATCTGATTATTAGTTGTGAAATCCTGAAAATCTCCAAACCTTGAGGATTCACTCTCATCTATTGTTTACCATTTGGTTATATAAGGCTGATAGTTGAAAAAAAAGTTAGTAGTTAATTTCCGTGTTGTAAATTTCATTTGGAAATTATTATTTGCATTGAAGGCAAAGTATTTTCATGACAGTGATGTCGTATCTTTACTATTGTGATTAATGAGGAAAAAAATTCTTTCTTTGTAATAGTCTTCCGAGTGTTCTCAGCAGTAGCTTCTAGAGGCTTTGGGCCCGACCTCTAGGAGACTTTCTCCTTCTTTTGTGACATAATCATTTCTTTCATTTATGCGGTTATTAATTACCATATCTTGTCATTTCGATTGTTGTGTGATGTTAGAATTAATTTTTGTAGTTTACCTTCACCGTTTGAGATAAATCTTAGATGTTGCTACTTTTACAATTGCATATTATTCTTTAAAGAATTGTTGAGATTAGTTCAAGCATTACATTTAATTTTTGTTCTTTTCAAGTGATGTTATGATAGATATTGAGTGATTAATTATTCTAACTCTTAATTTAATGCTTGAATAGTTGATTGGTATTCGTTTACTATAATTTCTCTTTTTAGTAGATAAATCATTGTTAGTATCAGGCAGTAATTCTTTAAGTGTGATTCCTTCAATTCATGCATTTGGATTCAGTTTTTTTATAAATCAGTTGAGATTAGATCAAGATTTATGGTTTCAAAATGCTTTAAATTTTTCATTTTAATTATTCCATATTGAACTTCAAGAATTAGAGATTAGCTATTGCAACGATTTAGAATCATTTATTCCTAAATAGTCTTTGATCTCACTTTGCATAGACAGTGCCATTGACTCTTAAAATAAACAGATGTATCCTTGGTTGATAATTAATGTAGGTATTAAGATTGATTTTCATAGTCATATTAGTGCACCAACAAGTTCCATAACATAATTTGGACTTGTATACAAAGATTACATTAGAGAATTGGAACTTACCAGAGAAGTTAGAGATTAAGTTTAATGGTAATTGTTTAAGGTATTATTTTTTTTTATAAGAGAAATCACTCCAAAAAATGGATATTGGTTGTAATTTTAGTATTATTATATGTATTTTAATTTTTATGATGAAAATGATATTTCGATATTTCATATGGTTTTAGCATAATTACATGTATTTGATGTATGATTTTGCATAAATGATAAACACACATTTTTCATTAAATTTATTTTTTCACATCAATACAAAAGCATGGATTGCTTAGGATAGGGCTTAAGGGGTGGCACAATATTCTTAGAGGATTCAAAGTAGTGTCTCAAAACCTCAACAACCTTTCATACAACATATATAACATTGTACCTACCATGTTTGAAAGAAAATATTCACATTCAACAAGTTGTGTGCACACTTAGGAGTTCACATGTCTATTATGAGGAATGCCAACCAATATCACAAAGGCATCATGTACTCCCAATGTTGACATATGGTACCAAGAAGAAAAATAATGATAATCATGGTTATGAAATCAAACGATGTTTAGAAACTAAGAAAATATTCTTGTCATTGCATGTATTCCAATGTAAATTTTGTCTAATATCTTAGGTGGTAGGAAATTCCATTAAAAAATTCCAATAAAAAAAAAGAAGATCGTTTTTGTGTTAATATTAATGCAAAGATGTAATTTACATCATATAACATATACTAAATTTGTTTCACATGTATGAAATGATATTCTAATATGTGTGAGATCTAATGTTCATGCAATATCAAATTCCCCGTAGGAATCAGACCAATTTCATAAAATTATAGTACTTCTATGTCATAATGTGCATTCAAACAAGATAAAAAACTTGATATCCAAGTTAAAAACTACTATCCTAATTCTAAACCAAAGAATACCTGTGAATATTTTCCTAGCGAGAGACTACTATTGTGTATAAAATTAGGCATGATTTTCCATCCCTGGATTATGTTTTCATCGGACTGCAAAACCCTTGGATGGAGCTTGAAACAATGTGGCAAGCAGAAGGCGAGGTAAAATGGATGTGTGAGTAATGAAAATGAAAGATATAATGATGTGGACAACAAAAGGCCACGTAAAATGGATTGTGCAACTAATTAGAATTAAAAATGTGAAGAGTATGACCATATAACATACATGGCACTAGTAGTATGTAGCGAACCACATGTCTCCATTCAAGTTGGTGTCCCTTGGTGGAATGCATTTTATTGTGGCTCGTTGTGGTTCAATGGAAGTGATGGTGTACTATTGGTATAAATATCTAGTTTTATTTATTTATATTTTTGTAGATTTTATTTATTTAGATTTTATATCTAGTTAGTTGGATTGCTTATTCTCATTTTTATGTCATTTTAGTTCCTACATGAGACATATTGGCTTATTGTAATATCTTAGCGCTCGATAAACCACAAGTTATTATTATATCTATATTTAAAGTTATTAAATATACTCTTGAGTTATAATGGTTTTCACTAGGCTTGCTCATAGGTCTGGCCTAAATCCCCAATCACTTGTAAGTTTATATCGCTGAAGTGTTAACACTAGAGATGGATTTAAGGAAGGAGGTCTCTAAGTCCATCTGTAATGTTAAAATTTAGAGACATAGGGATATTCATAATTTTAACACTATATATAGCTTCATAGACCCCTTTGTCTCTAAATTTTAACACTGTTGATGGAATTAGAGACTCTTGTAGAGAAATGTAACACTTTAGTAACAAAACTGCAATTTTCCATTTCTGGAGTGACACAATTAAAAATTGATAACATAAATGACGAATTCATGTACTTTTGTACTTTTTATTTTTTCATATTTTTTTTATTGGACTATGATATTCATTTATGTTAATCATTATTAAGTTTGTCACTTGTTATCTAGTCATGTATTTTAATCCTAGAATAAATTAGTCATTTAAGTTAGTCGCTTTTAGTTTATTCACTTATTATCTAGTCGTATATTTTATCCCTAGACTAAATTAGTCATTTAAGTTAGTAATTTTTAGTTCAGTCACTTAAAATTGCTCAACTTTAGTAGTAATTCACCTAAAATAATTGCAGTGACTAACTTTTTTAATCACCTAGTCACTAATTTCATCATTTTCTACCAGGGATATATTTAAATATCAGTGATAGATAAAGTGCATATGTTTATTAGCTCTTCCTTTTATCCATATTAATGTCATACCATAAATCATGTATATTGTATTAATTTTTTTAAGGTTGTTCTCTTAAGACTAATGTTCCTACATCTCTTCTTATTGCTTGTCCTACCTAACATTTATAAGTTCAAAATAAACTTTATTCATATAATTCCTAGCTACATCGATGATTAATGTCTCGTTGGGATAAGATATTGTGTTTAAAGTTATAAAATTACATGCTCGAACCAAAGTGAACCACCTCATCCTACTACATGTGAAATTTACATAAATGTCAGTCATTGGGAGAGGTGAATGTTAAATATTTAATCATATTCATTCGATGGTGGCTATCAATTTTCCTAAACAGTAGCCTTATGTATCCATACCATTCTCTTATTATTTTTTCTCTCTCACTGGTTGGATTGTTACATGCTCGCATTGTGCTGTCATGCGACATGGTTGTAGGTCGGTAGTGGGTTTCACTTACCAGGTGTTCTAGTTTCTCCAACATACTATTTACCATCTTATTCTACTGGTGAGTTATTTGGTTTGATTTCCCCATTTAACCCTTTTTTTTGTTTTCTTTTTCTCAATTACTAACATAATTAATTTAATGTTTAACTTCTTGTTCAAATTTGCAGGGTTACACAATAGTTGTTGTGCTAATGATCATTTATTACTCCCTTTCCAGTGCTTATGTAAATTTTCCTAGCATACATTTATTAACGTCTTCTTGTTAATTTTACTCGTTTCCCTTCTAACACATTTGGCCTTGAATTACTTACGATTTATGGGTGAACTCCATTTAGTATTGGGTTCTTGTCTCCTTTTATTTGGATTATCTATAATGCGCTTGGATAAAATAGATTCCGAGGTATATATATATCTATATATATATATATATATATATATATCTATATATATATATATATATATAGATATAGATATATTTCCTTGAATGGAATACGGGATGGGCAGAATCCTCACACCACCATGGTGAATATTTGGAAAGATGACACATTGCCTTGATGTCCAATACTCTTTAATTTCTTCATCATGAGATTTGTTGGATTTTTTTTTGGTTCTTTCCTCTATTTAGTTTATGGACACGAGGAATGCATATACAATAACATATTGGCTAATAATAATTTAATGTATCTTGAAGGGTGAAGATTTACTGAGTCAATGCTACCAGAGGTAAAATATTTGAATTAATTTCCTTTTTAGTGTTATTATTATTACTAATTAGCCTTGGTGGCATCACCCTCAATCAATTTTACTAATCACATGCACCAATCATTGCTATAGGTATGGCCTTACTAACTAAATTCAAGATTCCAAGGGAGTTAGAGTGTGCCTTCTAGCTCATCTTCCCATGATATAGGTCAATATCTACTATTTGAATTATCAGGTTCTTGTGGTCTTATCACGGTGCATAAACTAATTTTTCTTACTCTCTCTCAGTGCCACTCTCAGCTTAGAGAGGTATTTTCAGTTACTTATTATTTGTCCCAAATTTCCCCTCCTCTAAGTAACACTTATGGGCTATGGAGGATGTTTTTTTTTCCTTCTAGTGTTGGTCATATAAAGGATAAGGACGGAGCCTAATAATGTTTCTTCTGATTCATTTTCATGATGCTTCAGTTGATGTTGGTTATACAATTTTCAGAATCTAAATGTTATATTCCTCATTGGATTTGTAATTCTAATTTACCTTAGTATATAACTGTTGAGGGTTTCCGTCTAGAAATTTTCAATAACCTAACATTTTAGTTTCTGAAATATTATTTATATGGAAGACTCTTCCTTATTACTTTAATAATATTTTTTATAATAATTTTCGTTTAATAGAACTCTTCTTCTATGACTTTTGACTCTATTACTTATAATGAAAGTAATAATGAATTTTTACTGTATACCTTCTGAAATGTGTTTTACATACTTCTTCTTATGCATTTTTAATATGATTATTTCATTTCTCTCTCCTTTCATAAGGATGAAATGATAATTGAACCAGTGAGCATGTTTGTTGTAACACCCTCCTCCCACATTTACCTAGCTTAACCGGTACACTAGGGTAAACATGGGATGAGAGGCTACTATGATGTCACTCAATTCTCCATCTGTAGTTAAGGACATGGAACCGACAAAAAAAAATCCAAAATGACCTTCCTCAGGAGCTACAAACCCTCAAGGAGACAACCAACCCTTCCAGGTGCTTAACCCTGAGACAACATGTAATTTTACTGATCTGTACACTTAGTCGCTCCCATGACAACTGATGCATGCGACTAAGTCCTTCTACTCTCTCCCAAAACAAAGCATGCCAATTAATGTTTAATTTTTTAGCCAGTTTTGTGCCAGTGAACCCGGATTCCAAGCCACTTTTTCAGGGCTAAGTCTCAAGTCATTTCCCATAACTTCATGAAACTTTCAAAAATGATAAAAAAAATGGAATAAGGTTACTAATGCAATAATTGGTACCATTAATTGATTTGACCCTTGCTATCCATGACAAAATTTTCATAAAACATGTCACAAATATGAAATCTACAGGTCATAAAAACATATATGAGCATAAGAGTCTCATACTCATCTAATATCAGTAAATAAGCATTGTTATGATATCATAATAGTTAAATTATCATCTATTAGTTCATATATTCATTTTACATTCATTTTCTATTCAAAACATAATGAAAACCATACATCAAGTTTGTCATAAACATACTAATAAACAACATGTAACCAATAGAAATAACAAGGATATAACAACCCTAAGTGTCACATATGAGCCAATACATTTACGGATGAAATACCTCGGAGAAGAAGCTATTATTAATGAATGCAAACCCCAACTAGGTCTGGGACTTCCACAAACACCAGGACCTTAGATTTGGTTGAACCAAATCTTTATTTTAGCCAATCACCCTCGTGCCATATTACAAGCATGAATGTGGTACCTAAAACCAAACCAATATAGGTTTCACCAGGATTTACCACAATCCCCACTGGATCAGTAGGCCCTATAAAGCATGGATGACTCCAGATTTCTCCACCTACACAATGAGGATTTTTCTTACAGTCTAGTCTCTAGGATTTACCATATATCCCAATATTCACCAGTCAAGGATTCCTAGGCCTAATCGAGACTCCACCCTCCAGAATGTAACGTATATCCTTCCATACACTCATCAAGGATTCTTAGGCCTGATCAAGGGAAAAAACTACTAGGATTTACTGTATATCCCACCATTAACCGGTCGAGGATTCCTAGGCCTACCGAGGTACAAAAAATAAGGCTATACTGCAATCATATCTTCTGAGGTACATGGATTCCTAAACCTTGTGTTATTTCACTTAGATACCACCTCACTCATTTTCGAAACCATTCAGAAATCTAGCTCAACCAAATACAAGAGAACCCACCATACCATGACTATCCACAAATCGAAAGCATGACTTAAGAACACTGTCACTCCTCCAAAATACCATTCCAATGATAGGAAGAGAACCAAATACACACATTCATGTACCATGCATTCCATATCTAGCAAGGAAAACACACATGCAATTAGATACTTTAAATTATTCCCGTTGTAGTCACTTTTTCCTACTCTTCCTTGCTTGATCTTTTCTTCCCTTTGCCTTATTTTGTCATTAGGGGAACTTTGAAGTCTAAAATAGGCCTCCTAAAGAAATTATAAAATAATAGTGGAAATAATAAAATAATATTAGATTACATCATTAAATTTTAAAGGGAAAAAAGAAAAAACTACTTTTTGAACTCGTATTTTAAACTTATCTCCCTATGGATTTACTCAAATTTTGAGCGGGAATACTCAGTGGATGTATAATTTGATTCCTCATCAAATAAATACCCATGTTGCATACTTTTGATGGACCTTTCTACACAAAAAATGAAAAATACATGAAAAACGTGATTGCAATCATGTTTTTCCATGCATTTCTCATTTTTCATGTAGCACGGTCCATTGAAAGTATGAAACATGTGTGATCCTTGGATGGGGAATTAAATTTTGCATCCATTGAGTGTTCCCACTCAAAATTTGAGAAAATTCTTAGGGAGATAATTTGAAAATACAAGTTTAAAAAAGTAGTTTTATTATTTTATTATTTTTCAATCTTTTTACTTTTTTACTCCAAAAATGGTGAATAATCCCCCATGGTTGACGTAATCCTCTTGAATCCTATTGGTTATTATAAATTTTACTTTCGTTATACATTTTTCTTAGGAGGCGCATTTTAGACCTCAAAAGTTCTGTAATGCTTCCTTTGATTTTCTTGATCCAATTCTAGAGTGCTCCAATAATTATCTAAGTTTTAGAGAGTTTGAGAGTGTAGAGAGAATAGAGAGAGAGCTCTAATATATCACTTTCAAAAGCTACCAACTAATCCTTAGAAGCCTTTTTATCAATGAGGTTTCTAATTTCTTCAATTTTCCATTATTTCCCTTCATTTTCCTCCTCACATACAACCTATGACCTTTCACATTCCTTTTCTCCTAATCTCCATCATTTTCATAAATATAATGCCAAATAATTCCTCTCTTCCTTTTCAAATTCCTTTTCCATCCCCTTTTCCAATTTCCTTAGCCATAATAAATAAAATGGACACTCGCTAGGATGTATTTCCCAACACTAAGCTTGGAATATGTGTCACATGACCTTGGCCCTTTTTTGCCTTTATTAACTTTATTACATAGAAATTTTACTAGGGTTTTTATAGAACCCTCCCCCTTGGAGTAACACCATCCTCGGTGTTCAATGACACCTATGACCAACAAGACCCCTAAAAAAACATACTTCCCATGGATATTTATAACACAACTTGATGCAGTATTTACAATGATCATCCACTAAAAAGAAACCAACATAAAAATATAAAAACATGACACATATACCACTTATTGGACCTTTATATCACAACACATTACTTTATTTACAATAAAAACGACATATAATTATGCAAATTTGATTCAATTATGAAATAATCATACTTTCTATGGAGATTTATAAATCTAAATCGACATAATAATTACAATAATATACACATAGCTACATATGCCCATTTTCTCAACCAAAAAATAAAAGGATATGATGCATGAATATGTAGACAGCAAAAAGGGAATCCAGAGGCTTACACCTCCACCCTCAAAGTAATACCATGATTCACCTACTTCCCAGGAGATCTAGAATCAATTGCGAAAGTCAAATCTGTATCTAATGGCTAGCCCCATAATCCTATTCCACTTGTCCTCTCAGTGAACAGTTATCGACTTATTTTTCTAAGGCACACTCCCAATGTGCATATGATTCCATTTGGAAATTCTCTAACCAAAAAAAATTCATCCATGACCTTCCCTTCTCTGCTACAAATCTCATCAGGTAATCCGTTCACCCCCTTCCATGCAATCACTAGTCTTCCAAGTTCCCCGACATCCCCTAGCTCGGGTGATCCATCCCTTGGAAAGGTTTCCTCGCATCGGAAGGTCCATAAACCAAGGCATATACCTTGATCAAGAAATAATATAAATCATAACATTCTCATGGAAATCAATGGAAACTATTGGGTACCAGTGTCCCACAATGGCCCTGCCCCTGAATGATTTACCAACATATTATTGCATGTTCCAATTCCTTTCACTATTTTTGGTAACATTCTTGCAATTATTTCCAACCACGCAACCGATAATTTCCATGTTTTCCTTTACGAAGAACATAAGTCCATTACACTCAAATCATACCTCATCGGTGGCATGTCAATAAGGTATCGTTTAAATTCTGTTCACTTCCTAGTACAACAAGTGAAACTAGTTGTTTGATAAAATCATCATGTATAAACATATCACATATGGTTAGCTCAAAATGAAACCATCATAATAAAAATAATAGATCACATCTAACCATTATAAACCATAATCATAGAGAACATGTAATAATTATTAACCAGACATATAATCATTATAAACCATAATCATAGATCACATACATAGTTAAACATGAAATAAAATATTGATACTTATCATTTAATCAATCCTTTCACTTCTACCTTTGTTATTTTTTTATACACACCAGATGAGTTGCCACACCCAACAAACACCCAGTGCCTTCTCTTCAACCATGTACAAATACATAAAATATACAACACATGCATACAACCACACACGACATATGAAACTGCACAATACATAAACCTACACCCTATATACATCACACCACACACACTTACACCTGGTGTACAACACACAAAAATAAATACACCTACACCCAGTCTATAACACAACGAAATACATATACATACACATAATACAACAAAATGAATAGACATGTGAAAATACCATGACTATGCAAGGCACATACACAGTACCATACATGCACACAAAAAAAATGTACAACATGCAAACAATACCACATTTGCACAACATAACATGTACGACATGCACATAATACAACATGTACAACAATACCACATGTAAAACATGTACGTAGTACCACCTGTACACAACACCACCTATACAACATGTACACAACACCACATGTACACGTAACCACTTGCATAACATGTACACACTACCACATGTACACAATTTCACCTTCACAATGTATACAAAACACCACATGCACAGCATGTACACAACACCATGTGCACGATATGTACACATCACAACCTACACACAACACCCCATGTACAACATGCACACAACACCACATTCACACAACACCATGTGTACAATCATACACACCATTGTATATACGTAGCCCCATATGTACAACATTCACACCATTCCATTTGCACACAACACTAAATATCCAATATGCGGACAACATCATGTGTACATTGCACTACATAAAAAACATGTACACAACACCATCTATACATCGCATTTCATAACAAACATGTACACAACACCATAAAAAATAGTGCGCACACAACATCATAGGTGAAACATGTACAACATATATACAATATTAGTACTACACATCCATAGACCACACACTAGCTCTACTAAGAAACCTCACTTCTAGTGTGTTTCCACCATCCATTCTTGTCACCAAATGTTGTAGATCATACTGATTTTATTCTATTGGTGTATCCCTCAGTATTACATTTCCATAGCATAAGCATAGACATATTATAATCACATAATATCCATTCACATCCACATGATACTAACCTCATAATTATATCAGGGTTGCTCTTCTCACTTGATTCCTCATAACAAGGAACCTCTTCATTCCATTCACCTATATAAGTAATTATTCCTCCATAATATTGATTCCTGACGACCCTGTCACACAACAACATACATACATACATACATATATACATATATACATATAAAAATCATCCATTAGGGGAATTTTGAGATCTAAAATAGGCCTCCTAAGGAAATTATAAAATAATAGTGGAAATAATAAAATAAGATTTGATTACATCATCAAATTTTGGAGGGAAAAAAGAAAAAACTACTTTTTCAACTCGTATTTTCAACATATTTCCCAAAGGTTTTACTGAAATTTCGAGTGGGAGTACTCATTGGATACAAAATTTAATTCCTCATCAAAGGAGTACACATGTTTCATACTTTCGATGGATCCTACTACACTAAAAATGAGAAATACATGAAAAACATTATTTCAATCACATTTTTTTTTATGTATTTCTCATTTTTCGTGTAGCACAGTCCATAAAAAGTATGCAACATGGGTATTACTTGGATGAGGGCTTAAATTTTGCATCCAACGAGTACTCCCACTCTAAATTTTAGTATAAACTTTAAGAGATAAGTTGAAAATACGTGTTGAAAAATTAGTTTTATTATTTTATTAATTTTTAATATTTTTACCCTTTTACTTAAAAAATGGTGAATCACCCCCCATGGTTGAAATCATCATCTTGAATCCTATTGGTTCTTTTAAAGTTCATTTTGGTTGTACATTTTTCTTCGGAGGCCCATTTTAGACCTCAAAATTCTCCTAATGATAAAACAATCATGACCCTTGATAACCATGTACGACAAGGAAATACACACATACATATAAATGTATACACATAAGCATTATAATAATCATGATCACAATATAATTACTAGATATCATAAGGTTAAGGCTAAGGAAACTCCCTTCATCCGTGCCCAACATGAACAACATAAAGAACAACAATTCTAAACTTAGCCAAGGTATCTAATGTTAGGTCCCTATATTACTAGTATAGTCCCTTATTGTTGTCAGTGTAACCCCCTTATTTTTATTTTTGTACCATTGTAACCCCAATATTGTTATTATTGTTCCCTTACATTATTATTATTAGGTAGGCTAGGATTATATTGTGACCCCATGGAATCCTATATATAGAAGGAGGTTTTGTTGTTTGTATCATCGAAAAATTGTTCATTTATGTAATGTATTATAGGTTTCCCCCTCGAAGTGGCTAGTTTCTAAAGCGTTGATATCTCTTTTCTTCTATTTTTGGAGCTAGTTTCATAACATTTGGTATCAAAGCTTTGGATTCTAGGGTTTTTCTGCTCCAAATAGGTCATCATGGAATTTTCACGATAACGTTTTTTATACGAAGGTTCAAAAGCTGAAATTTGTGTATAGCAAAACCGAAATCTTGAGGAATGTCGTGTAACAATTTTAGATCTTGGTTCACAATATATTCAGAGATATGGTCTGTGGAAGTTAGGGTTTTTTTCTTGCTCCTGAATTTAACCTGAACAGGTCATCGTGGAATTTGTAGTATAACGTTTCTTCTACATAGGTTCAGAAGCTGAAAATTTTACAGAGCAAATCCAAAATCCTGAGGAATGTCCTACAAAAATTTTAGATCTTGGTTCGCAATATGTTCAGAGATATGATCTATGGAAGTTAGGGTTTTTTCAGGCTCCTGAATTTCATATCAAAGAGGTGATTGTGGGAAACTCACCATAACTCTCTCTCTGTGCATCGGATTGTAATTCTATAAAAATTGACTACAAGCACACAGACTGTAGTTTCCTGTGTATCAATTTTAGAGTCGAAGGAGGAAACAATGACACGTGGCATGCCATACAAGTTCTCTCTACTGAAATAGTCCATAATTAGGCCATTGTGGGAGATTGGGCATAAATTTTCCTTGAAGAATCCAAATCAAGTCAGACCTATGGCATTTGAAAGAAGCTTCAGCGGGATACTACAGGGCCAAATTTCAGATATTGAATATTTTAAACCACAGAGATAATTCAGTTTTAATATCGAGCACCTCAAAAGCAAGAAAAAAGTGTGTATTTTCTTTTCAAATTGTGTAATTCTTGTGTGAAAAATCATTTTGAATTGATTCAAAGGGAATATTCTAGAATAGATATCAGTATTGGCTTCTAAAATGACCCCTAAAAATAATTCAACACCCATTAAGCCTTTATAAGGCTCTACTATGACTCATGAAGACAAAGAATGGGAACATGACATATCAAAATTACAAGAGCAAGTGCACAAAATTTCGCTCTCGCAAAGAGCAACAAAAAATGAAATGGAAGTTTTGAAGAAAGGTGTGGAAGCTAAGATGGATGGATTTAACAAAAGGAATGAATGGCATGGAAGCTAATATGGAGGGCATGGAAGCTAGCATGGAAGCTTAGATGGATGACATGGAATAAAAAATGAAATAAAACATGGAAAACATGAATAATTATTTAAAAAGAGACATGGAAGGTTTGACAAAGTTGATACAAGAAATTTTTCCTAATGGCGAAAATATAGTAGAGGAAACTCATGACGAGAACAAAATAAATGTTAATCGTGATTTCATAAACTCTAATGTTGGATGGAAGAACCACCATATTCCAAAGATGGATATGAGGAATTTTTATGGCAAGGATCCGGTAACATGGATACTACAGATGGGGCAATATTTTGATCTCAATAATGTGCAAAACACACAAAAGGTACGCATTGCAACTTTACATTTAGAACAAAATACATTTGTATGGTATTGATGGCTTTTCTCCCGTAAAAAAATGATCACTTGGTCAATTTTTATGGAGGAAATGATAGCACATTATGAGGATACAAAGAGAAACACCTTCTTTAGCCAATTGATAAATCTCAAACAAAACGGTTCAATGGTGGATCACATTGAGGACTACCAAAAATTGAATATAAGGGTAACTGATATTCCAAAGGAACACAGTATTGATGTATTCATAGGGGCTTTAAAGGATAACATCCAACATGAATTTCGTGTTTGGGAACTTGATTCATTGGAGAAGGCATTCATATTGGCAAGAAAAAATGAATGTATAATTATGGCGACAAGGAAGCCTACTGTTCACATCTATAAAGATGGAAGTGTTTCTACTGCTAGACTTCCATTACCTACAAGGTTGACATGACAACAATTGGAAGAAAAAAGAGCAAAAGGGCTTTGCTACAGTTGTGATAGAAAATACAGTAAAGGTCATAAGTGTGTTGAGAAGAAATTATTTTACATATATTGTGAAGAGGAGGAATAAAATGAACAATAAAATTCAAAATAAGAGGATATACACCAGGGACCAACCCTAGAAGAAGAATAAATGAGTCTGACCATATCGCGTAATGCATTGGAAGGAATTACCACTCCTCAAACTCTCAAGATATAAGGACATATCAAGAAGAAAAAGGTAATAGTGTTGATTGATTCGGGTAGTACCCATAATTGCATTCATTGTAAGGTAGCCAAGGAATTGAATTGTTCCCTATACGTAGCACCAAAATTTCAAGTGATGGTTGCAAATGGAGGAACTATAAATTTCTCTGGAAAATGCCATAATGTCAAGATAACCATGGGGGAATATGTATTGAATAGTCCAATGATTTCCATTCCAATGGGAGGTGTTGATGTTGTACTAGGAGTACAATGGTTACAATCTCTGGGGACGATAGCTTTTAATTTCTAAGAACTTTTCT
The DNA here is from genome assembly GCA_034641835.2 of Pinus albicaulis. NCBI lineage: Eukaryota > Viridiplantae > Streptophyta > Pinopsida > Pinales > Pinaceae > Pinus > Pinus albicaulis. The sequence continues at coordinate 732,554,110 of CM076569.1, forward strand.
TGATTTTTTTTTTGAAAGGAAAGGATGTCGAATTACAGGGTATCACAGGGAAGCTGGGAAAGATAATAAGCTCTAATGTCATGACAAATATTCTGAAGAAAAAACAACGAGGTGTAATTGCACATTTATGCTCACTAGAAGTTCCAACATCAAAATCATTTATTTCTCCACATCTCCAAAAACTCTTGGACAATCATTCCAAGGTGTTTGAAACTCCCAAAGGACTCCCACCTATTTGTGATCATGATCATGCTATTTATTTGATTCAAGGAATTGTTCCTCCAAACATAAGCCCTTATAGATATCCTTATGTCCAAAAGACAGAAATTGAACGTATGATTAAAGAAATGTTAGAGGTGGGTATAATTCAACCTAGTCAAAGTTATTTCTCTACTCCAATAGTATTGGTGCATAAGAAGGATGGATCATGGCGCATGTGTCTGGATTATAGGGACCTCAATAAGCTCACTATTAAAGATAAATTTCCCATACCTGTGATTGATGAATTATTGGATGATTTTCATGGAGAAATTTATTTTACCAAGTTCGATCTTCATTTAGGATATCATCAAATTAGAAAGAAGAACGAAGATATTTCGAAAACAACATTTCGAACTCATGAGTGTCATTATGAATTTTTGGTCATGCGTTTTGGCCTTACCAATGCACCTTCTACATTTCAAGGGTTGATGAATTCCATTTTCAAACCCTTCCATAGAAAATGTGTGCTGGTATTTTTTGATGATATAATAATCTACAACAGGTCTTGGAAGGATCATGTTCAACATGTTTGCAAGCTGCTCAAATTATTGGAGGAGAAGAAATTATATGCAAAAACATCCAAATTTTTCTTTGGAGTAGAAGCGGTGGAATATCTGCGTCATATTGTATCTCATGAGGGTGTTAAGGTAGACCCTAACAAAATTAAAGCCATTAAAGAATGGAAAGTCCCCACAACCATAAACCAGTTGCGAGGATTTCTCGGGTTAACAGGGTATTATTGCAAGTTTGTTAAGAATTATGGGAGAATAGAAGCACTTCTAACAACTTTATTAAAGAAAGATGAATTTTCATGGACTCTTGATGCAACTAAGCCTTTTAAACATCTTAAAGAGGCAATGTGCCTAGCACTGGTCTTAGTTATGACAGACTTCACAAAAAACTTTATTATGGAATGTGATGCCTCAGGAAAGGGAACTGGTGCGGTTTTAATGTAATAAGGAAGACCCATTGCTTTTCAAATTCATCCAATCAAAGGAAAGTATTTACAGAAAGCTATTTATGAGAAGGAAATGTTGGCAATACTAGATGCCCTAAATAAATGGCGACCTTACCTAATGGGAAGGCACTTCAAGGTAAAAACTGATCATGATAGTCTTAAACACTTTTTGGATCAAAGACTATCTTCAGAAAAGTAGCATAAATCGGTCACAAAGATGTTGGGTTACGACTATGAAATCACCTGCAAAAAAGGGAAGCTAAATGTTGTTGTGGATTCACTCTCAAGAAAGGATGAAGAGGTGGAAGCATTGCTTTGTTCCATTTCTATTATCCAACCAAATTGGATAACCGAAGTAAGGGATGAATGGAATAAGGACGAAGAAGTGTGGGCACTCATTGAAAAGTTGCAGTAAGATCCTAGTACATCTAATACATTTAGTTGGAAAAATGATTCCTTATGGTACAAATATCTCTTATATGTTTGTAGGAATTCCCAACTAAAACAAATGATTCTGTTGGAATTTCACACTTCTCCTTTAGGAGGACACTCAGGATTTTTAAAAACTTACCACGGGGTGAAGAAAGATTTTTTTTGGGATGGCCTTAAATTTGATATTAATAAGTTTGTGGCAGAATGTTTGGTTTTCCAGCAAAATAAAGTTGAGACAATTAAGACCCTGGGTCTTCTACAACCTTTATCCATTCGAAGTCAACGTTGGGAGGATATTTCAATGGATTTTATCACAATTTTACCTAAGTCTGAAGGAAAGAGTGTCATCATGGTGGTAGTTGATAGACTTACCAAGTATGCACACTTTTGTGCATTATCTCATCCATTTAAAGCAAGTACAATTGCTGCTGCATTTATGGAAACAATTCGAAGGCTACATGGAAATCCAAAGATTATTGTAAGTGACAGAGATCCCATTTTTACTGGAAATTTTTGGATGGAATTATATTCTTGTTTGGGTACTCAACTAGCTCATAGTTCATCTTATCATCCTCAATTTAATGGTCAAACTGAGATAGTGAATAAATGTTTGGAAGGATATCTTTGATGTTTTTTATTTTATAAGTAAAGAAAATGGTTGAGGTGGTTACCTCTTGCTGAATGGTGGTATAACACTTCTTTCGATACAACAACAAAAATGACCCCATTTATGGCACTTTATGGATATCATCCACCATCCATCACATCATATTTAAGAGAGAATTATAAGGTTCAAGCAGTGGAAGATCACATCGAGCATCAACAATAAGTTCTCCAACTCTTAAAGGATAACGTAAATTTGGCACAAAATCGAATGAAACAATAGTCAGATCAAGGTCGCAACGAGAGAAGTTTTGATGTAGAACACTGGGTATTTTTATGGCTACAACCATACAGTAAAATGTCCCTCAAACAAGCTAAGAAGGATATTAAATTATCGCCAAAGTACTATGGTCCTTACAAGGTTTTGCTAAATATTGGTACTATGGCATACAAATTGGAGCTTCCTGCTTCTTCGTGAGTGCATCTAGTTTTCCATGTTTCATGCTTAAAGAAGGTTATAGGTTACAAAATTTCAGTTCAAACAATATTTCTAGAACTTGATGAGGAAGTAAAAATAATGTTGGAACATGAAACAGTCACGGAAACAAGAACTTGACAGCTACGGAATCGATCAATTTCAGAGTATCTCATCAAGTGGAAGAACTTACTCACTGAATATTCTACATGGGAGGAGAATAATTTTATACGAAAGCATCCGGAGCTACTCAAACATTGAGGAAAACACATTTTTAAAGGAGAGGGGCATGTTAGGTCCCTATATTACAATTATTGTCCCTTATTTTTGTTAGTGTAACTCCCTTATTGTTATTTTTGTACCCCTATAACACCAATATTGTTATTATTGTGCCCTTATATTATTATTTTTAGGTCAGCTAGGATTATATTTTGATCCCGTGGACTCCTATATATAGAAGGAGGTTTTCTCATTTGTATCGCCAAAGAATTTTTCATTTATGTAATGTATTGGAGGTTTCCCCCTCGAAGTGGTTGATTTCTAAGGCATTCATCTCTCTTTTCTTCTATTTTTGGAGTTTTTTTTCATAATATCTAATATATTTGATCCATTTACTTTACCTTTACTATTACCTTCCTAATGATTGTCCTACTACCATCCATTTACCCTAATGGACCCAACCAAACCAACTGACTATCATACTCTTTCCTTCAACTTCCCTTATATATGCCCCAACTTCATCCAAGTATTTCATTACATGTATGGTTTCATTCATCTCTCCCCAAGCTCCATGAACCTCCTCCTTCACCAACCAATTCCAAAGACTCTCAAAACATAAAAAGGTAATAAAAAGATAGAAAATAAGAAGAAACCCATGAAAACCAATAGAAATATGACACCACAAACTCTTTCATATGGACATACACTAGACATAAACAAATCCGCAATCAAATGAAACAAATCACAAAAGATAAAAGCCACAAGACTAGCAACAAGCACCATGAGTCAATCCCCATGGGTTCCAAAATCTTCCAAAGGAAATCTCAACCTAAGCCATCTTCAAGATTTCATGGAAATACCTTTTCCCATGCAATTCCCAGCATCATACATCCAAAAAAAAATAACTATCAATGTATAAATAGATATAATAATATACTGGTTAGCTTACCTTGTTTTACCTAGCATGTTGACCTATAATTGAACAAGTGCATCCATCATCTCTCATGCAACTCCAATTCCTTGACGATTCTAGTGATATTTGGAAACCAACTATTATACATGTGAAATACATTTTCATGAATATAACACATATCCACATAATATCAGATGAAATCAAGGTTAAGAAGACTTCTTGTAAGAAAAGAATTTATTTGTTTCGAATTACTATTTCCAAACATAAACAAAGGAATTATCACTCAACTCCTTTCTTTTACAATTGTTTTTATTGCTACAATTCAGTCCTATTACATAATTTTACATCACCCAACTATCAGTTATATAAAAAAATCAATTGTTACCTTGTCATGCTAATACCAAGCACATTACCCTACATATTCTCACACATGTTAGTCACACATTCCAAAGATCAAGACGTCATGTATATTAATTTGATATCAACTTTTACCATGTCTAACAATCGTGTCCTAATTAAAAATCAAATCACATTCATCCATATTATTTCATATTGCTACAACTATCACATACTTACACTCAATTACATATTAGTTGTCTCAACACATATGTGTTAGCATAACCATGTTAAAACAAAATCCTTCCTTCATGCAATCTTATAGACACAAACTGACATTATGCAACTAATCAAACATTCAAACTAAATATAGATGAAATAATAGCCACCAAACCCTAAAAAATAAAATAACCGATACAATCAGACATTGAAGAACCAAGTAGTTGACATAAGAAAACATTCAAGCACCAAGTAGACCACATAAGAAAACTCATACCTTAATGTATCTCAGGGGAGGATATTTTTTCTACATAAAAATATAGATTAGCATGATATAACTTCAAAACATATCAAATCAAACATAAATAATGGCATGATGTCCATAAAAGTAACTAGATAAAATGTTCACATCATAAACTCATTAAAAATTACCATTCATGCATAGAAATCACATATGCACAGCCAGTTTAGATTTGTACAACACAAAATCACAAATAGGTCGATCCATACATGAATGTCATAACCCTAAGCATCTGCATAGGCCAATCGAAATTAGCACAATACATAAAACATAAATATCCTAATTTCAATTGCCATAATCATCATGTGTATGACAATACTTCATACAACAACAACTTACTACCATTCATGACTATCTGACACATATGTATTTCACCACATTCATTAACTAGAATCTATCATGTATGTAACCATAACATAAATATAATGAAAGGAATATACATAACCATAATCCATATAAAAACCATTAACCTACATACCTACATGCCGAACATAAAAACATGTACGATGATCTACCCTTACCTCAAGATCCAGTGTTGCAACATCGCATTGATGATAGGCATCTCCTGCTCTATCTCAGCCAACACAATAACATCATATATACCAATAAAATCATGATGACACAAGCTACATAATGACCACCATGATGCATGCATCACCTACCATGTATGCATAACCATAACCATGAAAATGCATGCATAACAACATATAGGTAGTGACATGCATTTAGGACAAACACATCCCAACATCAACATCATCAACTTCTACATGACAACACAACTGTAACAATGACCTCAGAATGCATACATAACAAGCACATATGCAACCTACATGCATACATGACAACCACATTTTGCCCACCTAGTTTGAGGGTTGAATCACGCTCTGATACCACTCTTTGGTATCATATATCCCATAAATATAATGGAAACCAGATACCACCTAAAGAGAACAAAACCTACTCTGATACCACCCTATAATAACCTTCTCCCACATTTACCCAAGTTAACCAGTTCACTGGGGTAAACATGTGATGAGAGGCTACTACAATGTGATTTAACCCCCCATGTACAATTAAGTAAGTGGAACCGAAAGAACAAATTCAATATGACCATCCTTAGGAGCTACAAACCCTTCAGGAGGCAACCAACACTTCCAGGTGCTTAACCCCTAAGACAACTTGTCATTTTACTGATCTGGACCTTCAACCACTCCCATGAAAATCCAAGCATGCAAGTGAGGTCTTATAGTCACTCTGAAAACAAGGAATGTGAGGGACTGTGGACTTTTTCAGGAAATTTTGTGCCAATGACCCAGGATTATGAGCCACCTTTTCAGGGCTAGGTTTCAGGCCACTTCCCAGAACTTCATGAAAATTTAAAAAAATGATAAAAAAAATGGAATAAGGTTAATAATGAAATAATTGGTACAAGTACCTGACCTGACCCCTACTAGCTATGACAATAATCTCGTCAAAAATATCACAAATATGCAATCTATAGGTCATAAAAACATGTATGAGCAAAGGGTTCTAATACTTATTTGAGATTCGTAAATAAGCATTTTTCCCATATCACAATAGTTGCATTGTCATTTATTAGGTGATATATTCATCATACATTCATTTTCTAATAAAAACATGATGAGACCCATAAATCAATTCTATCATCAACATACTCATAACTAACATATAAAAAACATAACTAACAAGGATCTAAGAGCCCTAAGAGTCACATATGTACCATTATATTTACACATGAAATATCAAGGAGAAGAAGATATAATTAATGAATGAAAAACCGAATAGGTTAGGGACTTTGACGAACCACCGGACCATAGATTGGGTTGAAAAAAATATTTCTTTCATATAATAACCCCTATGCCATATTCCACACATTGAAGTGGGACTAAAAACAAAACCAATCCAGGTTAGCTCAGGCTTTACCAGAACCCCAACTGAATCATTGGGCCCTAAACAGGCATGGATGCCTCTAAATTTCTCCACCAACAATGTGAGGAACATGCCTTCCTCCTATTATCTCGGCTTTACCATAAATTACACCATTCACCATTCGATGATTGTTTGGCATAATTGAGACTCCACCCTTCATTATTTCACATACATCATGCCATACACCAGTCGATGATTCCTAGGACTGATCGAGGGAACACACCTCTAGGATTTATAGTATATCCTGAAATTCACCGATCGAAGATTCCTATGCCTACCAAGGTACAAAAAATCCATCTTTACAATAATCCCACTTTATTTGGTCTAGGCCTAGGCATTGCATTATTTACTTTAGAGAGGACCTCACTCATTTTTGAAACCATCAAAAATCTAGCTCAACTAAATACAAGAGAACCCACCACACCATGGATATGTCGAAATGGAAAGGAAATGATGAAGATAACTAACACACCTGGGAAATACCATGCCAATGACAACAAGATAACCAAATACACACATTTATATGCCATGCATTCCAAGTATAGCAAGGATATCTCACATGCAATTTTATCCCTTCAAGTAATCCTATTGTATCTGCTTATTCATGTTCTTCCTTGCTTGATCTTTGCTTCCATTTTGCTTATTTTATCTTTCTTTTATTTTCTTGATCGAATGCTGGAGTTCTCCAACTATGATCTAAGTGTTCAATATTTTTTAAGAGTAAAGAGAATAAAGAGAGAGCTCCAAGCTGTCACCGTCAAAAGCTACCAATTGATCCTCAAAACCCTTTTTATTAATGAGGCCTGTTAGCCACCTATAAAATTTTGTTATACCAAAAGGTGGCTAAGATCTTTTTTGAGCCTCCAAGGAACAAATTTTATCACTAAAAAATGTTGGCTCTTGAAGACTCCTTGTAGGCCTCATGCCTCTGTCCAAAATCCTCATTTGCTGTCCCATTTTTTATACTCAAGGATTTCTGCTGATTCCAACTGAAAGACTGCTGAAAGATCATCATTTCTCCTCTTCTCAAAACCTTTCATCTGCTCCCATTTTTCTCCATCAAAACTACCTTGTTTTCATAAGTCCTTTTCTTTCCATTTATGAAAATTTCCCCTTTCATAGTTAAAAACTCACTTTTTAACTATTTCGGAACCCCCAAATCCATTAAAATCCTTGAAAATTTCTCATAAAAAATCAAAGTTTTATTGCTATGGGCCTAAGTCCTAAACCACTTCCCCCCACATGCCCATGTGTTAAAACCAAATTCAAAATCTTTTCGGCACTAATCGCATCGCAAATATCCAAGGGTGCATCACTTTGAACCATTACAAAGCTCCGATTGCGATTAGCCTTTCATATAACCCCCCCCCCCCGATCATATTATTTCCTCATATAACCATAGAGCCCGCAATCGGGCGCTAAGCCATTGAAAAATACCCCTCCGATCAATATTTTCCTTTGTAAACCCAAAAACCCACTTTCCGAAAGTTTTAAGTTAAAAACTTAAAACCACGTGATAAATATAAATGGGTTGATTGAAAAGAGCCGATCGCGCAATCACAATCGGAAACAACACAAATGGGTTGATCGGAAAGACCAGGCTCAATGGCCCGATTGCGATTGGCCCTTGTCTCTATACTCCCGGGCATATTACATTCCATATATCCGAAGGCCCCGCAGTCGGGCGCCTATCCGCTTTATATATATATTCTTCCGCCCGATCCATAAAAACCTTTGATTATTCCAAAAGTTTGGGTTTCATAAAAATATACAAGGGTTTCTCCCCCGATCCATTCTCCTGATCGTTGATCTTGTTCTCAGATCGACGGCCTGCGCTCAATCGCAAAGTTTCCTCCGATCGCAATCGCAGACCTTCCCGTCTCACTCCCGATTGCGATCCGCCGATTCCATCACAGCCGTCCATCTGTTTCGCGATCCGACGGCCATCGCACACCCTTGCGATCCCTTCGATTCATTCCCTGCCGTCGATATGGTCCTTAGATCAACGGCCAGCGCTCAATCGCAAAGGGCTCAATCGCAAAGTTTCAATCGCATATTGTTGTGTGACCTCCCCGATTGCGATCCTCCGATTAGATCTGGGCCGTCCATTTCCCGCCTATCCAATGGTCCTTACTCCGTTCGATCGCAAGTATTACCGCCATTTCAAAACCCTCCGATTCACTTTCCACCGTTGATCTAATCTGCAGATCAACGACCAGCGCTTAATCACATCGTTGCGTTTCAATCGCACGCACTTACCTGCCAACCCCGATTGAGATCCTCCGATTAGATCTGGACCATCCACGTGTCCAGATCAGACGGTCCAAAACCACCCCACCTTATTTCTTCCCCCCGCTCTCCTTTGCCTGTTCTGCGCCGATCTCCACCGTTAGATATTTTTATCCGACGGCTATGCTCCTCCCCCGCCATCTGAAGCAGTTTAAACCAATTTCCGCAGGATTTCTTAACTGTTTTTGTGTTTTGCAGGTGTTTTAATGATTTTCCATTATGGAATGAAGGAGAGCCGAGGGTTGGGAAAGACGTTTCCTGTGCCTTCGGGCTTTCTAAAAAGAACCATTCACGGGCTCTGTATCAAATAATTTATCGATGTTTCATGAGCATTGATAACCTAAAGAGCCCTGCGCGGCCCTGCACATCGACAAGACACTGTTTTAATTCAAACATAGTTAAAGAGTATCAGTTTTGAAGACAGAGCACAGCAGATGAAGATTGAAGACAGTTTTTATGGGGATTACGGCTAAGACAATTATCAAAAGCTTAATCCCCAATCTAAAACATAGTTTAAAGGAAAACCTAAAGTGTTTTATCTGACAGAAAGGTTTCCACTGCTTCAACTGAGGCGAATTGATTCCTCAGCTACTACAAAGAGCCACCTGTCTCCTCAAACCATTCAGAACAGAGGCCAAAGTTATTTCTCGAAGGAATATCTACCTCCAGCATTGCCAAGAAGTTATTTCTGCAAGAAAACCAATGCATAAATATCTGCAGAGTTACTCCAAAACATACACAGAGCCTCAAAGTCAAAAAAAGCTTCCACCGAGCTTCGATATTTATTGTGAAACAGTTAATGTAGTGATCCACCTGTAAATTTCTCCCTTGAGCCTCTCAAAGGGCTGAGAAGTCTTCACTCTGCATTAATTATCCTTGAGATATTTTGTTAATATCTCACCTACTCATCTTCCTGTAAGTACTTCTGCATAAGATGAGAAGTTGTTGGTTGCAGAACTTTGAAATACACTTGAGCTCGAGACTTCTATTTGTACATAGTGTTCACTGGCCCTTGAAGCTTTGTTTGTGCTAGAGTAGTTAGGTTGAATAGTGAAGATGATTGCTGAACTGAAACATTGGACTTGAAGATTGTAACTAGTTTGACATCAATATAAAATCTATTTCTTGGGATCCTGGTCTTTATCACTGGTGAAGTGCTTCTTTCTTTGTTAATCGTTTTCCTTTTATGTATGCCATATCGTTCATTTTCCCTCTGTAAAGAACAGTTTAAACAGGGTTAGGATTTTCTGTATAGCAATAACCTTCTCTAGCTGAGAAATATTTATCTTAATGTTTTCTTCAGATTTGTTTATTTAAGAATGATTCAATACAGTTTAAACAGTTAGGAATGTTGGCGTTCCCTCGTCCTTCTGTTTGCTCAAACATTATTCTCGAATGTTATTTCCATTATTTTCTATTAAAGTTAGACTAGAGAAGATATGGTTTGCCCTGATTCCTAGATTCTTTTCTCCAAAGGCAGATTCTGAAAGTCTCCCTTGGTGTTGACTGAAAGTAGACTAGGTTTAAAAGTACTTTATCTGATCTTAAGTTACACTCTATTTTTCTTATGTGTTTTCATACTTTATGAAGGTAATTATGTGGATTACTGGATTGTTTGTCAATTAAGCTGCTTTAATAAGAACTTGCCCAAGAAGTCTATGGTTAGCCCTGTCCTTGGCTGGTTTTAAAATAGTTACTTAAGAGGCTTTTCTTGTTTGGACTGACTATAAATCCTCTGAGAAATTATTATTAGTTTCCACCCCTCCAACATTTTAATATTTCCATTTCATCATTTTAATCTCAATAATCTTGTGGTATAGATGACTTGCCCCTTGGATCACACTTGATGTTGTTGTTCAATTAAAGCCCAGATATGACTCCATAGCCCAATGGACTAAAAACCAGCGTTATATCTATCTATCTGCCAAAATTGTTCTATTTGCGTGCAACTTCTCACTTTTGAAACTTTTTTCACTTAGGACTTTCCCCTCAAGTAAAATTTCATGCTCAACCATCCAAAACAAAACAAAACAAAACCCTTGGCCTTCATAACTAGCCTAATATCATTACCTTAATCTTTTCAAAGACAATATCCATCTTTGTACATATTGGAGAGATCCCTCTCCGGATTCAGGAGGGCTAGACCCTAGAATCCCAAAGTTGGTTGAAATGATGTTAACTCTGTGATTGGACTCTCCCAATCTTGCTAATAAATTACAGAGACCTAACATTTCTGGCGACTCCACTGGGGACTATCGAACCCAGAATCATTTTCATTTAAAGATAATCATACGACGTCAGAGATTTGATTCATAGAGCATTTGCTTTATTAACCAAAGTAAAAAGTAGCCTTTTCAAGCACTGCCTAACATAGGTAATTATGATGAAACTTGTTTGAATCAATGACAAACTAGGCAGACCCTAGGTTTCTCTTAAGACTTCATCTAACCTTGAAAAATCAGCTGGCTTAGCCATAAGAGTAGACTACCTTTGTCTCGCAACCTTAGCTAAGTTTTGAAACAAAGTTAGGATAGTCTTAGCAACCACAAAACTGAAAAATGACTTAGAAAAACCTAAAAATATTCCAGATTGGAGTTAAATAAACATGGTGGTGGACCATAAGACCTTTTACCTCTGAAAGGAGCTAAAAATTTCCACTTGGCGACTCCACAATCCTTGAACAGACCTTAAGACTCCACTGAGAAGAACCCTTATCATTATAGTATCATTCACTTTCAGTTAGAGGACTGTAGGATTAAAATTGTAAAAACAAATTAGTTAACCTCTCCAAGATAGTCATATCTGGTTGAACTTTTCTTGTTTTGGGTCTAAACAACATAGCATAGTGGCTTCTAAAAAGATTCACACTAGAGCCCATCCAGACCCTAACCCACCTGAGATAGTTGATAATCCATAAAGTATCCTTTGGAAGTCTCCTAAGGTTAAATTATTAACTGTTTTCAGATCACCTTTTAGAGCTAATTCAGTCCCTGAAAATCTTTCAGCTCTGCAACAACCACAAGATGACTTAGTGAACCCATTTAGGACTAGGTCATTTGATGATATAATCTAGTTAGACTCTGAATCTTCACTTTCATCTCCTGAAACAAGTGAGCATCCTGGTAGCAGGGAAACAACACCTCTTGATTTACATTTCCTTCACAATTTAGGTGTCTCTCATCCAAGATCATCTCAACAGTCTACTCCTAGTCCATCCACTTCTACTCACCCTACATCCACTGTTCAAACCACTTCACCTCAGCCCACTTTCCCTTCTGTAAATCCACCTCCACCTCCTGCCATGGCAACATGGTATGCTCCCTTAGTCCTTCCTGTACCATTAGTCAATCTTCCACATGATTATCATTCCAAAATTCCATTATATGATGCTAGTAATACTATAACAGCATCTCAACATGTGGACAAGATGAATGACTACTTTGACAGAAACGAAATTGATGATGACTTTGTCAAGTTGAGACTATTTGCTCAAAGTTTGGGGGGAGAAGCAAGAAAATGGTTTAAAGGTTTAACCCCCCATAGTATTAACGATCTCCAAGCCTTCCATCAAACATTCTTAAACAAATGGGAAGTGAGAAAGAATCATCTCCAAGTCCTTGCTGACTATAAAAATCTCCATAGGAACCCTGGGGAAAGTGTACAGTCTTATTGTACCAGATTTAACAGCGTCTATAATGCACTTTCCTCTGAACTAAAACCTCCTCAGGGCTCAGTTTTAAAAAAAATTCCTGAAGGGTTTGATCCAGACATGACCTATTCACTAAGAGAGAGAGATTTTGCAACTCTTGAAGACATGCAAAGGGGTGCTCTTTCTGTGGAAGTGAATTTGATGGAGAAAAGAGCAAGAATGAAGAGCGAGAAGAGAGTATCTTTTAGAGAGGAATCCACACCTTCTACTTCCAAATCAAAAATGGAGAGAATGATGGAAGAAATGATGAAAGAGATGAGCATAATTAAGAGAGCACAAGCAAATCAAAATCAAACTGCTCCTCAAAATAGGAACCAGACTCAGAATGTTAGAAGGAACCAACCTCCAAACAGACCCAGGGAAGATGATCAACAGATCACCCCTCCCTTTCATCAAAACTATGTAAGTGAGGTTGAAGAAACAAAAGACATAACAGAGGAAGAGGATATCAACATGTTTGGGGAAGAGGATGATGACTTTGAGGTTCATTATGATAATAAACAAGGTCTTTACACACCTTACGACGACAAAAGAGATGATAATGAAAATTATTATCAGGACATGGAAAATGTCATCATAGAACCTCAAAGAGAATATGACCTTAGAAGCAAGACCAGTCAACAAGCCCCCAACACCAAAACCTCTGACAAATCCTCTCAAAGTAGCACCGCATCTAAACCCAAAACAGCCAAACAAAAAGACAAAACAGCGACTGTTAATTCTGATAAGGATAAGGAGAAAAACACTCAAAATTCTGAAAAACAGAGTGAAGATATCAGCAGTACTAACACTTCAGCTAGTACTCCTTCTACAATAGTTGTGTCAAGTAAAACAAATCAGCAAGATGTAATTTTTGATAGAGTGATAGCTAATAAGGTTGAAACAAGTGCTTCAAAGAATCAAACCCCTTTCAGCCTTGAACAGGAAATCTTAAAGATCAAAATCTCTGTTCCATTAACTGAGTTAGCTGCCCAACATGTATATAGGAACCAAATTTTGAAGGCTTTAAATATAGAGGAAAATGGAGATACAGTTAATCTTAGTGACGACCTACCAGAGTTGATTTTTGGCCCTAAGATTGAATGGAAGTTTCAAGAAGGACCAGTTCCTCCATTTTATGTGAGTTTGAACATTCATGCAAAATTCTACACAACGCTATGCATGATTCCGGGGCTTCTCATAATTTAATGCCTAAAGCTGTGATGGAGAGCCTTGGTTTAGAAATTACCAGACCCTACAAAGACCTATACTCCTTTGACTCAAATAGAGTAAAATGTCTAGGATTGATCAAAGACCTCTGTGTTAACCTAGCCCAGATTCCAGCCAAATGTTTACTCATGGACATTGTTGTGGCTAATGTCCCCCCAAAGTATTGAATGCTATTATCAAGATCCTGGGGAGCTAAGTTACAGGGGACTATGCAGATGGACATGACATATGCGACCATCCCGGTTTTCAATCAGACCAGAAGACTTTACAGGGAGTCTCATATGCAATACACGGTTACAAGTCAAGACAAACCACGAAACTCTCCTATATATTCTGTCAATACAGGCCTTGATTCTTTTATCATGTTTAACAATGAAACTCCTAGTGAGCAAGTCACTTTAACAGAATTAAAGGCCGACAGGGAAGAAGAGTATTATAACGCAGAAGTGTCCAAACAGTTTGCCACATGTGAAAACATTAGTAAACAAAGCATAGGTCTTGATTTACCGGTTATGAGTCCATTGTTTTTAGACTTAACAACCCAAAAAATACCCCTAGCATTTCTGACATCATCCCTCAATCTATTGAAGAATTTGAGGAGTCAAAACAAGTTCAATTGGGTGCTGTTAATCATGAACAGTCAGAAGGCACCATAGTTAAAAAGGACAATCGCCAAACAGACGAAACCGAAGACAGTCCTTTATGGAATATGTATTTTGATGGGTCATGCACTAGAAATAATGCTGGTGCAGGGGTTTGGATCATTAACACTGAAAACAACCACACAGAATGCATCTCATGCAAATTAAACTTTCATTGTTCCAACAACATAGCAGAATATGAATCCCTTCTCTTAGGCTTGCATCTCTTGAAGAAATTGGGATCCAGAAGAATTAATGTGTACGGGAATTCTGAGTTAATAATTAGGCAAGTCAATGGGGAGTATAATGCGAATCATCCCATACTTAGAGCCTATCGGAATGATGTCATGGATCTGTTGACAACATTTGAGGAGTCAAACCTGAGTTTCATCCCAAGGAAAAAGAACATTATGGCCCACAATTTAGCTTTTGCGGCCAGGACATGTCTAACGCCATATGAGACTGGAGACAACACAACTCCGATAAAATTTAGATCGGCAGTGCCTGATAACGAAAAATATTGGCAAGTGTTTGACAATGACAAAAAAATAGAATACTTCATGCAATTTAGAAATGAGTTTGAACTGCACAGTTCAGATTCAGATTATGATACAGACTGCAGTGAAGAAAACTTTCTTGGTGAAGAAGAATCGTCTCCTCAACCTGCCAATTTTAACCTATTGTCTAACAAACTTAGGAACAAAACAGAATTAAGTGCAGAGTTAGAAACGAAAGAATTACAAACTCTGCATTCTAAAGATGAAAATTTGCCGAGTGGTCTAACGCCTTTAGAGGAGTTGTTCGATTTTAACGATGTGGCCAATAAACCAAACCTGGAACCTGTAGAGACTGAAGTAGAGGAGTGCAATATAGGCAGTGAGGAAAAACCAGAAATTATCAAACTGTCCAAAACGTTGCCAGCTCACATTAAACTCAAATACATAGAGTTTTTCAAAGAATTTTCTGATGTTTTTGCATGGAGTTACGAAGATCTTAAATACTATGACATTGAAATAATACAGCACAAAATCCCTCTTAAATAAAACCAAAAACCATTTAAACAGAAACTGCGCAGAATAAACCCTGTCCAGTTGCCATTGGTTCAGAAGGAGATCATGAAAATGTATGAGGCTGGCATTATTGTCCCTATTAGATATTATGAGTGGGTATCTAATCTGGTGTCCGTTAGGAAGAATACTGGAGAAATCAGGCTTTGTATAGACTTTAGAGACTTAAACAAAGCTTCGTTAAAAGACAACTACCCTTTACCAAAAATGGATCACATTTTACAAAGGGTGGTGGGGTATAAAAGGATTTCGTTGCTTGATGGCTATTCAGGGTATAATCAGATTTTAGTTCACCCGGCTGATCAATTAAAGACAAATTTCACTACTCCATGGGGTACTTTCATGTATGTGAAGATTCCTTTTGGTCTAATGAACGCTGGAGCAACCTTTCAGAGAGCCATGGACATAGCATTCTTGGAAGAATTGGGCTTCTTCATCATTATCTATCTCAATGATGTAACTTTGTTTTCAAAAATGGATGAAGAACATTTAGAAAATTTGAGAAAAGTTTTCGAGAAGTGCAAAAGGTTTGGAATATCTTTAAACCCTAAGAAGACACTATTTGGTCTCCAAGAAGTTAAGCTTCTTGGACACATTATTTCAAAAGATGGTATAAAGATAGATCCAAAGAGGATTGAGGCTATATTGCAAATCTCTCATCCTCGGAATATCAAAGAGTTACAGTCTTTCATTGGAAAGATAAACTTTTTGAGAAGGTTCATCCCTAACTTCGCAGAGCTCCTTAGAAATATCACAAACATGTTGAAGAAGGAGCAGGGGATAAAATGGACCTTGGAAGCAAAGACATCCTTTGAGCTGGTGAAACAAGCATTAACCAAAACACCGGTTCTCATAAGCCCTGATTTTTCAAAATATTTTTATATCTTAGCGTTTGCATCAGAACATACCATTGCTGCTGTCCTTTTACAGAAAAATCCACAAGGACAAGAGAAGCCTATTGCATTCTTTAGCAAGGCATTGAGGGATGCCCCTTTGAAGTATAATATTATGGAAAAGCAAGCTTTTGCTTTGGTTAAAGCATTGAAAGACTTCAGAGTATACATCCTTCACTCACACATCATTGCCTTTGTCCCTAATTCGGTTGTTAAAGACATTCTAACACAAGACCCAGATGGTAAGAGAGGTAAGTGGATTGTTGTTATTCTCGAATATGATTTAGAGATAAAACCCACTAAACTCATCAAAGGCCAAGGTCTAGCTAGATTAATGGTTGAATCCAATTTTGAAGTTCTTGATATTAATATGATTAATGCTTTGGACAGCCAAGAAGAATTCTCAACTCCCATTATTGAAAACCATTTTATGAATTCTCCTTGGTATGTTGATATCGTTTATGTTTTGCTTAATTTAAATACACCTCCCGGTTTGTCGAAAACAAAGGCAAGGTTCTTAAAACTGAAAGCAATAAACTATTGCATTGTAGATAGGTGTCTTTATTGGAAAAATGCTAGTGGTATATTGCTTAAATGTTTGCCTGAGTTTGATGCAGAGAAGGTTAAGCAGGAATTTCATGAAGGAGAGTGTGGAGGCCATTTGAACTGGAAGTCAACAGCCAACAAAATTTTGAGGGCTGGTTTCTATTGGCCCACCCTTTTTCCTGATGTTCACAAAATGACAACTACTTGCCATAAATGCCAATTGTTTTAGGGCAAGAGAAAATTATTACCCCTTCCTCTGCATCCAATCACTGTTGAAGCTCATTTTCCACAGTGGGGACTTGACTTCATAGGTGAAATCCATCCCTCATCTTCTGCCCAGCATAGATGGATCCTTACTGCCATAGACTATTTCACTAAGTGGATAGAAGCCATTCCTTGTAGGCAAGCCAATGATTCAGTTATTATAAAGTTCATAGAAACCAATATCCTCTCCAGATTTGGCTGTCCTACCAAGATCATCACAGATAATGCAGCAGCGTTTGGATCAAAGAAGATGGTTGACTTCTGTCATAAATACCAGATAACACTAGGGCATTCCACAGCCTATTACCCTCAAGGTAATGGAATTGCAGAATCTTCCAATAAAAGCTTAGTGAACATAATCAAGAAACTGTTGGAGGACAATAAAAAGTCTTGGCACACAAATCTAGTCCATGCACTTTGGACTGACAGATTAACTTTGAAGAAATCTATTGGTATGTCACCTTTTCAGCTTGTGTATGGTACAGATGCAATCTTTCCTAATAGCCTTGGTGTACCAGTTATGAAGTTTATCCAAGAATTACAGACTGAAGATAATGACATGATCAGAAGAATAAATCAGACCATTCATCTTCAACAAATCAAAGAGGAAGTGTACAACAAAACATTGCAGAAACAGGACAGCATTAAGAAGCTTTTTGACAGAAGAACAAAGGCCAACAATTTCAAGATTGGGGACAAAGTTTTAAAGTGGGACTCAAAGAGGGAAGACAAGGGAAAGCATGGTAAATTTGACAATTTATGGCTTGGCCCTTACTCTATTCATTTAGTTGCTAGAAAAAATGCATTCTTCTTACAAGAGCTGGATGGAATAGATTTGTTTGGGGGTCCTGTCAATGGCAGGATGCTCAAGCATTACTTCTCTTGATTCATGATATGTTTTTAAGCCTTTTTTTTTTCTTTTTCATTATGAATATTTCATCCACCATTGCATTCAAAGTTATGAAAAATCAAAAAATACAAAAACAAAGAAAGAAAGAAAAGAGGGCAGAAATGTAAACAAGAAAGGCAAAGCCCCATGCCCAAAAAAAAAAAAAAAAAAAAAAGAGAAACAAATCTGAAAGTGTGCAAGCTTAAATGCCACTCCTGCAAAACACACTTCTAGTTAGTCAAACTGTTTAATCTTGACTAATTAGCTTTCAATTTTCTGATAATAGGGTAGTGAATTTGATTTGCCAAACCGTTTAATCTTGGCTTATCAGTAGATAGATTAGGATAGAAATTAAGGTTCAAACAAACTCAAAATCTGAACCAAAGTTTCTGAAGAGAGATGACTCAAAACTGTTTCATTTTCTGAGTCATAAAAAAGGAAAAACTGGTTCTAATTTGCTTAAAATCTGAACCAGATATCCAGGAAGAGATAGCTCACAGAAAAAAAAGAAAAATCATAACTATGAAAGGAAGAAAGAAGGCCATAATGAGAAACTTTCAGATCTTAAGCCTTCCATTTTGATTTAATTTTCTGAAAATAATAATCTATGTGCATCTTGTTTTTATGCCATAGATCATAGCAAGTCGAACAGCTCAATCTTGACTTGACTATTTTTAAATTTCTGTTGTAGAATTTAGAGAATGAAAGTTTTTTGGACTGTTTAATCCCAACAGACAGTAGACTAGGTAGAGAAATATCTGAGCTCAACTGTTTAATCTGAGTTCAGGGAGAAATAAGGAGTAGAAATAGTTTATATTTCCTGCTTTCAAAAGAATAAAATGTTGTGAATAAAGTTTGTCAATCCAAGTGCACTCTGATGAAGAAAAAAATGCTAGATCTATAGGATTGGGTAGGTAGCAAGCTTGTTGATAAAGGTCCATTGTTTTCATGGCTGCCAAATATGTTTTTAGAGAAGATCATTCAATCACAGAAGGACAGCCCAATGGATGAGGCAACTAATCAACCTCCCAGAAATCAAGTCTGAATTCTTGATGCCTTCAAGAAGGCACCATCCCCACGTGGAGCCACTGTTAGCCACCTATAATATTTTGTTATACCAAAAGGTGGCTAAGATCTTTTTGAGCCTCCAAGGAACAAATTTTATCACTAAAAATTGTTGGCTCTTGAAGACTCCTTGTAGGCCTCATGCCTTTGTCCAAAATCCTCATTTGCTGTCCCATTTTTATACTCAGGAATTTCTGCTAATTCCAACTGAAAGACTGTTGAAAGATCGTCATTTCTCCTCTTCTCAAAACCTTTCATCTGCTCCCCTTTTTCTCCATCAAAACTACCTTGTTTTCATAAGTCCTCTTCTTTCCATTTATGAAAATTTCCCCTTTCATAGTTAAAAACTCACTTTTTAACTATTTCGGAACCCCCAAATCCATTAAAATCCTTGAAAATCTCTCATAAAAAATCAAATTTTTATTGCTATGGACCTAAGCCCCTTGGGCTAAGTCCTAAACCACTTCCCCCCACATGCCCATGTGTTAAAACCAAACGCCAAAGCTTTTCGGCGCTAATCGCATCGCAAATATCCAAGGGTGCATAACTTTGAACCATTACAAAGCTCCGATTGCGATTAGACTTTCATATAAAACCCCCCGATCATATTATTCTTCATATAACCATAGAGCCCACAATCGGGCGTTAAACCATTGAAAAATCCCCCTCTGATCAAGTTTTTCCTTTGTAAACCCAAAAACCCACTTTCCAAAAGTTTTAAGGTAAAAACTTAAAACCACGTGTTGAATATAAATGGGTTGATTGAAAAGAGCCGATCGCGCAATCGCAATCGGAAACAACACAAATGGGTTGATCGGAAAGACCAGGCTCAATGGCCCGATTGCGATTGGCCCTTGTCTCTATACTCCCGGGCATATTACATTCCATATATCCGAAGGCCCCGCAGTCGGGCGCCTGTCCGCTTTATATATATATTCTTCCGCCCGATCCATAAAAACCTTTGATTATTCCAAAATTTTGGGTTTCATAAAAATATACAAGGGTTTTTCCCCCGGCTCATCTCCACCATTGATCGTATGCCAAATCCAACGGTCCGCGCAAAATCGCATCACAATGTTTCAATCGCAATCGCAATGTTTCACCCCCGATTGCCGATCCCCGATTCAATCCCGACCGTTGATCTAATCCTTTGATCCAACGGTCCGTGCAAAATCGCATCGCAATATTTCAATCGCAATCGCAATGTTTCACCCCCGATTTCCGATCCCTGATTCAATCCCGACCGTTGATCTAATCCTTGATCCAACGGTCTGCGCAAAATCGCATCGCAATGTTTCAATCGCATGCGTTTTTGTTTTACCCCCGATTGCGCTCCTCCGATTAGATCTGGACCGTCCATGTGTCCAGATCGGACGGTCCAAAACCACCCCGCCTTATTTCTTCTCCCCGCTCTCCTTTGCCTGTTCTGCGCCGATCTCCACCGTTTGATATTTTTATCCGACGGCTACGCTCCTCCCCCGCCATCTGAAGCATTTTAAACCTATTTCCGCAGGATTTCTTAACTGTTTTTGTGTTTTGTAGGTGTTTTAATGGTTTTCAATTATAGAATGAAGGAGAGCCGAGGGTTGGGAAAGACGTTTCCTGTGCCTTCGAGCTATCTAAAAGAACCATTCACGGGCTCTGTATCAAATGATTTATCGATGTTTCATGAGCATTGATAACCTAAAGAGCCCTGCGCTGCCCTGCACATCGACAAGACATTGTTTTATTCAAGAGAGCAGTTAAAGAGTATCAGTTTTTGAAGACAAAGCACAACAGATGAAGATCGAAGACAGTTTTTACGGGGATTACGGCTAAGACAGTTATCAAAAGCCTAATCCCCAATCTAAGACACAGTTTAAAAGAAAACCTAAAAGTGTTTTATCAGACAGAAAGCCTCCACCGCCACATCTGAGGCAAATTGATTCCTCAGCTACCACCGAGCCACCTGTTGCCTCAAACCATTCAGAACAGAGGCCGAAGTTATTGCTCGAAGAAATATCTGCCTCCAGCATTGCCAAGAAGTTATTTCTGCAAGGAGACCAATGAATAAATATCTGCAGAGTTACTCCAAAACATACACAGAGCCTCAAAGTCAAACAAAGCTTCCACCGAGCTTTGATATTTATTGTAAAACAGTTAATGTAGTGATCCACCTGTAAATTTCTCCCTCGAGCCTCTCAAAGGGCTGAGAAGTCTTCACTCTGCATTAATTATCCTTGAGATATTTTGTTAAAATCTCACCTCCTCATCTTCATATAAGTACTTCTGCATAAGATGAGAAGTTGTTGGTTGCAGAACTTTGAAATACACTTGAGCTCGAGACTTCTATTTGTGCATAGTGTTCACTGGCCCTTGAAGCTCTGTTTGTGCTAGAGTAGTTAGGTTGAATAGTGAAGATGATTGCTGAACTGAAACATTTGACTTGAAGATTGTAATTGGTTTGACATCAATATAAAAGTTGTTTCTTGGGATCCTGGTCTTTATCACTGGTGAAGTGCTTCTTTCTTTGTTAATCGTTTTCCTTCTATGTATGCCATATCGTTCATTTTCCCTCTGTAAAGAACAGTTTAAACAGGGTTAGGATTTTCTGTATAGCAGTAACCTTCTCTGGCTGAGAAATCTTTATCTTAATGTTTTCTTCAGATTTGTTTATTTAAGAATGATTCAATACAGTTTAAACAGTTAGGAATGTTGGCGTTCCCTCATCCTTCTGTTTGCTCAAACATTGTTCTCAAATGTTATTTCCATTATTTGCTATTAAAGTTAGACTAGAGAAGATATGGTTTGCCCTGATTCCTAGATTCTTTTCTCCAAAGGCAGATTCTGAAAGTTTCCCTTGGTGTTGACTGAAAGAAGACTAGGTTTAAAAGTACTTTATCTGATCTTAAGTTACACTCTGTTTTTCTTATGTGTTTTCATACTTTCTGAAGGTAATTATGTGGATTACTGGATTGTTTGTCAATTAAGCTGCTTTAATAAGAACTTTCCCAAAAAGTCTATTGTTAGCCATGTCCTTGGTTGGTTTTAAAATAGTTACTTAAGAGGCTTTTCTTGTTTGGACTGACTATAAATCCTCTGAGAAATTATTATCAGTTTCCACCCCTCCAACATTTTAATGTTTCCATTTCATCATTTTAATCTCAATAATCTTGTGGTATATATGACTTGCCCCTTGGATCACACTTGATGTTGTTGTTCAATTAAAGCCCAGATATGACTCCATAGCCCAATGGACTAAAAACCAGCGTTATATCTATCTATCTGCCAAAACTGTTCTATTTTCTTGCAACTTCTCACTTTTGAAACTTTTGCACTTAGGACTTTGCCCTCAAGTAATGTTTCATGCTCAACCATCCAAAATAAAACAAAACCCTTGGCCTTCATAACTAGCCTAATATCATTACCTTAAGCTTTTTCAAAGACAATATCCATCTTTGTACATATTGGAGAGATCCCTCTCCGGATTCAGGAGGGCTAGATCCTAGAATCCCAAAGTTGGTTGAAATGATGTTAACTCTGTGATTGGACTCTCCCAATCTTGCTAATAAATTACAGAGACCTAATAAGGCCTTTAATTTGTTCAATTTTCCATTATTTTTCATCATTCTCTTCCTCACATGCAACTTGTGACCTTTCAACTTCCCTTTCTCCTAATTTCTATTATTTTCATAAATAAAATGAAAAATAATGCATCCTTGTCTTTTCAAATGCCTTTTCCAATTTCCTTAGCCATAATAAACCAAATGAAAACCAACTAGGAAATCTTGCCCAACATTTAGCTTGGAATGTGTCCCATGACCTTGTCCTTATTTTGCCTTTATTAACATTATTACATTTATTTTTGACAATGGTTCTTACATTTGTACTTTTTTCTTAACAAAAGTCATTTCATTTAAGAATATGCATAAATTCATATTCACAATTTCATCTCACTGTTGCTAATGCAACATCTAGATTGAAATGAGAAAAACAAACCATTTTTCTTATTATTTTATTTTATTCTATTAATAATTATGAAATAAAATAGTTAGTTTTCATTTCAACTTGAATTGTTAGACGAAAACATGTACCTCCTATTTACGTTCTTATCCCCAACATGCAATATGATTTAAGGTTTCTCTTGACAATGTTTTCCTACATGGATTTAAGGTTTCTCGGGGAACAAAACTATTCTCTAGATTCATCATAAGTAAAATATTTAGTTGATTTAATTATGGCACTAAATTTTACAAATCGTTAATGTAAAATTACACACATTTCCGAGTATGTACAATATCGTATAAAACAAATAACATGCAACAAATTTGACAGGCATTCTTTATATATATATATATATATATATATATATATATATATATATATATATATATATATATACATATATATATATATACACACACACCCACACACACCAGTTTTTCCATTCTTTAATCACCTGTGTGAAATTTTTTCCTTTGAATAATTTATTTTAATGATCTCATGTGACTAAGTCTAGTAGCCATTAGTTAACACAGAAAGGTTGTGTGTTTTTTTTTTTTTAAAGTATAATATTATAAGTCGAACTAGTTATGGATATTGGTAACGAATGATGGAGTTTTGGCACCTTCTCGGCCTTGGTTTTTTTTACTTGTTATTTATTCTTCTCACCAATTTAGAGAGAAATTGATCATAGCTTATTTAATGTCATCTTAATCATTGATAATATAGCTAGCTTATTTACCACCCCAATCAACGATGGAGGGGAAGCAGTAGGAATGAGCATGGTTGGATCTTCCAAAGTGATCATGTTGGTAGGTTTTGAATTCAAACTCAAGCGGAAAAACAAGCAGAATATAGTGAGGCGTCCATGTGACATTCCAAATATTGTCATTGGTTCAATGTGCACGTAACAAATTACATTAACCTAAATTCATGAAAAAAAATCGAGTTAGTAAAGAAGTGAGGTGGCTGTTAGGACAGGCTTTTATTTTTAATTCCATGATTTTGGGTTCATATTTTTTCACATAACCCACCTATCAAATTTTTTTTTCATTCAAGTAATTACTTGTAGCATATTTACCCTAAAATGTATGTCTTTCTACTAGAAGGTTAGTGCAATTGAATTCCCGTAACACATTAATTCTTACTCCATAAGATTAGTTCCATAATATATTTATTTGTCGGTGATAGAAAAAGTGCATATGTTAATCAAATTTTCCTTTTGTCCTTATTATCGTGGTCCTTGAAATCATTTATGTTTTATTCATTTGATCTAAGTTTTTTCTCTTCGGAGTAATGTTCCTACATCTCTTTTAGGTGCATGTCCTGCCTAACATTTGTAAGTTGTTGAAAATCCACTTTATTCATATAATTCCTAGATACCTTGATGATGAATGTCTCGTTGGAATAATATATTGAGGCAACAGTTATAAAGTTACATGATCTAACCACAATGACCAACCTCATCTTGGCCCATGTGAAATTCACCTGATTTTTAGTCCTTAGGAGAGGTGAGCATTGGAGATTCAATCGTATCGGTGGCTATCAATTTTCATAAACCCTAGTCTAATGTATCGATTCCATTCTCTACTTATTTGGTTTCTCTCCCTGGTTGGACTGTGTCAGGCCCACATTGCGCTGCAATGTGATATGGTTGTAGCTTAGTAGTGGGTTGCACTTACCAGGTGTTTTGGTTTCGTCAACCTACTATATAGCATCTCATTATACTGGTGATTTATTTCGTTTGATTTCTTTGCTTAACCCTTTTTCTTTTTTCTGTTTTCGCAATTACTAACATTTTTAATTTAATGTTTAACTTCCTCTTCAGGTTTGTAGTGTTTCCCCATAGTTTTTCTGTTAATTCCCATTTGCTACTCCTTTTCCATCACTAATGCAAATTTTCCTCGCCTAGATTTATTAACTTCTTCATGGTAATTTTATTAGGTTACCTTCCAAATCATTTGACCTTGAATTACTTATTATTTATGGGTGAAATTAATTATTTATTGGTTTCTTCTCTCCTTTTATTTGGATGAGTGGCAAGTGTTGAAAATTTTAATTTTCATCACAGGTTTTAATCGCTTGGGCTAGAGAAAAAAATGTGCTTCGATAAAAGAGAATCTAAAGTATATATATAAAAAAGGATAAACCCCAAACATCTATAAGGAAAAAGGAAAGGAAGTTGGATATATATATATATATATCCAACTTCCTTTCCTTTTTCCTTATAGATGTTGGGGGTTTATCCTTTCTTTGGAAATTTATTTTGATGGGTAGATATATATATTTCCTCCATATGTAATGTCATATGGGACTCGATAAAGGCCTCATGCCCCCCTGGTGAATATTTAGAGAGAAAATATATTTCCTTGATGTCAAATACTATTTATTTTCTTTATTAAGAGAGCTGTTAGATTTTTTTTGGTTTCTTTTCTTTGTCGAGTTGATGGAAGTGAGGAACACCCCTACCAATTTTGTCTGGTCTAATAATAATTTAATGTTTCTGGAAGGGTGAAGATATCTTTAGTCATCGTTACCATATGTATTATTATTATTGTTTATCCCCAATGGAATTATCCTTAAGCAATTGTATTAATCACAAGCACTAGTCCTTGATACATGTATGCCCATATTGACTAAATTAAAGATTCCAAGGAAGTGAGAGTGTGCCTTCTATTTCATCTTCCCATGATATAGGTTGGTTTCTCTTATTCGACTTCTCGAATTCTTGCGGTCTTCTCAATGTTATTATTTGTACCCCCCCCCTCCCAGTAACACTTATGGGTCATGGAGGATGTTTTTTTTTCCTTCCTTCATTGGTGATATAAAGGTTATGAATGCGGCCTAATAGTGTTTCATCCAATGAATTTTCATGTTTCTTTAATTTATGTTTCTTGTAACATCTTCAGAATCGAAAGGCTATATCCCTTATTGATTTTTCAATTCTCATTTACCTTAGTATATAAATTTTGAGGGGTTCCCTCTAGAAATTTGTAATAACCTAACATTTTAATCACTAAAATGTTATTTATATTGAAGATTTTACCTTCTAAATTTTATAATATTGTTTATAATTCTATTGGTTTAATAGAACTATTCTTCTGCAACTTTTGAGGCTATTACTTATAATGAAAGCTATGGTGAATTTTTAAAATATACTTGTAGACCTATGTTTTACATACTTATGCTTGTGAATTTTTAATATGATTATTTCCTTTCTCTCTCCTTTCATAAGGTTAAAATGATAATTGCACCACTGAGTATGTTTGTACTTTACTCTTAAGAGAATCCATTTCCTTAAGAATATGCGTAAATTTGTATTCATAATTTCATCTCATTGCTGCTAATGTAATGCCTAGATTGAAATGAACAATAGAAATTAATTTTCTTATTCTTTTATTTGTTTATGTTAATAATTATCAAATACAATAGTTAGTTTTCATTAGAACTCAAATTTTAAACAAACGCCCTGGTTATTGCCTGTGTTCTTATCCCCATCATGTCAGGCTCGACTTTAAGGTTTCTCTTCACAACATCTTCCTACATTGAAGGCATGGTTTTGGTAAGGTTTTTTTTGTTACCAGACCACAAATATCCCAAACTCGGTGCTTCCACTAACAAAACATACCTATTCTCTAGATTCATCAACAGTAAAATATTTACTCGACTTTCTTATGGCACTAAATTTTAAAAACCATTAATGTAAAAGTATACACCTTTCCCACTGTGTATAATAGTGTATAAAAGAAACATGATGTAAATAATGTGACACATTCATTATATATATACTCCATATTGTTAGTTATATGATGACTTGTGTGATTTTTTTTCCATTGAATATTTTATTTTAATTATTTCTTGTGCCTATGGTCAGTAGTCATGAGTTAGCACAAAACGATTGGGTTCTGATAATATTTTTATTTTTTAGTACAATATTATAAGCTAAACTAATTATGGATATAGGTAATGAATGATGGAGTTTTGGCACCTTCACAGTCTTGGTTTTTGTTTTCCACTTTTTATTGATTCTTCTCACCAATTCTGAAAAAACATTGAATCGCTTTCGAAAAGAAATAAATTAAATTGGATTATGGGCGATATATCAGAGCAAGGAAAAATCCTATTATCAGGATTCACGAATAGTTTCAACACCGCAAATAAATATAATATCATATATATAGCAAGAGGACTAAGTCTGATAGAAAATTCTTACTAATTATTCATTCATTCATTTATACTTTATTTTCACTACAACCTGTTATGATTCAAAATTCAATCATCACCATAATTTGACATGCAATATATTCACAAGGGAGAACAATTGTTTACAAAAGAAGATATAATTATCTTCCATTATCTCAAACAAAACATAAAATTTAAATCAACAAATTATTTTTCATAAAACCATAATCCTAACTAGAATTACTATTGAGACAATTTCTTCGGAGCTGAGCATTGTCCTCCCAACCACGAATTGAGTCCACCTGTTCTCCCCCAACTAATTTTTTCCTACCATCAAAATCAACAACCTTCGAGATTCTTGAATAGTACCTTTATAACTTTCCTTCCCAGAAGAATTTTCGTAGCCACGTGCCTTTTTGGGTGTGTAAACCCACTTCCTACCCCTTTTTGTGTTTTTTTTTCCTTGAAAAAAGTTATTTTCCTTTTTATTTTAAAGCCAACCAATTTCTCCCACAACGCTTTAATTTACCCTCCCAACTTAGTAATTTCCTCTACTAAGTGGTTTAGTATGACATTTTTAGACCATCATAATAAATTTATTTTTCCAATTATTTTTCAATAGGAATTTTAAGAGGTCCTTAGGGAAGGAACAACTTGAATTTAACCATCCACATCAGTTTGCAATTTGGAAAAATATTTTGAGTCTTGTTCCCTTCTATGGAGTATTTTACAACAATTTATTGATTAATAATAATATATCAATCACATCACATTAATTCCAACTTGATCACACTATTTTATAAATTCATCATGGCTTCCTTAGCCATTAAATTAAAATGGTCTAGGTCTAAATATAAAAAATCATTAACATAAGGAACAAAGGGGTATTATAGAGGGTTATTACATCTTCTCCCCCTTTTTATTCAACATCTTCCTTAATGTTTATTGTCAAATTTCTTCCTTCGTGAATAGTACTAGAAATGCATCTGCATCTTATTCTGTATCTTCCAAGTGGCCTCCTTGGGTGTAAAGTGATTCCATTTCACTTTAACATGAGCGACGACTCGATTTCGGAGTATGAACTCTCTCTTATTTAATATGTGAAGTGGCTCAACCAATAATTGTTTGTACAGTTCCACCGGTATCAAATTCCAATCAATTATGTGACAATTATCATCAACATATTTTTTTAACAAAGATATATGAAAAACATTGTGTACTCTTATATGGCTATGTAATGCCATCTGACAAGCTACATGCCCAATCCTGTTCAAAATCTCAAAGGGCCCACATAATTGTGGTGCCAATTTGGTACAACTTCCTTTCCTTAAGGTGTTCTTCCTCGGTTTAACTCTTAAGTACACATTATATGAAACCTTAAATTCATTATGAAATATCTTTCTTTTGGCGTGATTTTTTTCTATCCTGTGCATTTTTTATGTTCTGTCATATTTTCCACACCACTTGTTCTATTTCTTGTAATATAGCTGGTCCCAATATTAGTCTTTCTTCTAGATGACTCCAGCTAAGAGATGTATGAATTTTTTTTCATATAAGGCATTGAAGAGACTCATTTTTATTTAAGCTTGATAGCTATTATTGTACAAAAATTCCACTAAATGTAAAAAATATTCCCATTTAGTTGGTTTGTCCACGACCTACATTCTTAGCATGTCTTCTAAAATTTGATTTTTTATCTCTGTCTATCCATCATTTTGGGGGTGATATTCAATGCTAAAATTTATTTGCATCCCCATGCAGACAAATAAAGCTTTCCAGAATTTAGAAGTAAATTTAGCATCCCTATCAAACACTGACATATTTGGTATTCCATGCAATCGAAAAATCTCCTACAAAGCGATGTAGCCGCCATACCTCTTCTAGCGATAAGCTACCATTTCCTGAGCTATTTTATTTCCATTATGTTTGTAAGAACATTTCATTTATTTGATATCAATGAAATGCAGTTTTATTTACGTTTCATCTATGTATTTATGATTATATATGTATTTTTTTGTATTCTTGTTTAGGTTTGGATCAGTGGTATCAGAGCGGTCTTCTCCTTCTATGTTTTTCTTTGCATGTCCCCAACGAGGTTAGCTTATAAGGATTTATGGCTTGAATTGGTTAAACCTTTGTAAGACCAATATTGAAAACCCCAACGACCTCCCATGGAGGAAGAAAAGTAATATGAAGGAGAAGGAGATCCTTTCAAAATATTTCTTGATGAAACCCTTGAGCGACATAGGAAAGATATTATGGAAAATGTTTCCCATATCCTTTGACAGATGCACATAGGTGACGCAACTTCATCTGGAAGTCACTCTGGAGGCATCACTACATTCAAAGTATAAGTAAACTTTGACATTCGCATATTTGAAGGTGAGATAGATGCAGATGTCATAGAGATATGGTTAAATATGTGTGAAGGATATATTTCAGTTCATAATTTTTCCAATAGGGAACAGATTAATTTTGCACTCCTCTGTAACAAGCCGGGGAAAAATATTCATGTAATAAAATTTCATCAAGGAAAAATATGACCACAATTAAAGGACACTTATTCCAAGTTGAATGTTGGGCAAAGATATCATAGTGGGCATCAATGGATATGTGTTTATGGCTCAGGAAAATTGGCAAGCGAAATGACGAAGTCATTAAAGAGGAAAAACGTATATTTCGCACATTTATTTATGAAAATAAATGAAATTATCAGAAAAGGAAGGTGAAAGGTAACAGGTTGCATGTGAGGAGGAAATTGAATGAAAATAATGGAAAATAAAGAAAATAGAAGCACCATTGATAAAAAAATATTTTGAGGATCAGTTTGTACCTTTTGTGACTGTAACCTTTTTTCAGCTCAATTTTGGAACTCTCTCATTATTAGCTCTCTCATACTCTTTGATACTTAGATTTTTCTTGGACCATTCCAGAATTGAGCCAATAAAGCGGAAAGAAAGAAATGAAAGGATAAGGAATGGATAGGAAAGCAAAGATTAAGAAAGGAATAACAGGATCTAGAAGCTTCAACAGGAATACTTGTATGTAACATATTACATGTGTGATTTACTAGACTGTTCAAGCATGCATGGATTATTCATGTTGGTATTTGGTGCACTTTCTATCAGCGGCATGGTTTTGTTGGGTTTTGACAGTGGTTTTTAGCCTTGCCTTGTATTTTTCTAGATTCCATAGTTTTTGGTATTTTTATCTCGATTTTGAACTCGGAAATTTTTGGATGGATTTCAAAATCCAAGGCAGAGTTGTTATCAAGGAGAATTCCCAAAGGACTAGGAATCCCTTTAACGGTTTTGTAGGGATACATGGTAAAGCCTGAGGGTGGTGTCTTAGTTTAGGGCACATTTACCTGAGATTGGATTGCGGTAAATCCTAGGAGATAGGGAGATGGAAAGTTCCTCAAGGGTAGTGTTTTCCAGAGGTATTCCAAGCTCAGTTTTATTTTTTGGGAGTGTCCACAGCCTCCTTGATTCACCCTTGCACATATCAAGCGACTGCCCAAGGGTTTTCTTCAAAAAATGTTAGTGGGACCTAGTGAGATTCATCTCGATGACTAGGATAGCCTCTGGGGATCTTGTAGCAGGTGCACAGAGTCTGTGTTATGGTTTCCTACATAAACTCCACTTTCTTCAAGTCACCATGGAGGTTGAGTCTACTCTTAACTACCCTCAGCTCATGTTTACCTTGGTTGGACAGTTTCATGGGTAGACGTGATAGGAGGTTTATGTTACAGGTGGTATCAGAGCGTGCTTTCGCTCTCCTTGGGAAAAGTTCGATGTTTTCAAGTTTATTTCCATCGTGCATTTGTGTCGGTCATGCATGTGTTTCCCATGCTTGTGGTGTATGTACTTATTGCATTCAAATTCTGTTGGTCATGGTGCAGTGACGTCTCGATGGAAGGTTTGATGATTTTGTTGTAAATATGTTTTCATGAACATATGATTGTTTATACATGTCATGTGCTTACTTGTTGTTAAGAATATGGTGGTATGGTTGAGGCTATCATGCATGAGGGCATGGTGTCTAGTTGTCACAGTTGTGCATTAATGATTGGATGCTAACTAAAATGATGTTTATTTGTTGGTATACCATGTGTTACAAGCATATATTTCACTATCATTATGTCTATACATTTATTATGCTAATTGGTTGATATTATAGATGAGATATCCTCCCTTAATTATGCTAAGGTACATTAGTTTGTTGTGATTTTGTTTAAGGTGACACAAGATGCCTTGCAGGAATAAATCAAAGACGGCTAGAAAGATGGAAGACTATAAATATTCTCCTTATGAGTCTTATGAGCAGCATGGTGTTTAGAACTCATATAATTTAAAGATACATTAAGAAGTTTTAATGAATATATAAGAATTTGTAAGGTAGATAATGACATAATCATACAGGAACAAGAAAAGCAAGCAAAAGTAAATGCAAAAATCCATCAGAGTTTGTCAGATTTGTAGCGGCACGGACCACTTCGGATCATTTATGGATAGGACGATGGAACTAATGGGGCATATTAAAGTAGGTATATGGGTGGTTTCAGGTAACGTAGATGAAATTATTAGATATGGTAGATTATTGTACACTCTAAATAGGAGAGGTGATAGACACATGTACTACTCTAGTTCTGGTGTTGATAGGCATTATGTTCATCATCGTTACCATCCTTACAGGAGGAGTGATAGGGGGTATTTTCTGAATGCGTTTAAGAAGGAAAATCCACCTACCTTTGAGGGATAGATGAACAAATCACATGATTCAAATTCATGGTTTCTTGGTGTTTTCCTTTACAGTGTCCCAAGGTTGAAAAAGGAGACCGAAGGAGCTAACCTCAGACCACTTTCAACTTGGTAGCTAGCCCTACCATATCATAGAGAGATCTCTCTATAATCTTATAGCCAATGAAGTGACTGGAGGGAGAAGTTGATTTCAGGCTAGATATTCAGAAACTTGGGGTTTTAGTTTTAGCATTTTTTGGATCAGGCTGAAAGGTCTAGGGTAATGGGTCAGGGTTTCAAATGATTTAGTTGCACGAATATAATGGGGAAAGGTAGGTATGTTTTGGTAACACATTTGAGCTATCATTGTGGTATAGGATTGAAATAGAGAAGGTTCAAAATGAGGATAAGACTATGAAATCATTTGTTAGATTAAATGAGACATAAACATGAATATTTCATCAAAACGGATCATAAAACTATGAAGTCTGCTTAAAAAATCATGAGATGATAACATGAAAGAATGTTAATGGTAATAAGGAGAAACAAATATTTAATATGATGATAAAACCGAGGAAAAATACTATCACTAAAGCATACCACAAGAATCCCAAGGTAATACCTACAACTGTCTTTATGTTTATGTAAAAATATGATGTACACTAGCTCCAAGCCTTTGTATAGCTGATGAAAAACCTTGAATATAACTTCAAACAAGCTACATATAGACCAAAAAATACATTCCCCCCTTTGAGGGGTCGAATCCATCATCATAGGAACGGATTACACCAATCTCTCTAACCAATCATAGAACTAGGGAGGTTAAGAACGAAATCGCCATTTAGCCTTTAACTAACTTTTACAAGAATTAATGAGCATGAAGTTACAAATATTTGACCTTTACGAGTATTACTACATTCAATTACATCATTTCAACTCATAAAAGGAAAAATTACATCATGAGAAAATAACTTTGACTGACAAAAATCGAAATTTTACCTTCTGACAGAAGGTTGATGATGATAGCCTAGGATGTCTACTAGGCCTCTGAACCTTTAAACCTAAAAATTTCACCTCCATGGCATCTAAAATCTAGTTCTCCCACATCTACTCTAGAAGCGCAATGAGGGGTCCAAAAAGGTGGCAGAAACATGTTTTTTAGCATGTTTTTTGAGCTTTTCTTCAAAATGGTGAGCTGACATGTCAAAGCAAGTGTATACCTGAGATGGAATATCCAATATATATCCATCCATGAAATTTTTTTATGATTTGGAGGCTCTAACAAGAAGCACAACATGAGTTCGCTATTCTTCTGTGCATCATTAAATTGTCAAATTCCAAAAAATTCCAAAATTTGACCAAAAATTCAGAAAAAATTATGAAAAAATAGGGCTCAAAGGTAGAGAAATATCTCTCTAACCATAAAATATTTTCCAACACTCAGAGAGGATTTTGGTTTTAGGTATGTTATTAATAAAAACCTCCTCCCATTTTCAAAAATCCTTTACCATTTGTTCAAAATCCAAGTTTGAAGTTGATCGCTAAAAATGCGGGGAAAACTTGCAAAAGCATAACAAAAGTCTAGAGAGTGATTTGGAGGACTTTACAGAGGATATTTGGGCTAAAAATGGTATGTTGGAAATATTATTATGTATTCTACACAATTCAGTCATCAACCACTGCAAACCCCTGCTCCAAATGCTTGAAAAAATGACTTGAATACAACCTGTCCAAAAGTGTAGCAAATGACCTGTGGAAACTATATTCTGGGAATTTATCTCAAATCATAACACCTATGCATAAAGTGAAGGATTTTTTTTTATTTGTTCTATTATTGAAAAATACCTCTTTCAATTTTGTCAAATTAATCTTCATTACTTCAGAAAATAAATTTAAAGTAGAATTCTCCCTGTGTGCAATGTAAACCCTAGCAAATCATCACAAAACTCTAAAAATGTTGCTAATCACCTTTGATGATACCATGAAGTCCATCCCTACTATGGTGGTCTTACCCCTCCTAAAATTGGTTGCAAAGAGGCTGGTCAACTTAGTGAGGCCTCCCACCTCTTGTATTCTTTCACAAAACCATAGGCAACTAGCATCTTCAAATGATTTCTTGATGAATGAAGAAGCATTGATCTCTTTCATATTAGATGGATCAAATCTAGAGATAGGACCCCCCTTATTGTTCTTTGTCTTATCACTGTCCAATAGTTTCACTTTTCTTGATAAAACCCTAGTTTGGTAAGAGGGAAGGGTATAGTAGGATTGGGAAAACAAGGGAAAATGGGCTGCAAGGTTAGGGGAAGGAATGGAGGGGAAGGAGAGAGAGATAATTCTTGGGAAAATTTTTGGAGATGGGGATGAGTGTTAGTGAAACTAGGGAAGTGAAAATACTTTAAATAGATGAAAGAAAGAGGGGAAAAGGGCTAAAACACAGTCCTAACTGTTGGGCCGTGAATACAACCACTTTGTAACACTTATTTCATCCATTTTTACTCTTCTCTATTATATCATTTGTTATAACTTATCATTTAAATCCATTTTATAAATGATTTATGCTCTTATGGATGAAAATTATTTATCTTCCTTTATTTCTAATAAATTGATGATTATGAATTATTTTATCAATGATAGTTTTAATAAATTGGTTATAACATTATTCACCATTTTTAGCCTCCAAGGTAATTTCCAGATTGAAGATTTGATCATTAAAAGTGCCAACTCAGAAATGCGCTGGAATAAGGAGTGACAGTTTTGTGGTTGAGATTATGAGCAAATGAAGACGAATCTGGAAAATCCGGAACATGGGTTTTGTCCAGAACGGACCCAATTAACTTTGGTAAAGAACGGTTTGCCCAAATTCTGCCTGTGTTGAGAGATTCACAGAGTTCTTTAAGCACGATTTTCTCAGTTCTGTTGTTGCGGCCGTCCTCCAAATCTCAGCTGCAAAGCCAAATTCGCCTTCTTCTTGTTGATCAATTGGTTGGAAACAATCTAATTTTGTAATAGAATCATGTTGTAATTATCTCCATTGCAACCACTCTCTGCTCTCTTTGTATTTAAATCAGAATAGAGATCAGAGAGGGGGAGGACTTCAGGGATGGATTCGAATGAAGGATTGAGAGGATGAATTAGAAATTTAGAATTGAGGATGGCAGCAAGAATGGATAATGGCTGAGAGTTGGAAAGATTTCTTGTTGTAATCCACTGTACCTATGCTTCGATATTTTAATATAAATCTGGTTGTTGTTCATTCTGTTCATCTGAAGTAACCCAGCAGCATCCGCTGGCGGCCAAGTGCCCAGCCTCTGGTGGATTGTGCTGCTGCTGTATATTATATTATTTGGTTTATGCGTGGTTTTTCTTATTAGCATTATTTGGTAATCTGATGTGTTGTTTAGTTTACATCACACGCTCTGTTATGCTTAATTTATTAAGGTTTCTAAAGACAGAACTATTGTATTGACTCTGCATCGTATCTCTGTTCTTTTAAGTGTTGATCTTTACAGAATACTGTTGCTGTTTAATTACAGAGCCGCTGTGCTGTGCACTTGTTCATTAACATTACGGGATTTATCTTAGAAATTATATTTCCTTGCGATTGTTGAATTTATGAACGTTGCTGCTCCATTCTAAAAGACAGTCGTATTATTTATAACTAAGACTGACAAGTGGATTACCAAGATCAGATTACTATTAATGTGTGCCGTGTGTTAAGTCATTGTGTATTTGTATTTGGATTTCCAGCGTTGTTTCATATTCCATCATTAATCAATGCTGTTCTATTTCCGTGTGCTGTCCGATTTATTCTTAGAGTAAAGATTGCTATTAATTTGGCTTTGCTATTGATTTTCATTAATTAGAGTTTGTTGTTCAGATTCCTTTAATTACAGTTTGCTGCCCATTTACTTTGTTGTTCTATTTTGCTATCTGCTGTTCCATTTACTCGCATTTGTTGTTTTGGTGTGAGAGACGATCTAAGGCTGTAGTGAGCTTCGGCATTCACTGTCTAGCTCCCAGACCCGTGGTCTATGCTCTAATTTCCTTTCCATCAGTTTCCAAAGGGATGGGTTATCGCTGCCAAACCCTTGACTGATACATTGCTTATTTTTCCGAATGCATGATTTAAGTCTTAAAGTGCTTTGCTGTAAGTAGATTTTATTTCCAGCTTTCATTTACTTTTGGATTTTAAGCACTATACTGCAAAACATTACTCTTGAGTAAATAGCCACCTCAGACTGAGTACACTCTTGGAATAAAAAGTCGTCCCTGGGTTGACAATTAATGTGAGGTAATTAGGAGTTACAAAGACACCTTTTTATCGCTCCACATTTTGGCGCCGTTGCCGGGGAGAGTGTAGCCATTTCTAAAGAGTAGTGTGAAGCTGATGAGTGCCTGCTAGGGAAGAGTTGGATCCTAAAAACGGAAGGTAAGAACCTGCGTGTGGAGCATGTACAAGCCCTGCTCCACTGTCCGCTTTCCTAACAGATTTGTTGTTGCCTTGTTGGGTAGAAATAGATGTTTGAATTTTTGTGTGAATGATTAGGAAAAAGATAGAAATTTTTAAAAAAATGGATCACATGATCTCATGCAAGTGGTGATGTAAGCACCACCCATTTCACTAACCGATTGATAGGAACATTTGAAGAAGGAGCCTCGAAGAAACACATGAAGAACATCTTATACTATGGTAAGAAATGGCTCACGTTTCTACTTTTGAATTTCCTATCAAAGATCTAGGAGGAGTGATACAAATGCACATAATTCCCCCATCTTTACCAAATTTTCATGGTTTAGCAAATGAAGATCCAGATACATTCTTATTTGAGTTCGAAATACTTTGTAGAGGATATGATTATTATACTAATGATCAAAGATTGAAAGTGTTTCCTCTTACTCTAAAAGGAGCAGCTCTCCGATGGTTCATGAGCCTAGATGGGAATTGCATCCAATCATGGGAGGACATGAAGAACATATTCTTGAAGAAGTACCAAGACTATTGCAAATCCAATGAAGATATTTTCAGTATGATACAAGGGGAAGATGAAAGTTTGGAGGACTATGTAAATCGATTTCATTATAACCTTCAAAAATCAAAGCATAAGCATTTGGAAAAAGGGATCTTAAAAACACTCCTTCTTAAAGGAATCAAAGATGAATTTTTAGAACTCTTAAATCTGATAGGAAAAGGTGATGTTTTTCAGTTATCATATAATGATGTTTGTGAGTTGTGCATAAGGTATTCAAGAGGAATCTCCAAGGCTGGTGAGAATTCTAGAGATGTTTGTTCTTTGTTTTCCAAATCTGCTACAAGAATAGGAGACATAAGAGCTGAAATCAATGATTTATTTGAAAATTTTAAAGTTGATTTTATTAGCTCTCTAAGCTCAAAATTGGATGTTTTGCAGGTTCATAAAAATGAAGAATTTGATGAAGTGTTTTTCCCTCATGACCAAAAGGAGCAACCCATAGATGGTTACTCTTCCTTATCTAGGATGGAAGTATCATATCAAAGAGGTGAGGAAGCTGCAACAAGGTCAAAACCATGGAAATCATGGCCTACGGGTATGGTTCAAAACACTTCTTCTCCATTCTCTTACTTGCATAATCCATTATGGAATACTCATGTTCTAGGGCAGCCATGTCAATTTCAATATAACCACCAATCTTATCTACAAGTTTGGCATGGTTCACCTTATGATTGCATGACTACTCTCCCTCATCTTATAGCACAAGCACATTCTCCATATTCTCCACCAGCTCTTTCACAACATCCTGCTTGCATATCAAATTTATCCACTCAACCCAACCAACCACATCATCACAATGCTCCATTCCATACACAATTTCCTGCTCAACTAATTCCACACTCTCACCACAATAAACTAGTACAACATACTTACAGTGTTGAACTTCCAAATTTACCCACCCTTCCCACCCATTCTATCTCACATGCGCCATTAGAGAAAACTTACAATGAGATTCAGAATGTTTCAAATTCAAAAATTGTAGAAGTTATGGAAGAAAATGAGCTTACTTCTAGTTTGCATCAACAAGTCATTTTAAAAGCTCAAGAACTTCATGATATGATGGCTATGGGAAATCAAGAATATAAAGGATATATATTGAACATTGGTTTCACTCCATCACTTGTTTGCAACATTGCTCCACGCTTCAACAATTTTTGACTCCATCTTTTCAAGGGAAGTTGGCTTCTCATACCCTAATTTTCATTAATATGCATTTTTCAAATTTGGGTATGTGTATACATGAAGCCTTATTTCGAAAATGGCTCCACTGGAAGTACTCATATACGTAGTCATATTCATTTTTCAAATCAAAATAGGTTAGTGTAGAAAATAAAATAAATAAGGGAATAAATAAATGCATTTTGTTTTTCCATGTAAAACTAGTGTTTTTTTTTTTTTTGCAACATGCTATGCAAATCAACATTGGTGATAATTGTTTTTAATTCATTGGTGTATGTAGATGAATTATAATGGAAATAATAGTTCTACAAACACTTATATTCATTTTTTATCACCAATTTGAAAAAAATGCTTGAATATCATTTTTTGGCTTGCGGGCTTGATGAATTTTCTAGAAAAACAGTCGGGACAGTCATGTTTTGAGGGACCAAAAATGAATATTTTTAAAACCTGTTTCTACCCTAGGTAGCCCTTGATTTCTAATTTCTAACCCAATTTGAATCAGTCAATTTCGATTTGAAACGAAAAAGTTAGAACCAAAACATTGACCGGATGTCTAGTGGGCAGCTCAGGAACAGAGTTGGGACAGTCAGTTTTTGGAGGCCTAAATGACCATATTTTTAAAACTTGTTTCTATGGTAGATTCCCCTATGAATCTAGTTTCCAATGAAATTGGAATCACTCATTTTTGATATCGTATGGGGAAGTTATGATCAAAATACTGACTGTCTATCGTAAATCAGCACCCTTAAAACTCTGTTTTTCCGGATGTTCCTTACAGTATTTGACCTATCAATTATTCTTGTCTTCAAAACCTGTTTCTATTGGAAATAAATAAATGAATCTACTTTCATTTCCAATTTGAATCATTCGAATCCGACATCAAACGAAGAATCTATGCTTAAAACATTCATTGTTGTTCTAAGTGGGGTAAGCGAAAATGACTATGTTATGCAGGTTGTTCTAAGTAAAATTGACATATCATATCATTGAATTTTTAAAACCTGTTGCTATTGGAGATTAAACTTTGAATTAGCTCTCATTTGGCTTTGGAATCACTCAATTTGGACGAAAAACAAAGAAGTTGTGATTAAAACACTGCAGGTTAGCATGATTGGCCACTGCTCTCCCGCAGGTAACAAATAAATTTTACTTTGTTATTTTCTCCATGAATTTGTTATACAGAGTAACTACTTGTTAATTTTTTTCATAATTCTTGGATTAAGGGAGCCCGTACACCTCTCTTTCTCCATGATTTAATGTTTTATTACAGGTAGATACTCATTTTTTGCAGGTCCTAGGAGAAAAACAAGGTCAATTTATGGACAAGTGATTTTGAAAGAAATTTTAAATAAAACAAAGGAATTTCATCCAACTCATTACCCAACGGATTCATAATAGGACAAATGAAGAATTGATTTCAATCTGAAGATTCATGTCTTATCACTGCTGCCAAAACATTTTTCAAAGAGATCATTTTTTTGACATAACATCATAGCTGTTGTAACTTAATTTAGTTATTTACATATTGTTTTTAAATAAAACATTGTTTCTTTTATGATATTTTTTTATATTTTGTGTTTCAGGTGTTGCTTCATTCAAACTGTGACCCATCCTCAGCATCAATACAGTGAACAGCTAATTCATTCTTTGCGTGCTTGCATTTTCATGCTTGTGTATTTTTGCTGTTCTTTTTCTGAAGAGATAGCGTTTGTGTGCACTTTTGTCGTTTTTGCTGTTCCTTTTTCAAAGGGACAACAATTTCGTTTTCTTATTTCTTTTCCAAAGGAACAACACCTTTTTGGTCAGCAATTCATTTTGTTGTTCCTTTGTCACGGGTCATTTTGCCATTCCTTTTCCACGACTCTTTTTGCTGTTCCTTTTTCACGTTTTGTTGTTCCTTTCCGAATGGAACATCACTTCTGCA
The DNA here is from genome assembly GCA_034641835.2 of Pinus albicaulis. Lineage (NCBI taxonomy): Eukaryota > Viridiplantae > Streptophyta > Pinopsida > Pinales > Pinaceae > Pinus > Pinus albicaulis. Next base: position 732,594,390 of record CM076569.1, read on the forward strand.
CTTCCACTTTTTGTTGTTCCTTTCCGAATGGAACAACACTTCTACATTTTCACGTTTTGCTATTCCTTTCCAAATGGCATAACACTTCTGCATTTCCACTTTTTGCTGTTCCTTTTCGAATAAAACACCATTTTTACACTTTCACGATTTGTTGTTCCTTTCCGAATGGAATAGCACTTTCGCACTTTTCATTTTTGTTGTTTCCTTTTCCAAAGGAACGACACGTGTGTTTTTGCTGTTCCTTTTCCAAAGGAACGGCACTTGCGTTTTTGCTGTTCCTTTTCCAAAGGAACGGCACTGTCCATTTTGTTGTTCCTTTTCCAAAGGAACGGCACTTGCGTTTTTGTTGTTCCTTTTCTAAAGGAACGACACTTTTAGTTTTTGCTGTTCCTTTCTTCAAAGGAACGACATTTGCATTTTCACACTTTTTTTGTGTGTATTTTTGCTTTTTGTGTGCATTTCCTTTGTTGTTCCCTACAAGGAACAACACTTTTTTGCGTGTTTTTGTTGTTCATTCAAAAAAGCAACACTTTGGGAGTATTTTTGAGAGCAACCTTTTCTTCCTCTTGTGGGACTATTCCTAGTTCATCTCAACCACATTTTACTGATTCCCCTCCATGGCATGAAGTACACTATTTTTATGAGGACAAGAATTATGGATTCTATTGAAGCGAGTTAATATCATTCACGTTATGATCTTTAACAGGACAACTCCTTGATGATAGAATATTTTCAAAAGAGACACAATTATTTATATACTACTTTACTGCATTGTTTTCTATTGAACATGATGTTGATTGATCATCTTAATACCATGTTGGTTCCACCCTTCTGGATTATAATCTTCTCTGTCTGTAATAAATGAGATTATGGGTATATTTTTCTATTGACATGTTCAACTTCTTCCACCATCCCTGCTTTTAAGGAGTACTGAGTCTCCCTCTTTTTATCATAAAAATGTGTAATAATAACAAAATTTTGTTCGCGGATGGAGGATAGGGGGTCTCAGTACGAGCCAGCCTACCATGTTCATAAGGCTGTAACAAAGTGACATTCCTATTATGGCCACCACACCAGGGTTATGATCCATTGGATAGTCAAATTATCCTTGGAACAGGAGGTCTCATCACGAGCCGGCCTAATCACTTTTGCTACATCCCAGTGAATGGCAGTGTGGTTATTTGGTTACCACGCCAGCACACTGATCTCTTCTATAGAACAGCACTGTAACTCTCTAGTTATAAATTGAGGATCCTGGCTCATATGGGTTAAAAATCAACCCTGCCGAGGCTATGGACGCCTGCTGGCAGCAGCGGCTCTGCTTATGGTATTGAAGTTATATCTTATCGTCAATTATTATTATAATACCCTTTTCTTATTTTTTTTCTTATCAGAGAAGTTATTTCCTTACTTTTTTCCCTATTTTGAACCTTTATGCATGAGAAATTGTTTTATGATCAATCACATCATTTTCAGCTAGCATACCATCAGTAAAACATCTTTTTGGCATATTGTTGTTCTTTTTCTCTTTTTCATAACTTATCATCAATCCAAAGCGTCCCATCTCTTATTCATAACTATCTTTACACACTCTGCTCTCATTATAATCATAACTCTCGTTGTCCTATCATTGATATGTGTACTTTGCTTCATTCACTGCTATATTGTTCATTCCCTTGCCTTGCCATTAGCACAACACCTCTCATATACCTTATGGTCATGGAATTCCTTTTCCAATTGGAGGGGGGAATGTCTACATTATGGGATTGCATGCGATATGATTACTGCACTCTGACATCACTTGTTGATTTGCCAAAATATTAGTATTGCATGTATACATAAGTTTTTCTGATTGAAAGTTTTGCATTCATCTTATCTGTTGCTATTCAAACCTAACACTATGGATTCAAGAACATTGTATGCCAAATCGTGCTTTGTTTGTAGGAAAACAACAAGTATGGGCAGAATTCTATCCACAGCTGACCAAACTATTGCAACTAACAGAAGAGGCTCGAGCAACTCGCATACGTGAACAATTCTTCAGACATGATGTGCTTACCTGGATTCCACCTTTTGCATCACTTTCAGCACCAACTCTGCCTACATCAGCTTCAACAACTGCCAGTGCATATATGTCATTCCACATTTTTCTTTTTGGAGGTAAAACTTGAGGTAAATTGCATAATTTTCTGATTTATTACGAATTTAGGAGAATTTCATGCAAATCCATTTTGAGCATTATTTATCATCCTTCATTCCACATCTTTACCACTTTCCCTTTTTCAGCAGCATATCATTTTCGAGTATGGGGGAGTGTTCCTTTCATTCATTTCTTTCTTATGACCATGTCATCCATATTCTTTATCATCCATTGTTATTCTTATTCATTCTCAACACCTCCATTATTCCATGTTGTTTTACACCAAGCATAGAATTCAACAGTTGGTAGCAACCACCTCAATTTTTTCTAGCATCGCATGAGGGCATGCTAATTTTTCAGAGCGGGGGAGGAATTGCTACGCATGATGGATGTTTTCAATCTTCTTTCTCATTTAAGGCATACAATTTCATTTTTACACAATGCAGAAATTGATTTCCATAATATTTTTAAAACTATGAACTCAATTCTTGTGATTTCTGGAAAACACGGACGTATCATTAATACGAACCCAGATAATTTCAAGTTAAATTGGTTCATAAAATTTCGGAAATCATGCACTCTCACCTACAGCCATTTTGTTTATATCTCATGATCCGTGCATCAAAATGATCTGATTTTTGGATCATGGAGACATTTCATATATTATAAACTTACTTGCAACATTTCAACAAAATCTGGCTTGTAGTTTTGAAAAAATGGTTAATGAAGTTTGTTGTTATCTATATCATATTTTGTTGCAACTTCACACATATAGTTGAATGTCAATGTAAAAATTGTTATGCCTTCATTAAGATTGCTAAAATTGAATATTCATTAATTAAGGAAGCATTCATTTGTTCTCAAATTTTTATTGCTTGGTTAACACATGGGTTTTGTCTTGGGGTTGCATGAAGACATGCAATATATTCAGGTTTTCGTTGCACGAGGACATGCAACATATTGAGTGTGGGGGTGTGTTGGGCCGTGAATACAACCACTTTGTAACACTTATTTCATCCATTTTTACTCTTCTCTATTATATCATTTGTTATAATTTATAATTTAAATCCATTTTATAAATGATTTATGCTCTTATGGATGAAAATTATTTATCTTCCCTTTATTTCTAATAAATTGATGATTATGAATTATTTTATCAATGATAGTTTTAATAAATTGGTTATAACATTATTCACCATTTTTAGCCTCCAAGATAATTTCCAGATTGAAGATTTGATCATTAAAAGTGCCAACTCAGAAATGCGCTGGAATAAGGAGTGACAGTTTTGCGGTTGAGATTCTGAGCAAATGAAGATGAATCTGGAAAATCCGGAACATGGGTTTTGTCCAGAACGGACCCAATTAACTTTATTAAAGAACGGTTTGCCCAAATTCGGCCTGTGTTGAGAGATTCGCAGAGTTCTTTAAGCACGATTTTCTCAGTTCTGTTGTTGCGGCCGTCCTCCAAATCTCAGCTACAAAGCCAAATTCGCCTTCTTCTTGTTGATCAATTGGTTGGAAACAATCTAATTTTGTAATAGAATCATGTTGTAATTATCTCCATTGTAACCACTCTCTGCTCTCTTTGTATTTAAATCAGAACAGAGATCAGAGAGGGGGAGGACTTCAGGGATGGATTCGAATGAAGGATTGAGAGGATGAATTAGAAATTCAGAATTGAGGATGGCAGCGAGAATGGATAATGGCTGAGAGTTGGAAAGATTTCTCGTTGTAATCCACTGTACCTATGCTTCGATATTTTAATATAAATCTGGTTGTTGTTCATTCTGTTCATCTGAAGTAACCCAGCAGCATCCGCTGGCGGCCAAGGGCCCAGCCTCTGGTGGATTGTGCTGCTGCTGTATATTATATTCTTTGGTTTATGCGTGGTTTTTCTTATTAGCATTATTTGGTAATCTGATGTGTTGTTTATTTTACATCACACGCTCTGTTATGCTTAATTTATTAAGGTTTCTAAAGACAGAACTATTGTATTGACTCTGCATCGTATCTCTGTTCTTTTAAGTGTTGATCTTTACAGAATACTGTTGCTGTTTAATTACAGAGCCGCTGTGCTGTGCACTTGTTCATTAACATTACGGAATTTATCTTAGAAATTATATTTCTTTGCGATTGTTGAATTTATGAACGTTGTTGCTCCATTCTAAAAGACAGTCGTATTATTTATAACTAAGACTGACAAGTGGATTACCAAGATCAGATTGCTATTAAGGTGTGCCGTATGTTAAGTTATTATGCATTTGTATTTGGCTTTCCAGCGTTGTTTTATATCCTCTCATTAATCAATGCTGTTATATTTCCTTGTGCTGTTCGATTTATTCTTAGAGTAAAGATTGCTATTAATTTGGCTTTTCTATTGTTCATTTCCATTAATTAGAGTTTGCTGTCCAGATTCTTTTAATTACAGTTTGCTGCCCATTTACTTTGTTGTTCTATTTTGCTATCTACCGTTCCATTTACTCGCATTTGTTGTTTTGGTGTGAGAGAAGATCTAAGGCTGTAGTGAGCTTCGGCATTCACTGTCTAGCTCCCAGACCCGTGGTCTATGCTCTAATTTCCTTTCCATCAGTTTCCAAAGGGATGGGCTATTGTTGTCAAACCCTTGACTGATACATTGCTTATTTTTCCGTATGCATGATTTAAGTCTTAAAGTGCTTTGCTGTAAGTAGATTTTATTTCCAGCTTTCATTTACTTTTGGATTTTAAGCACTATACTGCAAAACATTACTCTTGAGTAAATAGCCGCCTCAGACTGAGTACACTCTTGGAATAAAAAGTCGTCCCTGGGTTGATAATTAATGTGAAGGTAATTAGGAGTTAAAAAGACCCTTTTTATCGCTCCACACTAACCTAGATTTTCAACAAAAGCGCGACGTAGGCTAGGGTTTGTAGGAAAAATGAGGGAGATGAAGGGAATGTGTATGGGAAATGTTTAGCAGAGGTATTTGAGGAGTGGGTGAGGGAGATACAACATTAAATCTAGGTGTTTTATGATTGTAATGAAGAAAAAACACATAGAAACCAAAAGCGCAGTGAAACCCTAAGAGAGGTATTTTCACTGATTTTTATAAGAAGAATGATGCATAAGAAAGGTAACAAATGTCTACTTACTTTCCAAGGAGATGATACAACCTTTGAAATGAAGAAAGGAGCCCCTTTTATTCTTTCTTGTCCTCCAAATTCAAAAGCGCAACATAGCAGATAGAATCACAACGTGGGAGGTAGAAGCGCAGAGTGGGATGGAGAAGTGCAACATAGGAGGTAAGCAAGTGTTTTGAGGAGGAATTTCGATGCCTTTGTGGTTGGGATGACACTCGATGGTAGAGAGGTACTCAATGAAGGTGAAATGAGAAATTTTAATGCTTGTATGGTCTTCTTATAGGTTGGAAGTCAAATTTTTGCTTTAGGTCAAGAAGTGACATCACTTCTCTTTTTGAAAAATTGAATGATAAGATAGTGTACAACAGATTTATCACTTTATTATGCAAATTTACATCTTCTTAAGAAGTAAAATGTACCTTAGAAATATTTTAGAACACTTTTTTCCTTATTACTAACTCCCATTATGGTGACCTAGGTGATGACATGACTCTTTTATGACTTTTAATTACCTGACCTATTGATGACATCAAATTCATATGTGAAACTTAGGATTTGGACCTTTGAACCTTGCATTATGCATAACCAATATTAAATGACCAAAAATAATGGCCAAGACACTCTTTTGATGACCTATCACAAGGAGTGATGACATGACCAGGATGGCAATTTTAGACATTGAAAATGGAGGGACCAGTTATAAAACCCTAGATACTAACCAATGATCAAATTTTATTTGAAAATTCATTTGAAACCATTAAAATTTGACATAGGACCATATAAAATAACATTGAAAGAGTACATTTGATCATTGGTGACTCATAAACACTAACATTTGGTATGTGGAACTCGTTAGGTTGCATGATTATTCAGAAAATGTGAAATCCAAAATATATACATTCAGTCTCAAAGGTAAATAAAACACTTGGTCGGAATATGTCAAGAATTTCATGGGTATTTATGAAGAGTAATTAACTTGGAGTGAGTTCGAGAGGCTATTTTGGAAGAAGTATCTGTCAGAGAGGTACTATCATGCTAGAGCTAAGGATTATTATGAGTTTCAGATGGGTTCCATGATAGATGATGAGTATAATAGCATATTTTTAGAGTTGTTGATATATGTGCCTTACCTTAAGGAGGAGAAGGCCAAGGTTCAAACATTCATCAGTGGGCTTCCAGAAGCCTACGAATACCGGATTGAGTTTGATGAGCCTATATGATTGGAGGAGGCCATTCAAAATCTGAAGCATTGTTATGATCAGTAGAAAATAAAATTTTAACCTAAGCATGATTTGAAAGGAAATTAGAAGGCTAAAGGAAGATGGACACCAAAGAGAGAAGGGTCGCAAGATGCAGGTGGGAAAGAAAATGGGGTTCCTTATAATAATTTCAATATAGCTAGGAAAGGACTTGGAGAGCAACAGACTAGAGGTGATGGTAGAGCATTGTTGTAGTGTTGGATATGTCGCAAGGATCATCGTAGGAGGGAATGTCTGCAGTATTAGGGTGGTAGACCCCAGATCTATAGTGCACATGAGGCGCACACGGTTGGGGGTGTTGGCCATAGCATTCCAAGGATTTATGGAGTTGTGGATAACAAGAACGTAGATAATTAGGCTAGTATCATTGAGATGGGTGGTAAGATTTTTCATGAGTTTATTTCTATAGTTCTTCATATTGGATCTAATTATAGTTATATTAAACCTAACCTAGTGGATAAGTGTAGTTTGAGAAAAGAAGTGCATGCAGAATCTTGGTTAGTGCAGTTCGCTATAGGTTTAAAGAAAAGAGTTCATCATTGTGTAAAAATTTATGCATTTGAGTTAAATGGTATGACTACAACAACGCACTTGAACATATTATCGTTGGGAATATATAGTATTCTATTGGGTATGGACTGGTTATACCTGCACAGGGCCAAGGTTGATTGTTATGACAAATCCATTGACTGCTTGGATGAAAATGGAGAACCAAGACTCTTATAAGGAAAGAGGAAGGCCACATCAATTAGGATGGTGGTAGATATGCAGGCCAAGCACAGTCACAAGAAAGGGTGTGTGATATTTGTAGTACATATCTCTAGCGAGAAAGGTAAGGAAGTTGAGGATGTATATTTTTTGAGAAAGTATCGATTTCTACAAAATTTGCAGGATATGTTTCCTGCAAATATTTCAGAATTTCCACCTCACGGGGAAGTATAATTTTCTATTCAACTGGTACCAGGGGCCCCGCCAACATCAAAGGAATCTTATAGGGTGAGCACACCTAAGTTGATAGAGTTAAATTTATAACTAAAAGAGATGCTTGATAAAGAATACATTAGGCCAATTGTATCTCCATGGGGCACACCAGTGTTGTTCGTGAAGAAGAACAATGGAACTCTCAGATTGTGCATTGATTATAGGTAGTTAAAAAAAGTGACCATAGATAAAATGTACCCATTACCGATGATTGATGATTTGTTTGATCAGCTGAAGGGAGAATAAGTGTTCTCTAAGATCGACTTGAGATCAGGATATCATCATGTACATACCAAATAAGAGGACATTTACAAGATTCCATTCAAGACCAGGTATGGGAATTATGAGTATGTTATAGTTTCATTCGGTTTGACTAATTCCCTAGCTACATTTATGTTTTTGATGAATAGTGTTTTGTGTCCTTATCCGCAAAAGTTTGTGATTGTATTCATCGATGATATCTTCGTATATTCTAAGAATGAAGAAGCACATGTCGATTATTTGGAAGTAGTGTTGATGTTGTTGAGAGAGCATAAGTTGTAAGCTAAGCTCAACAAATGTAGTTTCTTTCAAAATGAGTTACATTACTTAGGACATGTTGTCTCCAAGGAGGCCATAGCGGTGGATCCAAAAAATAAAAGGGTTATAATGGAGTGGGAAGCTCCTAAAAATTTAAAAGAGACGACATATTTCATGGGATTGGCAGGCTATTATAGTAGGCTCATCAAGAACTTCTCACAGATTTTGTATCCTATTACATCATTGCAGAGGAAATGTAAGAAGTTTGAGTGGGAGAGGAGTGTGAGACCATTTTTGAAAAACATAAGAAGTTGTTGACACATTCTCCAGTGTTAGAGATCACATATCCAACTGCTAACCAGGTAAATCCTCTCCGCGGACAGAGACAACCCCTCTAGCCCTAGAGTGGGTCTAGAAACAAAGAGACATGCTAGAGTGTTGATTCCTAATTACTGAATGAAAAGAGGACACGATAGATCGACCTACCTAGAATCCAATGCTGTCGTCATTGTTCTATTGGTGGTGGCCTCTTGCTCCTACCTCGGAAAGTCACAATCCTTCTGCAGTGATGCTTGGATACCTACACATAGAACATAAAACAAGAGCAACGTACGACATAAGAATTTCACTCATAACTACTATCCAGTCAAAGAGGGATAATCATATTGCATTAAACATATAACATAATACAAAATGGGAACCAAACAATAGTCACATATATATATTTATAGAAGGAAGAGTTACAACCAATGCTTTGACGTCGTAGTCTCCTCCAACAGGGTTCAGTCAAAGCACGTCTTAGATGTTTGTCAGGGAATTCGGACGGGATGAAGGCATGGACTCAAGCTCTCTCAAAATACATGGACTCAAAATCTCTCAACGTAATTCCTTCTTATTCTATCTCTCTAGTAGCTCTGCTATAGTATGTTCAATTTTCCAAGTTCAGCTAGCTTATGCAAAGAGATATAGCTTATTTTTACAAAGGAAAAGGAGGAGGTTAGGATCCCTACAAAGGTGGGAGGGAGGCTTATCCTTTAGGGAGTTCCCATAAGAGGTGGAAACCATAAACTAAAGGAGGGAGTCCGTGGTTTATTCAGTTCAACCACTCCCAATGACTCATCCTCGAGGTGGTTGGAGTGGAATCTCTGCCTCTATTTTTTTTTAAACATTCCATAAACAGCTCAGCGTGGGTGGAAAACTGGAACAGAGTGCTAGCTGGCGCAAGGCCTAGTGTTATTCTTCCTCTTTGGCGTGAGAATATAACTAAATACCTACACTAAGGAAAAAACAAGGGTTTTTTAGTCTCTACTCAAGGAATTGTCAACAGAAGGAATATTACTCTCATGTAAAGGGATAAAATGATGGTCTTTGCAATGCATGACTCTACTTATTAATAATGGAAATGGCCCTCCAATGGGTGAGATGGGGATTGCAGGGACAATGAAAAAATGTTGTGTAACAAATTCCCCCTAAAGCATGAGGTCCGAGGGAGAGAGAGGGGCGAAATTCTTTATGAGAACATGTTCGAACTAGACACCGCTGTCAGAAAACCTGCAACTACGAATACAACTGATATCTCTAACACATGAACATGTGGTATGGGCGCAACCATCCATAATAGAGCATATAGAAACTGAGATCCGAGGTATGGATGCAGCCATCCAACACTAAGGATCTACAAATAGAGTCAGGCATGGTCACAGCCATCCAATAAAAATATTCATGCAATAAGTCATGATAATCCACCAAAATCCACAGCCTAGATTTTATCTGAAAAAACCCAAGGTCTTGCATTCCATATCAACCTGAACAAGTACAAATTCAAGCATGCGAATATATTAGTTGAAGTCGAACATGCAAGAAAACCACCTGATTACCAACCAATAATTAAATTTGTTAACAAGCACGAGAGAAACCACCAATAATGACAATGGCTCTCAAGGTACAACCGGTAAAATCCACAAAATGTGAACAGTGATTTTGCGTCTAACATCTGCAGAATCACTTGATCAAAGGCCAAAGATGTGGACCTTGCATCAAATGGAAAGAACTTGCCATTGAGGCATGCAGGCTCTAAGGTACCAGAAGAGAGTCTCTAGATCAAATTCCTGGATAATGAGCTCAAGTCGACAGGAAGTGACCTAATCAAAGGTGGGCCATAACGTTTTCCACATCATCAACATGAGACAGAGGAACATGATGATAGTAAAACAGGACCAACAGAGAATCACTGGGAGGTTGAAAACTGCAGAGGCAAACTTCTCTTGAACATATCAGCAGCACGACACTGGATTTGGAAATATTTGACATCAAAGGATCTGAGGTCATGATGACGAGGCAAAGAAAATATGAGAGGTCAAAAGAGATTACCCAAACCCATGGAGGAAAAAATGACGAAATGAGATGTCCCCAACCCGACACGAATGCAGACAAATTCCATGTTCAAGAGCGACATACTGCCAAAATAACTAAAACTTGGTTCCATTTTCCCCTACCATTTCTAGCGAGTACCCAGATTATTTCTTAAAACAAGCTTGAAGGGGATAGCATATGCTTGTGCTGTAAGTTTGTCCTTCAGACAAATCCAACCTAGTACATTTTACAAGCCCTAGGAAGGAGGAACTCGAGTAATGTCATGGCGACGAAATCTGATGTCATCAAAGTTTAACGAGTCTGAAAAAGGAATAACTCGGCATATTTTCATGTTTAGAGAGTTTGGAAAGAAGGCAGAAAAGAAAACTCCATCATGGCCTTGTTCATAAATAGTCTCTCAGATTCGAAAAGGTAGAAAACAATATCTAAAAGAACCTCTTAGTCGCGATAGGCTAAGGTATTCCTTTTTCATAAATAATATATCCCAGCCCAAAAAAGGGGTAAACATATACTAGGTAGATATCACTTTGCAGCCATTTGACGAGTTCGAAACGACAAGAGTCTCGAAAATCTTTTCAATCTTAAAGAGTCAGAGAAGAGCTGAAATATGACTCCACTAGTGAATTTTTCGTGTTTTTACCGAGTCCGAAAAAATATATAATTTAACTCGTTACCTCACCACTATGTCCTGAAAACCTGTTGCTGCACAAGAGACACGTGTAAACCCCATTTCTCCAAAATAATATAATTAAATAATCGAAAAACATGTCTTAAAACCTAATTAGCGTTGTGAAAAGTTATAAAATGACAAAATTGGTAAAAATAATTACCTTTCACTTTTTACCTCTTGTGGAGAAATAGTTACCCATTTCACAGTGTGATTGTGTGGCGACGATAGTGGACAATCTGACAGACCAATCTCGAATCCGTCAGTTCTAGGTAATATTTGAGATCTCTCCCTTCATTTCAAGCCATTTTTTACTACCTGCAACTTCCAATTTTGATTTTTGGGGGAGGAAATGTGAATATTAGGGTATGACAGTTGGTGCGAGTTTCGGGCACGGAGTCACGCCAACCGCCTAATTTTCTACACTAGAGCACACCCATTGGCACAGGCCATTCTTGTGAAAAAATACAAGTGAAATACCCAATTGTTTACAAATTGAAGCTTCAAAAAAGGCTAATACTATTCATATGAATGTGTTTGTAGGTAGAAAGCGGCAAAAATGGTGATCGAATGGAAAGAACGGGAACTCAGCAAAGAGGAAAAACTTACGATGGGAAATGAGAGATTCATGGGAGCTCTCAGATATTGTGGACTAAATAAGTTCTTCTTAACACCGTGTCTTCATGCTCAACTAAATCTACTATAGTATTTGATTAGCATATGGGATGAGGATCAGGAAAATCTCATCCTTCGAGATCAGGAACTTGAGATTGGTATTTTTTGACGTCTACTTTATCATAGGATTATCGCAGAGGGGAGCAACACCAATCCTAACCGGCACCCGGCCTTGCATGGAGAACATGTCCATGGTGATTGACAGGGTATGTCCAGGGGCACGGAAGGGATTGGGAAGTTGAAAAGTCGATATCCAGACTATCCCAAACTTGGCAGTAAAGGAGTGCTACATACCATCACACGAGCTGTGGGATCGCAAGCACCGCACAAAGAAACAAAGACACAGTTGCTTCTTGCTGTAGACTGCTTAACACTAACCATCTACAACTAGACAGAGGCCGTGACAATAAACATGAAATATCAGCTAACAAAATGCAAGAAGACCAAATTGAAGCAATTCAGCTATGGGTCTATCCTGGTATCATTCTTCCTGGAACGAATACTAATTTTTTAGTGTCAAAAGGTCATATTACCAACACCACCAGCGAGAGAACCACGGATGGCCCGATGGGCGACTCTGATGCTAAGGACAGGGGGCGGTCAATAGATGTCCTGGAGATCGGAGTTCTTTGATTTTCTCTGTTCATAGTTGATTGCCATGGAGGATTGACCCTACTCTGGTACAGATTTTATTGGTGATTTGGACCTCCCACTCCCGGAGGGAGAGGATTGGGATGAATATTTGGGTAAGACTCATTTTTTAATTTCTATGAGTGTTATGATTTTTTTTTTTTTAACTATGTGTGTTCTGAAATTAAATCCATGCATTTGCAGATGTTGGCTTAGAGAGAGCCACATGCATGTCTTTGATAGCTAGGTAAATCCCTCGTGATTTCGAACCTCATGGTGAGGAAGGCGAGGAGGAGGAGATCATGCAGAACCTAGAGGGGATCACACATGGAATCCCGGACTATGCACGATTCGACGATGTTCGTCATGCCTACCAGAAACATACCGTCATGGTGCCAAGGTGCATTCACCACTTACTAAGGTAGCTTGTACAGGAAGTGACATGATACAATGAGCATCATGCTGATTAGACACCTAGGATTTATATCTACATTTTTTTAGAGACATGGTGTCTCAGGATGTAACAGAAACACACATATGTTTTGAATGTATGATGCACACTGATGCAGACAGGTGATATATATCTATATACATCTATTTCCCTACAGGATTATATCCCTAGTATGGTCACTAATTTGTTAAGCAAGTAAATCCTCTCTGTGGATAGAGACGATCCTTCTAGCCCTAGAGTGGGTCTAGAAACAAAGGGACATGCTAGAGTGTTGATTCCTAGTCACTAAATGAAAAGAGGACATGGTAGATCGACCTACCTGGAATCCAACACTGTCGTCGTCACTGTAGTGGTGGTGGCCTCTTGCTCCTGCCTCGTTAAGTCACAATCCTTCTGTAGTCATGCTCGGATACCTGCACATAGAACAGAAAACAAGAACAACATACGACATAACAATTTCACTCATAACTACTAGCCAGTCAAAGGGGGCTAAGCATCTAAAATAATACAAAATGGGAACCAAACAATAGTCATGTATATATATTGATAGAAGGAAGAGATACAACCAATGCTTTGACGTCGCAGTCTCCTCCAGCGGGGTTCAGTCAGAGCACGTCTTAGATGTTCATCAGGGAATTTGGATGGGATGAAGGCATGGACTCAAGATCTCTCAACGTAATTCCTTCTTATTCTATCTCTCCAGTATTTTTGCTATAGTATGTTTAATTCTCCAAGTTTAGTTAGCTTATGCAAAGAGAAATAGCTTCTTTTTATAGAGTAAAAGGAGGAGGTTAGGATCCCTACAAAGGTGGGATGGAGGCCTATCCTTTAGGGAGTTCCCATAAGAGGTGGAAACCATAAACTAAAGGAGGGATTCCATGGTTTATTCAGTTCAACCACTCCTAATGACTCATCCTCGAGGTGGTTGGAGTGGAATCTCCTCCTCTATCTTTTAAAAACATTCCATAAAAAGCTTGGCACATGTGGCAAACTAGGATAGAGCGCCAGCTAGCAGGGGGACCAGTGTTAATCTTCCTCTTCGGCGTGAGAGTATAACTGACTACCCGCGCCAAGGCAAAAACAAGGGTTTTTGAGTCTCTTGTTAAGGAATTTTCAACAGAAGGAATATTACTCTCATGTAAAGGGATACAATGATGGTATTTGCAAGACATGACATTGCTTATTGATCATGGAAATGACCCTCCAATGGGTGATATGGGGATTGCAAGGACAGTGAAAAAGTGTTGTATAGCAATTCAATACTTAGATTCCTTGACAAAATGCCACTGCACAAAAGATTCTTTGTGCTGGTTATTTCTGGCCTTCTATCTTCAAAAACTGCCATATTTATCAACACAAGATGCGTGCGTCGCCTGTACCTCCTCATCTTGTCATTACCGTTGGTCCCTTTGTGAAGTGAGGTATCAATTTTTTGACGTGTAACCCTCACTCGGCCAGCGGGCATGCTTATATTATCATAGCCATGGACTACTTCACCAAATGGGCCAAAGCAATGCCTACACTTGCTGCTGACAGTAAGACAACTGCCCAATTCATATTCAATCACATCATTGCTATGTTTGGTGTTCCTCAAGCCATCGTTACTAACCATGGTTCCCACTTTCGGCATTACATGGTGGCAGAGTTGACATCTAAGTTTGGTTTGCATCACGATAGCTCAACGTCGTACTATCCTTAGGCTAATGGCCAGGTTGAACCATGAACAAAGTTCTTGTTACCATGCTTCAACGTACGATTTGGATCCATAAATCCAATTGGCATCTCATGTTATTTTCGGCTCTTTGGGCGTACCGAACCTCAGTTAAGAATGCAACCAGATTCACCCCTTTTCAGTTGGTTTATGGTTTGGAAGCTACTCTTTTGATTAAATGTGAAATCCCTTTACTCAAGTTGGATGTTGAATTACTGCCGAACACTTCACCAGAAGAAGAGTGTCTTCTTTACTTAGAACGGTTGGATGAAACCCGCCGCTTTGCTGCTCTGGTCATTGAAGCACAGAAAAAACGGGTCAAAGCTCATTTTGACCAATAATTTTTCCCTCGTCCTTTCATTGAAGGAGATCTCGTCCTCCTATATGACCAAGCTCATGATAAGCTGGGGGCAGGTAAATTTCAACCCATGTGGCATGGGCCTTACAATGTTAGACGTGTATTGCAGAATGGGGCCTATGAGCTTATTGATTACGAAGGTCATTCTATAGAACAACCCAAAAATGGGTTTTATCTCAACAAATATTGTGTGTGAGTCATTCATGCATGATTTGTGTACATAGGTGTTTTTTTCATTTTTGTACATGTTTTGATTTGGTGTGATTTGTGAGCATTTTCTTGCTTATTTAGGTCTTTCTTATTTGCATAGATGTATATTACCCCTTTTTCTGGTTTTGTGGATGGTGCTTCCCACAGTACTAGGAATTTGTCTTCAGCAGCTTGGGTAATCTATGATCCTGCTGGTGAATTGATAGAACTGCAAGGTATTTCTCTAGGAGGAACTATAAACAATGTTGCTGAATATAGTGTTGTCCTTGAACTATTAACCGAGGCAATCAATCTTAGCATACACGCATTTCTTGTATATCTAGATTAAAAACCTGTTGTTCTGCAACTTAATGGTCATTATTCGGTTATAAACCCATACATTTTGAGATTGTATTTACGTATTCGTTTGTTGGAAAGACATTTTGATTTTATTAGATATCAACATATTCCTATATGAATGAATGCATTATCTGATACAGTGGCTAACATTGTATTAGATAGACATTTGCGTAATTTGTAAAATCATCATCATGTGAAAATGATCCAGGTAGGAAAATAGATGTATATATATATCTATATATATATATATATATATATATATATATATATATATATATATATATATATATATATATATATATATATATATATATATTGCGTGTTTGCATCAGTGTGCATCATACATTCAAAAAATATGTGTGTTTCTGTTACATCTTGAGACACCATGTCTCTCAAAATATGCAGATATAAAGCCTAGGTGTCTAATCGGTGTGATGCTCATGGTATCATGTCATTGCCCATACGAGACGCCTCAATAAGCGGTGAATGCGGCTTGGCACCCCGACGATATGTCTTTGGTAGGCACGAGGAACATTGTTGAATCGTGCGTAGTCCAGGACTCCACGTGTAATCCCCTATAGGTTGCGCATGATCTCCTCTTCCTCACCTCCCTCACCATGAGGGTCAAAATCACGAGGGATTCACCTCGCCATCGAAGACACGCCCGCAGGTCTCTCTAGGCCAACAACTGCAAATGCATGGATTTAATGTCAGAGCATACGTAGTTAAAAAAATCATAACACTCATGGAAATTAAAAAATGAGTCTTACCCAAATCTTCATCCCAATCCTCTCCCTCCGGGAGTGGGAGGTCCAGATCACAATTAAAATCTGTACTAGAATAGGGCCAGTCCTCCACGATGATCAATTGTCAACAAAGCTAGTCAAATAACTCTAGTTTCCAGGACATCTATTGACCGTCCCCTGTCCTTGGCATCATAGCTGCCCATCGGGCCATCTGTGGTTCTCTCGCTAGTGGTTTTGGGACTATGACCTCTTGACATTGAAAATTTGGTAGTCGTTCCAGGAAGAATGATACCAGGATAGACCCATAGACGAATTGCATCAATTTTGTCTTCTTGCATTTTGTTAGCTGACGTTTCATGTTTTTTGTCACGGCCTCTACCTAGTTGTAGATGGTCTGTGTCAAGCAGTCTACAAAAAAAATAAAATGTGTCTTTGTTGCTTCATGCTGTGCTTGCAATCCCATAGCTTGTGTGATGGTAGGTAGCACTACTTTTAGTGCCAAGTCTGCGATAGTCTGGATATCGACTTTCCCACTTCTTGATCTCTTTCGTGCCCCTGGACATACCCTGTCAATCACCATGGACACGTTCTCCATGCAAGGCTGGGTGCTGGTTAGGATCGGTGTTGCTCCCCTTCGTGATAATCCTGTGATTAAGTAGATGTCAGAAATATCAATCTCAAGTTCCTGATCTCAAAGGATGAACTTTTCCTGATCCTCATCCCATATGCTGATCAAATAATGTAGCAGCTCCGATTGAGCAAAGAGACACGGTGTTAAGAAGAACTTCTTTAGTCCACAGTCTCTGAGAGCTTCCAGGAATCTCTCATTACCCATGGCAATCTTGTCCCCTTTGCTGTGTTCCCGTTATTTCCATTCGATCACAATTTTTGCCACTTTCAACTTGCAAACACATTCATATGAATAGTATTAGCCTTTTTTGAAGCTTTTATTTCTAAAAAACTAGGCATTTAACTTGCATTTTTTCATAAGGATGGTTCGCGCCATTAGGGTGATTGTTTCCCAAACAGTCACACTAATGGGCGCGCCCTAGTGTAGAAAATTGGGTAGTTGGCGCTACTCCATGCCCGAAACCCGCGCCAACCGCTGTGCCCTAAATATTCACATTTCCTCCCCCAGAAATCAAAATTGGAAGTTGCAGGTAGTAAAAAATGGCTTGAAATGAAGGGAGAGATCTTGGCTCTTACCTGGAACAGATGGATTCGAGATTGGTCTGTTGCATTGTCCACTATCGTCGCCACAAAATCACACTATAAAATGGGTAACTATTGCTCCACAAGAGGGAAAAAGTGAAAGGTAATTATTTTTACCATTTTTGGAATTTTATAACTTTTCACAACCCTGATTAGGTTTTAAGACATGTTTTTCGATTATTTTATTATATTATTTTCGAGAAATGGGTTTTACACGTGTCTCTTGTGCAGCAACAGGTTTTTAGGACATAGTGGTGGAGTAACGAGTTAAATTTTATACCTCTTCAAACTCAGTAAAAACACGAAAATGTCACTACTGGAGTCATATTTTAGCTCTTTTCTGACTCTCTAAAATTGAAAATATTTTCGAGACGCTTGTCATTTCGAACTCGTTAAATGGCTGTGAAGTGATATCTACCCAGTATACATTTACCCCTTTTTCGGGCTAGGATAGATTATTTACGAAAAAGATGCCGAGTTCTTCCTTTTTCAGACTCGTTAAACTCTAATGACATTGGATTTCATCGCCATGACGTTACTCGCGAGTTCCTCCTTCCTAGGGCTCGTATAATGTACTAGGTTGGATTTGTCTGAAGGACAAACTTACGACACAAGAATATGATATCCCCTTCAATATTGTTTTAAAAAATCATTTGGGTACTCGCCAAAAATGGTGGGGGGGAATGGAACCAAGTTTTAGACATCGAAGAGGTAAGTCAATTGCTCAATTAGATTCAGTATTTAATCCCCAACGACATCAAAAGAAAAGTAAATGCTGCAGCAGATTACTTGGCTAATTGCGGATGTCTAAACATAGAGCGCTCCATTGACGCTTGTCCTAACCAAGAAATCTAGGATGTTGAGCTACACTCTCTCCAACTGATTGTGAACAAAGACCTCCAACCCCCCGATCGGGGTGAACAGTTGGCGAGCAGGACAATCAGTGGCAGTTTGACAGCACGCCACCCTTCCGAGAATTAATAACTATGATGATGCACTGCCAAGCTCGATCAATCGTTAAGGTGTTCACTTGTGTTGGTTTAATGATGCATAGATCATGTCATGATAGCCTGTCAGCGCCCGGGACGGAAGGTATGTTTAAGGTATGTTTTTGCCCTCCCTCGCCCAAAACGCTCATGCAAAGCTTGCTGCATGCAAGAGCTTGGGAGACGAAGAGGAGGCGTGCTCATCCTGTCAATTTCGCAACTGCTGTTTGGTATGTATCAGCCTCCATCCTCATTTCCATGAATCATATAATTCATAGTAGGACCTGGCTGGATTATTGTCGGCCTGTTTGGATTCTATTTTCGTTGTTTTGGGCTCTTATACCTCTGAAAAACCCTGTACATCCCTGTTTCCAGGACCCTTGTTTATTTTTATGTCTCTGTATCAGTAATACTATACCCAAAACTAGTCACAGTTTACCGACAGCTTTGTTTATGAAGCTTCATTTTGGTATAATAGGTCTGCTCCATCTCTGTTTTCGGGGCCCTTGTTTAGATTGCAGTCTCTGCATTAGTAATACCATACCCACTAATCGTCACAGTTTATGGGAAGCTTTGTGGGGGATGCGTCTTCATGATATAATGCGTTGGCTCTATCCCTGTTTTCGGGACCCTAGTTTACATTTCAGTCTCTATAGCAGTCATGCAAAGGCCATAAATTGGTGTGTGATGCGCCTTCAGGGTATAATGGCTCTTCAAAGTTCGGATTCTTGTCTGATTATCATCTTGAAGCCTACAGGTGGCTCTCTTCCTTTCAAATTTCAATTTAAAATGGGTCTGCAAAGTCCTTGGTTTTGTGTGGTTGTAATCTTCGAGTCCAGACTTACCTTCAGTCATGCTCAACCCAGTTTTCAAGCAACCAATACGCCTGTTCTCTGGCTTACCAACCACCTAAATTTTGTAGCTCACATTGTCTGTGCTTCTCACTCTCTGTTCTGTTCATGCTCTGTTTCGATGTTTGAAATGCATGTATGCAAGGCTTTCTGGCGGAAGATAAAACCTTTTGATAATGGCTCTAAGGATAGAATCATTCAGTTAAACTCTAACCCTCAGTCTAGGCATGCTCTCAGTTGAATTTTATAACATAAATTAATGAAAATAGAGGGGCCATCTGTACTCTGGTTATTACTCTGGTTATTATTTGTCTGTCTGTTCTCCTGAATAGGAACAAAGGCATCATGGGGAAATGCGGTCTACATTCTAAAACAGCCAAGGGTAAGCAAGAGATACAGCAGGAACATGTGCCAAAGAAACGAGGAAGAAAAAAAAACCAGGAGCATTTGGAAAATCTCGTAGTAAACTACATTCTAGGCAACTCCTCTCCAACCCGAAATCAAATTCGTGGCTGGGAAAGAGATCTGCAGACAGACCCTGAAGACAAAGAAGCTGAAGCTGACATTCTAGATTTCATTCAGGACCCTGGCAACACCCGAGGACGCCTTAATTTATTCAGCCAAACCATTCATACATACTGGTTAGTGAAATGTCTTCTAGCAAAAGCAATACAAAGTGCACATCCTCCAGAGTTTAAAGTTCAGCCAAAGACAGAACTGTATCTTAAAGATCTGTTGGAGAATATTGAAAACCACTTGCAGCATATTAAAATTACCCAATATCAAGCAACTGACCGCATTCAGAGAATGGACGATAGGATGGAACGTATGGAGAATTTGCTCCAACAGATGCAACAGGTTGACATGCCTGGATCTCATGCCAAGGATCCAGCCTTGGTTTCTTCTTCAGATGGCTAGTTTTTATAGTATTTTTCTTTATGGTTTTTTTGGAAGTATGTGAACTTATTTTATGTTATATGCTTGAACATGGTGAAGTAGTAGGACAGCTAGCTAATGCGCTGCATAGAAGAAAGAGACAATTTCAATTTTGGCAAGCTTTTAATGCACTTAGATGGCCAACAGAACTGGTTTCCTACGGGTAGGTTGAGGCCAAAGTATGAATATTATAATGTAGCCTGTCCTTCAATTATAAATAGAAAATATAAAGGCACCACCTAATTTACAAAAAAAAAAAGTTTTAGTTATGCTGGCAGTATGTCGCTCTTGAACATGGAACTTGTCTACATTCGTGTTGGGTTGGGGACATCTCATTTCATCATTTTTGCCTCCATGGGTTTGGGTAATCTCTTTTGACCTATCATCTGCTCTTTGCTTCATCATCATGACCTCAGATCCTTTGATGTCAAATACTGCCAAATCTAGTGTCGTGCTGCTGATATGTTCAAGAGAAGTTTGCCTCTTCATTTTTCAACCTCCCTATGATTTTTTGTTGGTCTTGTTTCACTATCATCATGTTCCTTTGTCTCGTATCGATGATGTGGAAAAAATTATGGCCCACCTTCGATCAGGTCACTTCCTGTCGACTTCATCTCATTGTCCAGGAATTTGATCTAGAGACTCCCTTCTGGTACCTTGGAGTCTGCGTGCCTCAATGGAAAGTTCTTCACATTCAACACAAGGTCCACATCATTGGCCATCGATCGAGTGATTCTGCAGATGTTCAACTCTAGATCATTGTTCACATTCTGTTGATTGTATCAGTTTTACCTTGAGAGCCATTGTCATTATTGGTGGTTTCTCTCGTGCCTGTTAATAGCTTTCATCATTGGCTGCTAATCAGGTCATTTTCTTGCATGTTTGACTTCAGCTCATATATTCGCATGCTTGAATTTGTACTTTTTCAGGTCGAGATGGAGCACAAAACCCTGGGTGTTGTCTGATAAAATCCAGGTTGTGGATTTTCGTGGATTATCATGACTTATTGCATGACTCTTTTGATTGGATGGCTGCGACCATACCTGAGTCTATTTGTTGATCCTTACTGTTGGATGGCTGTGTCCATACCTTGGATCTCAGTTTTTATATACTTTATTATGGATGGTTGCGCCCATACCACATGTTCATGTGTCATCGATATTAGTTGTATTCAGAATTGCAGGATTTTCAACAGCGATGTTTGGTTTGAACGCATTCTCATAAATCATTTCGCCCCTCCCTCTCCCTCGGACCTCATGCTTTAGGGGGTATCTGTTACACAACATTTTTTCACTATCCCTGCAATCCCCATCTCGCCCATTGGAGGGTCATTTTCATGATTAATAAGCAGTGGCATGCCTTGCAAAGACAATAATTATATCCCTTTACATGAGAATAATATTCCTTCTATTCACAATTCCCTGAGAAGAGACTCAAAAGCTCTGATTTTTTCCTTGGCACAGGTAGTCAATTATACTCTCACGCCAAAGAAGAATATTAACACTGGGCCTCATGCTAGCTGGCGCTCTGTCCCAGTTTGCCAACCATGTCGAACTATATATGGAATGTTTTTTAAAAACAAAGGCAGAGATTCCACTCCAACCACCTCGAGGATGAGTCATTGGTAGTGGTTGAACTGAATAAACCACAGACTCCTTTAGTTTATAGTTTCCACCTCTTATGGGAACTCCCTAAAGTATAGGCCTCCCTCCCACCTTTGTAGGGATCCGAACCTCCTCCTTTTCCTCTATAAAAAGAAGCTATCTCTCTTTGCATAAGCTAGCGGAATTTGGAGAATTGAGCATACTATAGCAGAACTACTGGAGAGATATAATAATAAGGAATTACATTGAGAGAGCTTGAGCCCATGTCTTTTGAGAGAGCTTGAGTCCATGCCTTCATCCCATCTAAATTCCCTGAAGAACATCTAATACGCGCTCCGACTGAACCCCACTAGAGGAGAATGTGACATCAAATCATTGGTTGTAACTCTTCCTTCTATCAATATATATATGTGACTATTATTTGGTTCCCATTTTGTATGGTGTTAGATGTTTAATGCAATATGCTTATCCCTCTTTGACTGGCTAGTAGTTATGAGTGAAATTGTTATGTCGTATGTTGTTTTTGTTTTCTGTTCTATGTGTAGGTATTTGAGTATGACTGCGGAAGTATTGTGACTTGCCAAGGCAGGAGCGAGAGGCCACCACCACTACAACGATGACGACAGCATTGGATTCTAGGTAGGTCGATCTATCGTGTCCTCTTTTAATTCAGTAATTAGGAATCAACACTCTAGCATGTCTCTTTGTTTTTAGACCCACTCTAGGGCTAGAAGGATCATCTTTTTCCGCAGAGAGGATTCCCTAGCGGAGTCACCAATTCTTTAAGCAGGTAAATCCTCTCTGCAGATAGAGACGATCCCTCTAGCCCTAGAGTGGGTCAAGAAACAAAGAGACATGCTAGAGTGTTGATTCCTAATTACTGAATGAAAAGAGGACACTCTAGATTTACCTACCTGGAATCCAACGCTGTCATCGTCGCTGTAGTGGTGGTGGCCTCTCGCTCCTGCCTCAGCAAGTCACAATCCTTCTGTAGTCATGCTCGGATACCTGCACATGTAACAGAAAATGAGAACATCATACAACATAACAATTTCACTCATAACTACTAGCCAGTCAAAGAGGGCTAAGCATATTGCATTAAACATATAACATAATACAAAATGGGAACCAAACAATAGTCACATATATATATTGATAGAAGGAAGAGTTACAACCAATGATTTGATGTCGTAGTCTCCTCCAGCAGGGTTCAGTCAGAGCGCGTCTCAGATGTTCGTCAGAGAATTCAGACGGGATGAAGGCATGGACTCAAGCTCTCTCAACATAATTCCTTCTTATTCTATCTCTCGAGTAGTTCTGCTATAAGATATTCAATTCTCCAAGTTCAACTAGATTATGCAAAGAGAGATAGCTCCTTTTTATAGAGGAAAAGGAGGAGGTTAGGATCCCTACAAAGGTGGGAGGGAGGCCTATCCTTTACGGAGTTCCCATAAGAGGTGGAAACCATAAACTAAAGGAGGGAGTCTGCGGTTTATTTAGTTCAACCACTCCCAGTGACTCATCCTCGAGGTGGTTGGAGTGGAATCTCCACCCCTATTTTTAACAAAAATTCCATAAACAGCTCAGCGTGGGTGGAAAACTAGGACAAAGTGCTAGCTGGCATGGGGCCCAGTGTTAATCTTCCTCTTCGGTGTGAGAGTATAACTGACTACCTGCGCCAAGGAAAAAACAAGGTTTTTGAGCCTCTGCTCAGGGAATTTTCAACATAAGGAATATTACTCTCATGTAAAGGGATACAATGATGTTCTTTACAAGGCATGACACTTCTTATTGATCACAAAAATGACCCTCCAATGGGCAAGATTGGAATTGCAGGGATAGTGACAAAATGTTGTGTAACACCAGCCAAAGATTTTGTAGTATGTACAAATGCTTGCAAGAGAAATCTTAGTGGAGTCCTTATGCAGGAGGGAAATGTGGTATCTTTTGAGTCACCGAAATTTAATGAACACAGGCATAACTATATGACATGTGATATTGAGCTAGTAGTGATCATACATTCATTGAAGATGTGGAGGAAATATCTTCCTTGAAGGAGGTTTGTACTGATGAGTGATCACAATGGGTTGAGGTACTTGTTTGACCAACTGAATCTGAATGCTAGGAAATCTAGATGGTTGGCTACGATCAGTGAGTTTGATTTTGAGATAAAATACATCTAGGGTAAAGAGACCATGGTCGAATATTCTCTTGGCAGCCGGATAAAGGTAAATCACATTGCAACTATGAGATCCTATGGGACAGATCTATAGAATATGATCTTATATGCAGGTCAGCGGGATGTTAGGTATATGGAGCATAGGCACAAGTTCTACCATAGTACATGTAATGGTATGGGTGCAGGTACAAGTACATGTACGAGTGTACATGACATGGACTATCATTTCACGACAGATATATTGGTCAGGTTTAGAGATAGGATATCTGTGCCAGACAATAGTGAGCTCAAGAAGGTGATATTAAAGGTGTTTCCTGTGAAACCATATTTAAGTCACCCTGAATATTAGAAGACATTGAATGCAGTGACAAAGGTTCTATTATTGGTTGAATCTGAGGAAGGATGTGGTAGAGTTTGTAGCCATATGCTTAGATTGTTAGTAGGTGAATGAAAAGTGTATGAATCCACATGGAATTCTACAACCTATTTTGATTCCAAAATTGAAATGGGAGGCCATTTCGATGGAATTTATCATAGTTTTTCCAAAGAAAATGAGATAGCATTATTCCATCGTGGTTGTGGTGGACAGGTTGACAAAGGTAGTGCACTTCATTTCAGTGAAGACTACGTGTTCAACTAGTGATATAGCATAGGCGCTCATTAAATATTTCATCATATTGGATGGTGTTTCAAAGAATATCGTGTTAGACAAGGATATGAAGCTCACTTCCAAGTTTTGGAAGGAGTTGTTCATAGGTATGGGTACCTTGAGGGTGTTGGCCACCTATAAAATTTGTTATATCAAAAGGTGGCCAAAACATTTTGGAGCCTTCAAGAAACAGTTTTATTGCTAAAAATGTTATCTCTTGAAGACTCTTGAAGACATCATGCCCTTTGTTTAAATCTTCACTGCTGTTTCCATTTTAATCTCTAAAATTCTGCTGATTTCATAGAAAGAAGACTGTTGCAATCACCATTTTTTCCCTTCCTTCACTTCAAAACTAACCTTCACTTTTACCCCTTTTATTCCCATGGAATTCCTATATTTTCCATTTCTTTCCCCTTTTTCCTTTATAAAATCCTCTTTACAGAGTTTAAAACTCCTTTTTAAATTCTACTGAAACCCTCAAATCCATCAGACAACTCTAAAAATTTCATAAAAAATAAGTTTGTTTACTATGGGCTTAAGCCCCTTTTGGGCTAAGTCCTAACCACTTCCCCACATATTCCTTGGCGCTAAAACCAAGTGCTAAGTCCATTTGGCGCTTATCGCATCAGAGAAATCGGGGCGTGCAAGTTCATTTCTTATGGTGAAGCCTTTGATTGCGATTGACCCTTTATTACATGGCCCCGATCCTATCATTGTTTCATATATCCATAGGCCCTGCAACCGGGTGCCTTTTCATATATAAATCTACCCCGAGCCATATAAAACCTTTGCAAACAATGAAATTTGGGTTTTTATAAAGTATTAAAGGGTTCCCGCCATTCATTAGTCTAACCCATTCCCGACCGTTGATCATGCGCCAATCAAACGGCCTGTGCATGATCGCATCGCAAGTTTTTGTCGGGCGAATTTTGTTCCCCTTCCCAATTGACTTTCTCTGATAAATCGTGAGCCATTTATCTCCTCCCGGCCTTCCCAGATCTGATGGCACTCATTTTCTCCGATCACAAACCCTTCCTCCGCCTTTTAAACCTCTTTGATTCACTCCCCACTGTTGATCTGATCCGCAGATCGACGGCTGTTGGTCGCTTTAATTGTCTTAACAATTCAAGCTCCACATAAATTGTCAACTCGAGAAGGTCTGCTTATTCCAAAGACAACCACGCACTGGATATGCTCAATTCCAAGACCAAAATAATATTGTAGTAAAATTCACACAATTATCAATCATACAAATCTAACTATTCACACCCTGTTTTAACAAAGCTGAAGTCTACTTGTGTTATAGTAGAAGAAATTCCTCTATTGCAATCTTTTAAGAATCCTAATGAAAGGAAATCACCCTGCAGGAAAGGAAACCAATCAACCATAATAGGGAACAGGACCATATTCCTCCAAATAGGAACTTCAGCACCTGCTGCCTGACACTAATCACACTGTAGAAAAGATAAATTCAAGAAAACAGGACCCTATTCCCATGAACAGGAACCTTCAGCACCTATCTCCTCTTACTAATCACACTGCAGGAAAAAGTAGAGTCAATCAATGGGGAACAAGACCCTATTCCTTTGCACAGGAATCTTCAGCACCTGTTTCCCAACATCAATCATACATTCAAACAGATAACAGAAAAAAATCTCTTGGCTTCTTTAAGAATGAATGTTACCAAACTCATGCAGCGTTTAAAGAAAACAGAATGCTTAAAGAACTACAGAACTATGCAAATAATGTTTCAGCAAACATAATTAAATTAAGGTGCAAATATCATAAAGAAACTCAAAAAACTATAGGAGCAATCGAGTGAATCTTGTGATGAAGGCGGGCCCTTTCCTTCTCACAAGATTCCCCAGGGAAAGAGTTAAATTGAAGCGCTCAAAAGAAATCTTTATTCATCTATCAAAAATGAATGATACATTACAATGGAGTCTAGCTCCTTTCCGCTAAAAAATATAATGTTCTCCTGTAGTCTCCAACTCCCCCTCTAATGATGATGTCTCCTATTTTTAAAGAGGATACATATATTACAGTTACATCAGAGCAAATCTATGTTTATCCAAATCTGTTCTTCTTTCTTAAAACAGGGCCCTTCTATTCTTCCATCGAAAAATATTGTTACAACAGATACAGAAAAAGTACTAGCTTCAGAATAATCCATGTAACCACTTCCTTGCTTGTCTTCATCTTGTTGCCATTGTTCCCAAAATACTCTTCCAGAATCACAAATCACGAGTGGTGACGGAATTTGCGTGCCTGCTGACTGTTTCAGCAATGGAGTCGACTGTTTCAGCAACGACCGATTGTTTCAGCACAGCACGTACCTTATCATCAATTATCTGCGATCTTTTAGACTTGTGTTAGCAACAATCTACCTTCGATTATTGATGAAATATAAGAGTAATGTGGAATTATATGTAAACAGATTAAATATATAGTAAAGAGGAGGATTTCTTATACCTTTGGATAAAATGAACGAAAATGATAATGGAACCCTTTTTAAATATAGTTATAAAGGGTAAGGTGGTGTCAATATGTATGCTAAAAATGGTACATTGTGAGGTCTTAACATCCCCCCCAGCTGAAAGGGTTGAATTTCCTCAGGCAACTCTTCGTCTGAGTACTGACTCTTTGCATGCAAGTTGCTCAAGCAGTAACTGGGGAAGGTGGCTTCTGTCGAAGCTCGGAATCCCTGGTTGTTCTGTAATTTCTGCCATGCTACTGCCTCGTCCTTGTTAGCCAATTGGTAGTGAGACTGGTATTTTTCTGTTGGCATCCATAATATCGGGAAGTGAAAATGATAACCAATCCATTTCTCGGCACATTGCTGAATGCATCTAATGTAGTTTGGTACCCTGGATAGTGCAGCTTGAATATTATCAGGGCTAAAAGGGTGATACTCTTGTCTTTCCTTACATGAATGTTGCCAGAACATGGTGTTGGCCTTCAAGGCAGCATTTTCCTTAGCTCTGATTAACTGATGACACTTTAGAAGTGTTGAAGCTTGTAGTTTTTGTATGTAGCAGTGCATTCCTAGCTTCTGCAAAAATTGGTGATATTCTGCTACAAAAATGGCCGGATTTGAAGGTTTTGGTCTAATCCAAAGGAGGCGATTCTCCTCATTATGCCTACTTGCAATACAAGCAGTTTGCCATGTGATTTGATTGGAAAGAAATGAAACAAATGCCCTAATTTGTACATCACCAACAATTGGAGTAAGGATGACCTACCTATTTTCAGGCATAGCCTCATTATGAAGATAAAGTTCACATAAAAAATTTTGGTCACTAGCGGGGGCCTCAGAAAATGTTTTGACAAATTGTTCCGCTGTGAGCAATTCATGAGGTCTCCCATCCTTAATTACCTTCAGTTGAAAATAAACAAGACATTTAGAAAGGAACAGAGAATAATTCAAGGAGGGTTTCTGGGTGGCTAACAATTTTTGCACTAATGAAAACATCAAAACCGGTTTCTCTTTTAATTCCTTGATTTCTTTCTTAGAATCCTTGAGCTATTGCAGTGTTTTCTCCCAATTATCCCAGTTGGCATACATCTAATTCTGCCAGGCCAACTTATGCTGTTGTGATATTTTATCTTGATCCACAGCATACTGCTTCTTCTAGTTATTCATTATTTCTAATTGTTTCCATGGTGAAGTTTGTGTCCCAACATTATAAGTACTGGGTTGGGGCATCGTATGAGTAGCTGAGCTGACTAACATAGGGCAGGATATCTGTGGTTTGGTTTCTTTTTCTAGACTTTTTGAAGGCCCTACTGGTTCTTGTGTGACAGTAGGGCATTCTTCTTTGATTGCAACTGATGTGGATGCCTCAGGCACTGGAGTTTTGACTATTTTGTATCCTTCCTATTGGTAAATGTTTCCACATTCATGGCACATGCATTCTCTGCATGGATCCTTCTTTTGTGCTGATGTTGTGTGTGCCAACATATAGAGATTTAATTCTCTATCAAAGGCTTCCCTTGCCATTATCAATTATTTCTTATAGGCCTCTAGTTTTGACTTCAAAAACTCATTTTCCTCCAATAAAGATGCCATAGTGGGTGAACCCTGTGTGCTGGTTGATTTTGTTGGAATTGTCTGCTGATCCACAACTGTAGCTGGTTCTTGTGTTTCAGCTACAGCTGGTTTCCTTGTATTATCATGCTTGGTGTATGCTTTTTGTACCTCAGTAGCTGGTTCTTCTGTTTCAGCTTCTGGGTGAGTAACTGGTTCTTGTGGAGCAGTTACTGTTTGAGTAGTAAACGACGTCATATTACCCCGGGCATCTGGTTCTTGTGGAGCAGTGCCGCAGGACGAGACGGGTAATGATTGGGGAATTTGGAATGGTGATGAGGATTGAAGTTTTAACATGATAGTCGCAGGGTCAGGGGAAATGGGAGTGACTTCAGTTTCAACAGTCATTTTCATTTTCCTCCTAGGTAGGAAAGCAAAAAAGTCAGTGACTTTCCTTTTATTTTTAGGAGAAGATTCTTTTCTAGGGGAAGGGCTTCCGGAAGAGGTGACAGCTTGGGATGTGGCCCTTGTTTGTAATTTTGAGACAGAGACTGTTGGGGTTCGTCTCTTCCTTTTATGAGTAGGGGGAGATGGGGGTGTTTCAGCTTGAGAGTCATCGCTAGAGATATGAACAGTGGGAAGGGGTGACTCTGCTAAATGGGATGAACTGGGGGTAGTTCAACTGGTTCTGAGGATGAAATCAATGGGGGGTCAGGGATATCTTCCAGTTGCCTTTCATAAGAACTTTCGGGAGTTTCTTGGGAACTTCCGGCTTGTTGGGGAATTTCGGCTTGTTGGGGAATTTCAGCTTGCTGGAGGAGGAGTGGATTATTCAGAGGGGGATTTTGCTGAGAAAAACCCCTCTGAATTAATAATTGACATAAGAAATGATGGGTAAGGGATAATAATGGGAATTTTACCTGTCTACAGTAATATGACATGTTTTTAATACATCCAAGCAGATAATAAGGAATATTAACTAATCGACCATGCTGTAAATGATTCATTAAAACGAATTTGTGTTGATAAACTACCTGGTAACGCCCCTCGCATGTTAAATAGTGCTTGATGAATTCAGCTACTGTTGGCCATGGGCGAGGTAATGAATGCAGCCGCGGCCTTTATGCTCAACCTATTCCTCTCGAAGAAAGAATTATTGATGTGCATTTAAAATGACTTGTTTCCTGCTGAACTAGCGAGCACCTGTGACCGGCAACCCTGAAACTTGTGCTATATCTTCCTCTGTGACCGAAATTCAGACCCCTTGAATCACTGAGTAGTCTTCTTGAAAATTCTGCGCAAACTCTAAAACTTGCTGAGGATCAAATTCTCCTAACCTTTCGAAGTATGTTATCCATCCTGCCTGCTGAAAAATTTGGTAGGCCTCCGGGAACAATTCAAGAAGAGTTATTGAACCAGGCTCATGTCTAATAGCTGAACCTCCCATAGCTACTAACTTGAGTCACATGCAGAGGCACAGAGAACAGAAGCACAGGATTTGGTCAAGGTAATTGTTGCAACAGAGGATATGGAGTCTCAATGACGGCGGAAATAATGGATATGAAGAGTGACGGTGGATTGGATGGTGTGGAATGATGATTCAGTTTTCGAAATTCCCCCCTTACGTATGATGAAATGATGTTTAAGTGTGTGGGGATTGTAATCATTATGAGCAAGATCCTCTCTTTAAAATATTATTTAACTGTATTACATAAAAACCACATACCTTATATTTTTACCTTTGTTTTTATAATTCGAAGTATAGAGTGCTTCATAACGGCTTGATATTGATGGAAGAATCTTTAAATTTCTCTGGAATGTAGAAATAGGAGCATATCAAGATCTGCTCAATATTGAATAATATTCACCCAAGGAATCTGAAGAATAAAAGTGGAGAGCTGAAAAAATTTTATAGCAGAGGAAAGAAATGGTGTTTTAATAATGAAAAGATGAATGACAGGTTGCTGAAAGTGGTGTTTCAGCAATAGAAAAATGAGTGACATGTTGCTGAAAGTGGTGTTTCAGCAAAGGGAAAAATAAGGAGAATGCGATGTAATGACTTGGGTTTAAGACAAGTGGGGGAATTATTTGCTAAGGGATAATTTCAGCAGTAAGGAACGGGAAATACTAGCTAAAAGATGATATTTTAGGAATAGGTAGGAGTGGGAAAAAAAAATGGAAAAAGGGAAAAATGTAAAAATGGGATAAGTAATAAAAGGGATATTACTAGGAAATGGGTTGAAATTAAGGGAACAAAGTTTCTGTGATTGAAGCTTTAGATCTTCTTGTGATGAATCTGTCCTCCTTAATGAGTTCTTCCATAATCTGCAAAATTCAATTGTAACATGCCAACCCTTGGCAGGGATTATTAGTTTTAAATCTAATCTAATGCTAGAAATATAGTGCAGAAAATTAAATGCTGCGAGGAGAAGAAGACTCCCCTAGAAAAAGATAATGTGTATCAGTCATGCAAGTAGCCTTGAAATCCTCTTTAGAAACAGGGCGCTGGTACAAACGAAGCCTATGACCATTTACTAGTAGAGGTGTTTTAGAACCATCAATTGTTAAAAGTCTTACTGTTCCATTAGGAAAAACAACATCTACTTCATATGGTCCAAGCCATCGTGTACGTAGCTTACCCTAAAAATTTTCAAACCGAGAGTCATACAATAAGGCCCAATTACCTTTTTGGAACTGCTTGTGTTTGATAATTTTATCATGCCACTTCATTCTTTGTTGTTGAATCATGGTTGTTTGGTGAATGGCATATAATCTCTTTTCATCCAATTCAATAAGCTGCTGCAACCTAGCTGTCTGCACATCAGTCAAATCAAGATTAACAGCTAAAGCAGTTCTTAGAGTTTTAATTTCAAATTCCACAGGAAAAACAACATTTTTACCATAAACCAATTCATAGGGAGAAAAACCTGTAGTATTTCTCCAGGTAGTTCTGTAAGCCCATAGTGCTTCAGGGAGCCTTTGAGACCAATCCTTCCGGTTATCCTTCACTGTTTTAGTTAGAATGGCTTCTAATACTTTGTTTGTGCTTTCCACCTGCCCATTGGCCTGGGGGTGGTATGGTGTAGTCATTCTATGATGAATATGATATTTCTGAAGGGTAGACTTAAAACCATGATAATTGAATGGAGGTCCTCCATCTGTAACTAGCTCTCTAGGAATTCCAAATATAGTGAAGATTTCTTTAAATAAGAAAGCTAGGACAGCTTCTTCATTGGCTCTAATAAGTGCTTTGGCCTCCACCCATTTAGTCATATAGTCTGTAGAGACTAATATATAAGTTCTTTGATTGGATGGAGGATTAATGGGTCCTATGAAATCCAAGGCCCATCTTTCAAATGGTTCGGATACTACCTAGGGGTTTAATGGCATTTTATCTCTATGATTGGGTTGAACCATTCGCTGACAACTGTCACAAGCCCTCACATATTTCTTTGCATCCTTAAATAATGAGGGCCAATAGTAACCCATCCTCAAAATTTTGTGTGATGTTCTTTTATCATCAAAATGCCCTTCACAAGGGCCATCATGACAAGCTTTTAGTATGTCGTACACTTCATCTTCCCTAATGCATCTTCGGATTTCCTGATCAAGCCCTGTGTAGAAAAGACACCCACTTATCCAACTATACCTGGCACTTTGTTGAACAATTCTTCTCTTTTCTCTATATGACAGGTGTGATGGTAATTTTCCTGCAACAAATAATTGGCAATATCTGCATACCATGGAGAGTGAGCAGAAACTGCAAATAAATACTCATCAGGAAATGAATCATCTACTAGAATATTATTATCAGTTTTTAACCGTGAAAGGAAATTAGCCACCACATTTTCCTTACCAGGTCGATCTACAATTGTAATATCAAACTCCTGCAGTAATAATAGCCATCTGGTAACTCAAGCATTTGTGACAGATTTGTTCATTAAATACTTAATAGCCGAGTGATCATTGTGGAAAAAAGTAGAATAGCCAGTGATATAATGTCGAAATTTATTAATGGCATAAATTACTGCAAGAAACTCTTTTTCGGTAACTGTATAATTAAGCTCAGCAGGGGTCATGTTCTTACTGATAAAGTAGATAGCATAAGGAAGATGATTCTCCTCTTGTCCCAAGACAGCTCCAATTACAGTGTCTGAAGCATTAGAAGATATATGAAAAGGGAGGGCCCAATCAGGTCCCCTCAAAATAGGAGCAATAGATAACTGATGCTTGAGTTCTACAAAGGCTTTCTGACAAGGATTAGTCCACTTAAATTCAACATTTTTCATAAGCAACACAAATATTGGAGAAGCTATCTTAGAAAAATATTTAATAAATCTTCTGTAATATCCAGCATGTCCTAGAAAACTTCTCACATCAGTTTTTGTTTTAGGAACAGGAATATTCTGAATGACCAGTATTTTAGATGGGTCTACCTGAATACCTTGAGATGAAATAAAATTTCCAAGCACTACTCCTTCACTCATCATCATATGACATTTTTCAGTACTTAGGGAGAGGTGAGATTGTATACAACATTTAAGTACCTTCTCAATATATTGTAATGCATCTTCAAAAGACACACCATAAGGAGTAAAATCATCCATAAATATTTCCATAGAGTCATTCATCATATCAGAAAATATTCCTATAACAGCCCTCTGAAAAGTTGCTGGTGCATTACATAGCCCAAATGGAACAACTCTATAAGTAAAAGTTCCCCAAGGACTAGTGAAAGTGGTCTTGTCCTGGTCTTGGGGTGCAATTCTAATTTGGTTATACCCACTGAATCCATCTAGAAAAGAAAAGAATTTATTCCCTGACAGACTATCCAATACCTGATCAATGAAAGGCAAAGGAAAGTGATCCTTTTGAGTAGCTTTGTTTAAGGCTCTGTAATCAACACATACTCTCCATTTCCCATTTTTCTTAGGGACAGTTACCAATGGGGAAACCCATTCACTGTCAGATATGGCGTATATAAATCCTGCATTAAGCAATTTCTGAAGTTCTTCTTTAACAATTTCCCGTAAATTAGGGTTCATTCGTCTCTGGGGTTGACAGACTGTTCGACATCCTTCTTTAATATAAATTCGGTTAGTACATAATTCAGAAGAGATTCCTTTCATATCCGTGTAATCCCATGCAAATGCTTCCTTATTTTCACGTAATAACTTCATTAACTGCTGTGTTTCAGCAACTGTTAGATCAGGATTTATGTTTAATGTCTTGCCAGGTTCGATTTTGAATGTTATGCTTTTAGATGATATGGTGGTTAATGTCTGAGATAAATCTTCAGATTCAATCTTTTCCTGGGTATCTGTTTCAAAAATTGCAGTCAATTGATTGTGTGTTTCAGCAATTACAGAGGAAGGTTCACAAAGAAAATTATTAATTATTTCATCCTCTGTATTGTCTTTAGGAGTTAAGGCTTGTCCGATAGTTAAAATGGGCTAAATAGCATTATCATCATAATCCATCCACATAGAATCATCATTATTAATTATGGGTGTAGCATGAGGATAAAGAGTAAGTTGTTTGGTTTCATAACCATTAGAAATTGTCATTGAACCAGATATGCAACTGATAAAGGCATCGGCTGTGGCTAGCCATGGCCTCCCAGAATTAAAGGATGTCCCCCCAGCTTTGTTTTAGTTTTCAATACGACAAAATCAGCTGGGTAATTCTAGGATTCAACTGAGATAACTAGATCTTCAACAACTCCTTCCAGTTTAATTGTAGAACGGTTAGCTAACTCTAGGATAGTTGGTGTATCTTTGATTGTGTTATTCAGTTGTAACAACTGTGAATTTTCAAGAGTCATTATGTTTATTGCAGCACCTAGATCTACCAGAACTTGAGGAATCATTTTTTTACCAATTTGAACTGTCACGGTAGGATGGTCGGGGTCACCATATTTCACAGGAGGGGTTTTTCCGGACATTAATGCAGACAAACCACCCATCACATCCACTGTAAGGGGATCTTTAGTTTTCCTACCAGGTTTCTTAACACAAATATCCCTTATGGTTCTGGCATAAATTGGTACATCTCTTACTGCCTGTAAAAGTGGAATTTTAACATTTAAGTTTTGCAATTCCCCTAAAAGATTAAAAGCAGGTGTTTCAAGCGTTCTAGTTAAAACTAAACACTCGGGGAATGGTGGTTCTGTTATTTCAATAACCTTGTTAGAGGGTGGTTGTGCTTTCTTATGTTTCTCAGTTTCCTCTTTATCAAAATCAGAAGAGGTTATGTCATCAATAATAGGTTCTACTATTTTCCCAGATCTCAAATGAATATCATAACATTGCATAGTAGGAAATATAAGCTGATTCTGAATATCAATGACTTGCACAACTTTATTATTGGGGTTAGGATTTGGTTGCACAGGTAGCTGGGGTCTCATTTGATTATTTGGTGGAGCATTTGATGGCAAAGGAAGTGGTTGTTGAAATTGAGGAAATTGATTTGGATACGGGAGTTGTTGGCTTCTCCAATTTGAATTCCAAGGGTTAAAAGAAGATGGCTGCTGTGGGGGCCAAGGAGTCCACATTGCAGGATCAACAAAGGGAGGGTTTGATTATTGTATGGGTGGGAAATTCATCTTATTAAAGGGTGGGTATTGCATTTGATTAAAGGGAGGGTAATTTGTCTGACTGAAAGCAGAATAATTATTCCAATGATTAAATGGCATACTAGAATTCATACCTTGTCCTTTTGGTTTCCATTGTCTACTTTGAGTTAGCAGGTAAACTGCTTCAGCTTATTCTTCCGTTGGCTGCAATGCTACCTTTATTCCTGGTAGAGAGGGACATTGTTGTGTTTCATGATCTTTCTCACAAAGGGTGCAGATTGGTATTTTGTCCAATGGGCATTCCCTTAGTGGATGTTTGTCTCTGCACTTCGGGCAAAAGAAAGCCAGAGCTGCTTCTGCTTCAGCCTGCTTCTTTTTAACCTGCAAAGTGTCAATTTTTGAAGCAAAAGAACTTAACATCTCAGTTTTAAATTCTTCAAGTAAATTACCTATTTCAGCTCTTGTTACTCCCCCACTAGCTGATTTCTGCATTCTTGAATAGGTGGGATCTCTATTACTTACTCTGTTCTTTGCAGCTCCCCTTGAACATCTTTTACAAAGTTCAACAATCTCATCATATGATTCTTTAGATATATCTCCCTTGCCAAGCATGTTTAACATGTCTAAACAATCATCCCTTAATCCTCTAAGTAATATTGTTTTGCGAATTTCCTTACTTATATTCGAATGATCAGATCTCTGTAGATTATACTGTAGCCTTTCTACATAGTTCTCCAGATTCTCGTCTGACTTTTGTGCCATATTGAATAGTTCGTCCCTCTTTTCTCTCGTCTGATAGTAGTCTTGATATTTAAGCAGAAATTTATGTTTCATCTGTTCCCATGTTGTGATTACCTGACTTCCAAGGCTCATGAACCATCTTAAAGCATTTCCTTTTAATGTTGCTGGAAACAGTTTCAACTTTTGAGCATTAGTAACATAATCATAACTTCTTCATAATATATCAAATTCAAAAAGAAATTCATCCGGATCTTCAGAGGATAACCCATGGAAGTTGGGTAAAGCTGACAATGGAATATTCTTCATAGGAGTTGTTCCTCTAGGGAGATCACTGATAGGAAAACCCAAGGTAGAGAGAGAATTTTCATCCCTTCCTTCTCCTTCAGGATCTACACGTCCTCCACCAAAGAATTCTTTGTTGTTTCCTTCCATTGGCTGTTCTCCTATTGCACTTGCTCGATCCTCAAGATCTTCTACTGGCTCCTCAATGTTTTCCACTGGTCATCCAACACTCTCTATTAGTTCCTCAACGTGCTCTGCTGACTTGCTAGCACTTTCTTCTGAGTCTGCAGCACTGATTGCTGGTCCTTTAATATCTGTTACCAGCTCCTCTATGTTTTCAGGGCCCACAACTTCCTCTGTTTTGTAATCCAATTGAGGGGAGTGCTGAAATTTTGGTCTTCGAGAACTTAATCTCTGTGATGATTCAGCCTTTGATACAATCTCATCAATGAAAGTCTTTCTTCTTCCCCTTCCTTTGCCCTTGCCACCTGTAGGATTAGTTTTCTTCTGGGTTTCGCGTCCTCTCATACAATCTGCACATCTAGAAAGAAAATATTAATTCTTTTGAAATCTATAATTTCCTTCCTCGGCAACGGCGCCAAAATGTTGGTTGCTTTAATTTTTTTAACAATTCAAGCTCCACATAAATTGTCAACCCGAGAAGGTCTATTTATTCCAAAGACAACCACGCACTGGATATGCTCAATTCCAAAACCAAAATAATGTTGTAGTAAAAGTCATACAATTATCAACCATACAAATCTAACTATTCACACCCTGTTTTAACAAAGCTGAAGTCTACTTGTGTTATAGTAGAAGCAATTCCTCTATTGCAGTCTTTTAAGAATCCTAATGAAAGGAAATCACCCTGCAGGAAAGGAAACAAATGAACCATAACAGGGAACAGGACCCTATTCCTCCAAATAAGAACTTCAGCACCTGCTGATTGACACTAATCACACTGTAGAAAATATAAATTCAAGAAAACAAGACCCTGTTCCCATGAACAGGAACCTTCAGCACCTGTCTCTTGTTACTAATCACACTGTAGGAAAAAGGAGATTCAATCAATGGAGAACAGGACTCTATTCCTTTGCACAAGAATCTTCAGCACCTGTTTCCCAACATCAATCATACATTCAAACAGATAACAGAAAAAAATCTCTTGGCTTCTTTAAGAATTAATGTTACCAAACTCATGCAACGTCTGAAATAAAACATAATGCTTAAAGAACTACAGAACTATGCAAATGATGTGTCAGCAAACAGAATTAAATTAAGGTGCAAATATCATAAAGAAACTCAACAAACTACAGGAGCGATCGGGTGAATATTGTGATGAAGGTGGGCCCTTTCCTTCTCACAAGATTCCCCAGGGAAAGAGTTAAATTGAAGCGCTCAAAAGAAACCTTTATTCATCTGTCAAAAAGGAATGATACATTACAATGGAGTCTAGCTGCTTTCCGCTAAAAAAGATAATGTTTCTCCTGTAGTCTCCAACTCCCCCTCTAATGATGATGTCTCCTATTTTTAAAGAGGAGACATCTATTACAGTTACATCAGAGCAAATCTATGTTTATCCAAATCTGTTCTTCTTTCTTAAAACAGGGCCCTTCTATTCTTCCATAGAAAAATATTGTTACAACAGATACAGAAAAGTACTGGCTTCAGAATAATCCGCATAACCACTTCCTTGCTTGTCTTCATCTTGTTTCCATTGTTCCCAAAATACTCTTCCAGAATCGCAAATCACGAGTGGTGACAGAATTTGCGTGCCCGCTGACTGTTTCAGCAACGGAGTCGACTGTTTCAGCAACGGCCGATTGTTTCAGCACAGCACGTACCTTATCATCAATTATCTGTGATCTTTTAGACCTGTGTTAGAAACAATATACATTCGATTAATGATGAAATATAAGAGTAATGTGGAATTATATGTAAACAGATTAAATATATAGTAAAGAGGAGGATTTCATATACCTTTGGATAAAATGAATGAAAATGATAATGGAACCCTTTTTAAATATAGTTATAAAGGGTAAGGTGGTGTCAATATGTATGGTAAAAATGGTACATTGTGAGGTCCTAACAGCTAGCACTCAATCACATTGACGCCATTCACTTTCTTCCCCCTGTTGAACGCATGCCTCCAATTGTATCTGAACCATCCACGTGTCCAGATCGGATGGTCCAGATTAAATTTTCTGACTTTGGTTATAAAACATACGGCCCCACTCTATAATGTTTTCCAACCAATCTCAATCATTGATCTTTGTAGATCAATGACACATATTAACCCCGAGAGGCCTACCTCCTGTGGGTCTTGCCTCCTTCCAGATCTAATCCCCGCCGTCGATCTTTTGATCGGTCGGTCCATAATAAAACTGCCCGCGCATCTTTCCAAATTCACGCTCGCTCTCCGCCGTTAGATCTGAGACCCCAGATCTAACGGTTCAGGTGCATTTTCGCGTAACTTTCAGTATGGAGGATAATTTTCAAAAATTGTGCGATATAGATGGTTTTCTGATGCCACGTGTTGGGCGGGAACACATATCACGTTCAAAAAGGAAAAACCGCCTCCCCACCCTTTCACCACGCGAAACCAGTGGTTTTCATCCACGAAACCACTTTTCCTCTGTTCCATTGTGTTTTATCACGCGCCTCCCACCGTTGATCTTTTCCGATCAACGATCCTAGATCACTTTCACCTTACACTATCACCCTCTGCCCTCACCAACAGTTTTCAATGTGAAAATTTCCGTCGTTGATCTCGTGGCCTGATTCCATCCGATGGCCCATGATCATCCCAAAACCCCAATTCTAATTCTTATGCATTTCACCTCCGCCGAAGGAAATTTCGCCTATTTCCTTTGTTTCTCTTCCAATTTTCCATAATGTGACCATTTGAATTATGTTTCCTCCCGATTAATCCTGACCGTCGATCTCTGCAGATCGACGGATCTGAATTATTTCTTCCCACCGCTCTCCTTTTGACCACTATGCGCAGATCTCCACCATTGGATGCTGCCATCTAATTGCCACACTCCTCCCCACAACCTCTAAAGCAGTTTTACCAAAAAAGCGTAGGATTTCATAACATTTGTGTTTATTTTGCAGGATTAAATGGTTTTTCCATTATACTGAAGAAAAGCCAAAGGCTGGGAATGATGATTCCCATGCGTTTGATTCATAAAAGGAAAGCCATTCACATTGTTCACATCCACGTTTCATCAATGCTTCATGGGCATTGATGCCATATAGACCCTTTGCAGCACCTGCACATCAACAAGACACAATGAATTAAATCAAAACAAAAGTGTATCAGTGTTGAAGACTTAAAAACAGCAGAACTGAAGATTAAAGATGAATTCCATAATTTAATGGATTATGACTAAGATTGATTATCAAAATCCTAATCCATTGGATTAAACAGAATTAAATAAAATCATAAAAATTTATCAGACAGAAGGAGCCTCCACTGCCACATCAGAGGCTAATTGATTCCTCTCAGCTACCCATTTCCACTTGTAGCCTCAAAGCATTCAACAGAGGCTGATTTATTATCAGAACATCAAATATTTTCCTCAGCACAGCCGCATAGTTAATTCTGCCAAAGGAACTTAATGCAGAAATATCAACAGAGTTACTACAACATGAAACAGAGCCTTAAAGTCAACAAAAACTCCCACCGATTTTAAATCTTAAATGTAAAAAAATTAATACAGACAAACATCTGTAAATTTCTCCATCGAGCCCCTCAAAGGGCAAGAAGCATCAAGTCTATATTAATTGACCTTGGAAATCTTTTATCAGATCCCACCTCCTCATTACATCTATAAATACTTCTGTAGAAGATGAGAAATTGTTGGTTGCTGAACTTTGAAATATACTTGAGCTTGAAACTTCTACTTGTAAATAGTGTTCACGGGCTCTTGAAGCTCTACTTGTGATTAGATAAGTTATTTTTGGAAGTGTAGATGATTGTTGAACTGAAACATTGGACTTAAAGTTGTAACTGGTTTGAAACATCAATACAAGCTGATTTATGGGATCCTGGTTTATGTCGACGGTGATGTTATTTCTTATTGTAAATTGTTATTTTATTTCTCTTTTCATTTTTTCCATCTTCTCTGATAAATAACAACAAGCATAGAGTTAGAATTTACTGTATATCAGTACCCTTCTCTGACTGATAAGCTTTATCTTAATGTTTTCTTCTAAATTGTGTTGTTTAGGAATGATTTAATTCAGTTTAAGCAGTTAGGAATGCTGGCATTCCCTCATCCTACTATCTTAGCTAAATATTGTTCCTGAATGTTATTTTCAGTTTATGTTAAGTAGAGATGAACTAAGGAAGTGATGGTGAGCCCTTTCTTACTTTTATCCCCAAAGAATATCTAAAAGATTCCCTAAGAATGTGTCAAAAGTTGGCTAGTTTCAAAGTACTTACCAGATCTTAGACCATTCTTTGTTATCTTATGTGTTTGTCTTGAAAGTTTACCAAGTAAAGCAGAGCTAGGAGAGGTTTGTGGTGAGCCCTGCCTGCTAGTTTCTTCTCCAACAATAGATTTTAAAGTTTCCCTTCATTTTTAAATGTTTTTCTATTGAAAGTGCATCAAAGGCTGGCTAATTTTGAAGTACTTACCAGATCCTAGGTTTCTTTTATTTTTTTCTTAAGTGTATGTCAAAATTTGGCTAGTTTCAAAGTACTTACCAGATCTTGGGTTGCTCTTTATTCTTCATCTGTTTAATTCCCCTTCTTGTTGTATCATTTCATTCCATAAATCAAACTTTAAAGAGATCCTTAGACATAGATGACTTTCCCCATGGACCACTCTCGCCCCTTGTTGTCTCAATTAAACCCTATTATGACTCCATAGCCCAATGGACTAAAACAAGTGATTATCTATATTTTTGGCCAAAGCTTGTTCTGATTTCTTGCAACTTCACACCTTTGAAACTCTTTCCATTTAGGACTTTCCCTCAAATAATAATCATGCTCAACCATCCAAATCAAAACAAAACCCTCGGCCTTCACAAATAGCCTAATATCATTACCCAAAAGCTTTTAAAGACAAATCCATCTTTTCACTTATTGGAGAGATCCCTCTCCATATTTAGGAGGGCTAGATTCGAGAATCCCAAAGTGGTTGAAACGGTGTTTCTCCCTGCAGTCGGAATTTTTCCAATCTTGTTGATTACGGGGAGACAACATTTCTGGCGACTCCGCTAGGGATATTCTGAGTTGAGAAATTATAAGTACACCTTAAAAACTCTAAGTAACCCCTGTTTTAAATGACAATTGTTCTGTTAGCCAGTTGAGCCACCAACAGCTTAACATGTTCTGGCGACTCCACTGGGGAATTTTTGAGTTCATAGTTGCTTGGCTAGCTTTTATAGAATCTTCGGTTTTCCATACAACCATAGGAACTCAGAAAAAATCCAAAAATATTTCATATTGGTATTCAATAAACATGGTGGTGGACCATTAAATCTTTTTACCTCCTTAGGAGCTAAAAATATTCCACCTGGCGACTCCACACTCTGAAACTCCTAAAAGACAAAATGACTCCACTGGTAAAATACCTTGAACTGATTGAACAGACACAGTGACCTCTTTTTCTGATTTACAAACATGGATTTAGATATAGACCCAGAGGACAAACATATTATCATGATGGAAAATATGATGTACATGCTTGGAAAGAGAATGGATAGGTTTATGGCTAATTTAAATGCTGGAAATCCAGAGAAACATATACCTTTCCCTAATCAAACTCAAACTCTACCCCGACAAGACATGTATGATCAACAAGATTATAAAGAAAATAAACAAGAAATCATGATGGAAAAGGTGATGTACATGCTTGGAAAGAGAATGGATAGGTTGATGAATAATATGAATATTGATGATCTGGAGCAAGCTATGCTTTCCCCTGATCAAACACTAGCCCAATCACCTCAAGATCAAGACAGGGACTAAGATGTGTATTATGATCAACACTTTATAGAAAATGATGAG
The DNA here is from genome assembly GCA_034641835.2 of Pinus albicaulis. NCBI lineage: Eukaryota > Viridiplantae > Streptophyta > Pinopsida > Pinales > Pinaceae > Pinus > Pinus albicaulis. The sequence continues at coordinate 732,636,632 of CM076569.1, forward strand.
CAAACTTACGAATGAAGCAATAAAGAAGGTTGTCAAGAAATTTTTGATTGCCTTCCTATGTCTTGTACTATGCTGATAAGAGATATTCATGACCAAAATGCAAAACCTAATAGTGAGCAGTGCTTTGAGGAAATGATTGAAAATCCTCAAAATTTCCCTGCAAGCACAAATCAAGATCTCCTAGAAGAGGCTCAAGAAAACATCCAGCCTCAAAATCAGCCGGTACAAGAGACAATGAACTTTTTTACTTCTATTCAAAGAAACATAGAAACATCCTTCCCTTTTACAGAAAAAGAGATAGATCAGAATACCAATAAACAATAAATCTCTGAAAATTATTTCAAAACACGTACTCTTGCTCAATCACGTAGAGAACCTTGCTGTAAAGATGCAGAAAGTTCTTTTGTTGGTCATAAGAAACATGGTAGCTCTTTTTCTGTTTATGCTAAAAGGAAAATCTCTCGTTTAACTGAAGAACAAATTGATCAAATACTAAGCAAGAAACTACCCTCCAAAACATCATCTCAACCAAAATGTCATGAAGATGGTGCCTATTCCATAGAACAATAAAATGGCACTCGAAACAAAGAGGATAGTAAAGAAATTAATGATAAAACTGAAACTACTCTTCTTTGGAATATGAATTTCGATGGGTTATGTACTAAAACTAATGTAGGTGCAGGAATATGGCTTTGCAATACAAGAAACAATTATTCTGAAGCCCATTCATGCAAATTGAACTTTCAATGCACAACTGACATAGTAGAGTATGAGGCACTCCTCTTAGGGCTGCATTTATTGAAAAAATTAGGAGCCCAGAAGATAACAATTCATGGAAGTGCATAATTGGTAATTGGACAAGTGAAAGAAGAATGCATGGTTGAACATCCCAGACTTAAAGCTTATAAGGATGATACCATATATTTATTAAAATATTTTAAATATTTCCAACTTATCCTTGTTCTTAAAGACAAAAATAGTTTTGTTGGTGGATTATCCCTTGCGGCTAGTACATGTCTGAGACCTTGGGAAAGAAAAAAATATAAAATTCTAGAAAAATTCAGACCAGCTGTCCCAAACAATAAAAGATACTGGAAAAAATTTGAAGGAGAAAAACAAATAGCAGACCATCCTACTGAGGATATAATTTCTTTTCAAGAAGAGACTTCTCCATTCAATAATGTTAATCTGCCATTCGAAGAACCTGAATTTATATCAGAAGAAAGCATAGATTTAGAGAAAGAAGATATTTCACTGCTTGCTATTTTGTAGGTTAATGATGATGATACTTCCAAGCCGCATACTGACAACACAGTCCTCAAAGCTAAAGTCTTGGAAGCAGACAATCTACTAGACATGGAGGACTAGAAAGAAGATAACCTTCATCTTTTCTTTATTGATCTTTTGGAAAAGTGTGTGGAAGTCCCAACTGCTCAAATTATCAAGCATGCATCCTTTGCAAGAGCCAAATACCTGAAAAGCCCTTCTGTGATAGTCTTGGTTTTGAAGATTAATCTTCAAAATTCACTATGGATACCCTTGAAAAATAGCCAAAGTTTCCTCTTCTCTATTACATTACTCAACTGGCTACGTTGGCATTTTTGTATCATATGATAATGTGAATTCTCCAAGTTAGAATAGGTTAGGTAGGAATGTCAATATAGCTCATTTTTTAGCATTTAGATAGTTGTTGATTTTTGTCTCCCAAGAAAAATCAAAAATACAAAATTACAAAAACAATAGAAGAAAGAAAAGAGGTCAGATTGTAAAAACAATAAAGGTACAACCCCATACCAAAAAAGAGAAACGAAACTGAAAGTGTGCAAGCGTAAATGCCACTCCTGAAAAACACACTTCGAATTAGTCATCCAACCTAATCATGACTAACTAGTTTTAAATTTTCTGTTGATAGGGTAGTGAATTCGATTTGCCAAACAACTCAATCTTGGCTTATCAGTTAGATAGATTAGGCTAGAAATTAAAGGTTCAAACAAGCTCAAAATCTGAACCTAAGTTTCTAAATAAGAATGACACTAAATCTATTTTAAATTTCTAATTCAAAACAGAGGTAGAACTGGTTCTAATCAGCTCAAAATCTCAACCAAAGAACAAGCAAAAACAACTCAAACAGAAGTAAAAACAGAGCTATAGAAAGGAAGAAGGCCATGTTGAGAAACTTTCAGATCTTAACCCTTCCATTTTGATTTAATTTTCTGAAAAATGATATCGATGAACAGCTTGTTTTTTATGCCATAGATCAGCAACAAGTTAGACTGTTCAATCCTAACTTGTATGCTTTTAAATTTCTGTTTTAGAAATTAGTGAATAAAATCTGTTAGACTGTTTAATCCTAACAGATTGGTAGATTAGGTAGAGAAGCATATGGAATCAACTGTTTAATCTGAGTTCATGGAGAAATAAGGAGTAGAATTAGATTAGTTTTATTCTTTCAAAAGAATAAAATGTTGTAAATAGATTTTTCCAATTCAAGTGCTCTGTAAAGAAGAAAAAATGTTAGATCAGTAGGATTGGGTAGGTAGAAATCTTGTGTTGATGAGAATCCATTATTTTTCATGGCTGCTAACATGTTTTAGAGCAAAAGAAGATCATCCAAGTAAAAAAAGGAAGCCCAATGGATAAGGCACTGATCAGCCTCCCAGACAATGCAAGTTTGAAGTTCTTGATGCCTTCATGAAGGCACCATCCCCAAGTGGAGCCACTGTTGGCCACCTATAAAAAATTTTATATCAAAAGGTGGCCAAAACATTTTGGAGCCTTCAAGAAACAATTTTATTGCTAAAAATGTTATCTCTTGAAGACTCTTGAAGACATCATGCCCTTTGTTTAAATCTTCACTGCTGTTTCCATTTTAATCTCTGAAATTCTGCTAATTTCATAGAAAGAAGACTGCTGCAATCACCATTTTTTCCCTTCCTTCACTTCAAAACTAACCTTCACTTTTACCCCTTTCATTCCCATGGAATTCCTCTATTTTCCATTTGTTTCCCTTTTTTCCTTCATAAAATCCTCTTTACAGAGTTTAAAACTCCTTTTTAAATTCTGTCGAAACCCCCAAATCCATCAGAAAACTCGGAGAATTTCATAAAAAATAATTTTGTTTACTATGCGCTTAAGCCCCTTTTGGGCTAAGTCCTAACCACTTCCCCACATATGCCTTGGTGCTGAAACCAAGCGCTAAGCCCATTTGGCACTTATCGCATCAGAGAAATCGGGGCATGCAAGTTCATTTCTTATGGTGAAGCCTCTGATTGTGATTGGCCCATTATTACATGGCCCCGATCCTATCACTATTTCATATATCCATAGGCCCTACAATCGAGTGCCTTTTCATATATAAATCTGCCCCGAGCCATATAAAACCTTTGCAAACCATGAACTTTGGTTTTTTATAAAGGATTAAAGGGGTCCCACCGTTCATTAATCTAACCCATTCCTGATCGTTGATCATGGGCCGATCAAACGGCCTGCGCATGATCGCATCGCAATTTTTTTTCGGGTGCATTTTTTTCCCCTTCCCGATTGACTTCCTTCAATCAATCATGAGCCGTTGATCTCCTCCCCACTTTCCCAGATCCGACAACCCTCATTTTCTCCGATTACAAACCCTTCCTCTGCCTTTTAAACCTCTCGGATTCACTCCCCACCATCGATCTGATCTATAGATCGACGGCCATCGCTCAATCGCATCGACGCCATTCAGTTTCTCCCCCTACCGATCGCATGCCTCTGATTGTATCTGGACCATCCACGTGTCCAGATCGGACGGTCCAGATTACATTTTCTGACTTTGGTTATAAAACATACGACCCCACTTTATAATGTTTTCCAACCAATCTTAGCCGTTGATCTCTGTAGATCAACGACCCATATTAACCCCGACAGCCCTGCCTCCTCTGGCTCCTGCCTCATTCCAGAGCTGATCTCCACCGTCGATCTTTTGATCGGACGGTCTATAATAAAACCGCCCTTCCCACTTCTGCCAGTGCATATTTCCAAATTCGCGCTCGCTCTCCACCGTTAGATCTGAGACCTCAGATCTAACAGTTCAGGTGCATTTTCGTGTAACTTTCAGCATGGAGGATAATTTTCAAAAATTGCGCGATATAGATGGTTTTCTGTTGCCACATGTCGAACAGAAATGCATATCACATTCAAAAAGGAAAAATCGCCTCCCCGCCCTTTCGCCATTTGAAACCCATGGTTTTCATCCCTGAAACCACTTTCCCTCTTTTCCATTGTGTTTTATAGCGCGTGCCTCCCACCGTTGATCTCTGTGGATCAACGGTCCCAGATCACTTTTTCCTTACACTATCGCCCTCTGCCCTCACTAAGGGTTTTCAATGTGCAAATTTCCATTGTTGATATCGTGGCCTGATCTCATCCGACGGCCCACGATCATCCCGAAACCCCAATTCTAATTCTTATCCATTTCACCTCCGCCGAAGGAAATTTCGCCTATTTCCTTTGTTTCTCTTCCAATTTTCCATAATGTGACCATTTGGATTATGTTTCCTCACGATTACTCCTCACCATCGATCTCTACAGATCGACAGATCTGACTTATTTCTTCCCACCGCTCTCCTTTTGACCACTATGCGTAGATCTCCACCGTTGGATGTTGCCATCCAATGGCCATGCTCCTCCCCACAGCCTCTGAAGCATTTTTACCAAAAAACTCAGGATTTCATAAAATTTGTGTGTATTTTACAGGATCAAATGGTTTTTCCATTATACTAAAGAAAAGCCAAAGGCCGGGAATGACGATTCCCATGCCTTTGATTCATAAAAGGAAATCCATTCACAGGGTTCACATACATGTTTCATCAATGCTTCACAGGCATTGATGCCATATAGACCCTTTGCAGCACCTGCACATCAAAAAGACACAGTGAATCAAATAAATAAAAAAAGAGTATCAGTGTTGAAGACTTAAAAACAGCAGAACTGAAGATTGAAGATGAATTCCATAATTTAATGGATTACGGCTAAGATTGATTATCGAAAGCCTAATCCATTGGATTAAACACAATTAAAGAAAATCATAAAAATTTATCAGACAGAAGGAGCCTCCACCGCCACCTGAGAGGCTAATTGATTCCTCTTAGCTACCCATTGCCACCTGTAGCCTCAAAGCATTCAATAGAGGCAGAGTTATTATCAGAACATCAGATATTTGCGTCAGCGCAACCAAATATTTAATTCTGCCAAAGGAACTTAATGCAAAAAATGTCAGCAGAGTTACTACAACATGACATAGAGCCTTAAAGTCAACAAAAACTCCCACCGAGTTTAAATCTTAAATGTAAAAAAATCAATACAGACAAACATCGATAAACTTCTCCATTGAGCCCCTCAAAGGCCGAGAAGCATCAAGTTTATATTAATTGACCTTGGAGATCTTTTATCAGATCCCTCCTCCTCATTCCTTCTATAAATAATTATGTAGAAGATGAGAAATCGTTGGTTGTTGAACTTTGAAATATACTTGAGCTTGAAACTTATACTTGTAAATAGTGTTCACGGGCTCTTGAAGCTCTGCTTGTGATTAGATAAGTTAGTCTGGGAAGTGTAGATGATTGCTGAACTGAAACATTGGACTTAAAGTTGTAATTGGTTTGAAGCATCAATACAAGCTGATTTATGGGATCCTAGTCTATGTTGACGGTGATGTTATTTCTTATTGTAAATTGTTATTTTAATTCTGTTTTCATTTTTTCCATCTTCTCTGATAAAGAACAGCAAGCATAGAGTTAGGATTTACTGTATATCAGTACCCTTCTCTGACTGATAAGATTTATCTTAATGTTTTCTTCTAAATTGTGTTGTTTAGGAATGATTTAATTAAGTTTAAGTAGTTACGAATGTTGGCATTCCCTCGTCCTACTGTCTTAGCTAAATATTGTTCATGAATGTTATTTTTAGTTTATGTTAAGTAGAGATGAACTAAGGAAGTTATGGTGAGCCCTATCCTAGTTTTATCCCCAAAGAATATCTGAAAGTTTCCCTAAGAATGTGTCAAAAGATGGCTAGTTTCAAAGTACTTACCAAATCTTAGATCATTCTTTTTTATCTTATGTGTTTGTCTTGAAATTTTACCAAGTAAAGCAGAGCTAGGAGAGGTTTGTGGTGAGCCTTGCCCGCTAGTTTCTTCTCCAACAATAGCTTTTAAAGTTTCACTTTGTTTTTAAAAGTTTTTCTATTGAAATTGCATCAAAGGCTGGCTAGTTTCGATGTACTTACCGGATCCTAGGTTGCTTTTATGTTTTTCTGAAGTGTATGTCAAAAGCTGGCTAGTTTCAAAGTACTTACCAGATCTTGGGCTGCTCTTTGCTCTTCATATTTTTAATTCCCCTTCTTGTTGTATCATTTCATTCCATAAATCAAACTTTAAAGAGATCCTTAGACATAGATGACTTTCCCCATGGACCAATTTTAGCCCTTTTTGTCTCAATTAAACCCTATTATGACTCCATAGCCCAATGGACTAAAACCAGTGATTATCTATCTTCTTGGCCAAAGCTTTTTCTGATTGCTTGCAACTTCACACCTTTGAAACTCTTTCCATTTAGGACTTTCCCTCAAATAATAATCATGCTCAACCATTTAAATCAAAACAAAACCCTTGGCCTTCATAACTAGCCTAATATCATTACCCAAAATATTTTAAAGACAAATCCATATTTTCACTTATTGGAGAGATCCCTCTCCGGATTCAGGAGGGCTAGATCCTAGAATCCCAAAGTGGTTGAAACGGTGTTTCTCCCTGCAGTCAGAATTTTGCCAAATATTTCTAATTACGAGGAGACAACAGAGGGTCAACACGATCTTGGAGGATATGTTGAGGACATATGTGATGAATCAGTAGTAGAAGTGGGCAAAATTACCTAGAATTTGTTGATTGTTCATACAAAAATGGCTATTAGGAGTCATTGGGGATGATTCCATTTTAGGAATTGTATGGGAGGAGTTTTAATACTCCCATTAGTTGGATTGATCTAGTTAATATGGTGTTGATTGGACCAGACATGTTGGAAAAAATGGAACATGAAATGCAGGTTGTAAAGAAGAATCTAAGTGGATCACTGGACAAAATTAAGAGTTATGAAGACCATCAAAGGCTATTTAATGATTTTTAGGTTGGGGAGAATGTTTATCTGTGCATCAATCTCAAGAATATCTCTTCAAGGATCAGATCATGTGCTAAGTTGGCACCACGGTATTGTGGGCCTTTTGAGATCATTGAGAGGATTGGACCAGTGGCCTATCGACTTTTAATTTCCTCCAACAATAAACTTCCATGATGTGTTTCATGTTTCATTACTTAAAAGGTATATAAATGATGTTTATCATGTTATTTATTGGTATATATTGTAGGTGGAGCAAGAATAACAACTCTATCTGAAACCTTAGCGCATCTTGTAGTGGAAGTATCTCATCCTGAGGAAAACAGCCATCGAGCAGGATAAAGTGCAATCGAATCACTTTTGGCCCTATAATGCTACTTGAGAGATGGAGGATCGGATGCGGGTCATGTGACTTTCATTGTTTGTCAGCTGAGGAAAATAAGTTTTAGTTTGATGTTTTGTATATGCTTGGAATATGTTTTGGTGATGTTTTGGTATATGTAAATAGGTATATGGATGTAGATACTTACATGAGCTAATTTATAAAGCCCTAATAAGATGAATGGATGTATATGGTCATGCTTATTTTGAGTAAGTTTCTCACTGTAAATACTGCATCGAGCTAAGTTATAATCCTCCATGAGCAATATGTTTTCTTTTAAATGGTTTTGCTAAGGTGTAGGTGTGGTTTAACACCGAGGAAATTGTTCCCCAAGGGGGAGGGCTCTATAAAAAAACCCAAGAAAAATATCCATGTATTAAAAGTTAATAAAAGAAAAATAAAACCAGGGTTAAGTGACACTTATTCATATTTTAATGTCTGGAAAAGATATCCTAGCGGGCATCACTAGATATGTATTTATGGCTAAGAAATTTTGGCAAAGGCAATGGCTAAGGAATTAAAGAGGAAAAATGTATTTTTGGCACATGTATTTATGAAAATAAAGGAAATTATGAGAAAGGGGAGGTGAAAGCTCACAGGTTTTGTGCGAAGAGTAAATTGAAATAAAATAATGGAAAATGAATAAAATAGAGGCCTCATTGATAAAAACACTTCTTAGGATCAGTTGCTACATTTTGTCCTTTCATTTCTGGAGCTCTCACATTATTCTCTCTCTCATACTCTTGGATACTTAGAATTTTCATGGAGAATTCCAACATTGAGCCAAGAAAGAGGAAAGCAAGCAAAGAAAGGACAAGGAAAGGAAAGGAAAGAAAATATCAAGCAAGGAAGAGAAGGATCTAGCAACTTCAACAGAAATACTTTCAGGTAACATATTGCATGTGTGATTTCCTATTTTGTTTTGACATGCATGGCTGACGCATGTTGGTTTTTGATGCTCTTGTTGTTGATGAAATGGTTTTATTGGGTTTTGATAATGGTTTTCGAACTTTCCTTGCCTTTTTATAGATGCCATGGTGTGTTGGGATTTTGATCTCAGTTTTGAGCTTTGGAATTGTCAGCTGGATTTTGGAATTGGGGGAGGAGGTGGTCTAGGAATCCCTTGAAACGTTTTGGCAGGATACACAGTAAATGCTGAGGGTGGTGTATCAGTTTAGGGCCTTATGATCCAGGATTGGATTGCAGTAAAGCCTGAGGTAAAGGTAGATGAAAAATTCATCAAGGATAGTGATGGATTTCCGGAGGCATTCAAATATCGGTTTGGTTTTGTGATCGAAGCACTAGTTTTGGTATGATCACAATATGGTGAGGGTGGAGGTGGTTTAACCTCTAGATTTCCTTGGTTGTTTTCAATTGGTTTATTCATGAGATGCCACATTGATGCTTGGAATATGGCATGGGGGTGATTGGCTTAAGATAGATTTGGCCCAGCCATGTCTATGGTCCGATGGTAAGTGGAAGTATTGAACCTGGTCGGTTGTTTCTTATAATTAATGAAAGCTAAGCTCTCTTTGTTTTGTACATATTAATGTGTGGATTTAATGGATATTATATCATTGTTATTTCCATGGTTGTATGTTGTATCTAAGCATGGTTTAGTGACTAGTTCATGTCATGGTTATTTCATGTATTTACTTGTAATTATTAAAATAATGGATGTAAGACCTAATTGATGTCATATATGTTCAAGGAAGAGGTTATTTACCATTTTTTTAATGTCTCATAAGAGTTTTTAGTCATTCATGCTCTATCATGTATCTTAGACTTGTAGATTTCATTCATGCCTAGTGTTTGACATAATTTCAGTCTTAGTCGGGGATGATTAGGCGTTGTCCTGGAGTCAGTTTTGGGTTATTTGGCATGGTCGTCATGTTTTTTATGGATTTTTAAAGCTATAAGAAGTTCTAGGTAGTGTCTGGGATTATGAGCTTAAAAATTTCGTTAAATCCTGAAGAGGTATGCATAGGTCTGGGAAAATGATTCCCTCGACGCACCAATAACTATGTGGTGGGAGAATTCAGAGCCTCCCAGATGCACCCTTACCAATATCAAGGGAGATTTCAGGGGTTTTATTTAGAAAAATTCAGTGGGACCCACAAAGAAGTCATCTTTATGATTTGGATAGCCTCTAGGGGTCCTGTAGCAGGTGCAGGGAGTCTATTTTATGATTTTCCACGTCAACTCCACTTCCTTAAAGCCACCAACATGGTTGATTCTACTATTAACTACCCTTAGCTCATGTTTACCCTGGTTGGCCAGTTGCTTGGGTCAATGTGAGGGGAGGTGTATGTTACATCCTCAAATTTTCCCCCCATGTTAGGGATTGGTGAAAAACCTACTGCGAATAGAGGGACAAGAGAGAAACATTACTATTTTCAACCGCACCCACTTGGAAATATTTCTGAGATGCAATCAAGGATCAATATTACCCTGTGGGGAGCTATAAGGACAAGTACATAAAATGGACTATCCTGCATTAAAAAAGGGATCAAGATGTGCATGAGCTAAAGGATCTATTCCATACCCTGCACACAAAGTTGGGTATCAAATACTCAAAGAAAAATTTGGTGCTCAAGTTCTCCACTTATTTTCACAAATACATTGAGGAAGAAATGGAGTTCCTCAAAATCTCCTCACTTGGTGTAGAATACTGATATTCTACCAAGATCGATCATAAATTTAATCATAAGAAGCGAGACTTTGGATTTATGAATCTAAATCAAGGGAAAGGCACCCGTAAACCATCAAACAAAGGGAAAAGCCAATGTGGAGTGACCCAGAACAACCGACCGAACCCGCAAAAAAATAAGAACACGATGAAGAAAAATAAGGACATGGAAAAGTGGTGCGAGTTACATAAGAGCACCACTCACAACACAAGTGAGTCCCAGGCCAAGTAGTCACTGGTTTCCAAGCTAAAGGTTTCTGAATCAAATGCATGTTCTGAGTCTGAGCTGGGACCTGAAAAGGGGAATGAAAAGGGGAAGAATATTATTGAAGCAGATTTTAATGCCATCATTTCCACCATGAAGATCGGGAAGGATGAGCCTAAAGATTTACAGGAGAGGGAGCAACTCTTCAATTCCTATATGTGGTTGAAGGGTTCTCTGTTGTAGTTCATTGTCGACAATGGGTTCCAAAATAACCTCATTTTGGTAGAGGTTGTGAAGCAGTTGGTCCTACTTCTCACAACACACCTATCACCATAAACCATTGAGTGGATTCACCAATAATAAGATCTTCGCGTCAACTAGTAGGGTCAGCTTCCCTACAACATCAATCCCTTCATATATGAGGTACTATGTGATGTTTTTCCTCTTGAATTTTTTGATGTATTATTAGCCCAACCATACTTGTGGAAGAAACATGTGTGTATGAGTCTAGGCCACACACTTTTATTATTACTTTGGGAAATACGTTGTAAAGGATACCAGAGGTAGCACTACTTACTGCCATCTCTTTCATCACTACAAATCGATGCACTAAGATAATTTCCCATACTGAGAAATTTTTTTCGCTTATTATTCACCCTTGGGGAAAGAATAATACTATGGTCATACCCTCCACATGGTTTCCCTGTGTGGCAGCAACATATGAACAACTTCATGGAGGATTACAGGTAAATATTCACCTCACCCATCGGGGGTACCTCTATGCTATTAGGTGAAGCACTCCATCGATCTGACCATGGGAGCACCACTACCAAATTGACTAATCTATCAATACTATGTTCTAGAGAACAATGATATCAAGAATAAAATTCAGGATTTGTTGCAGAAGGGAATATTGGGCCAAGTTCATAACCTTGTGGGAGGTTAATCGTGTTGGTATAATAGAAGGAAGACACTTGGAGACTCTGCATTGACTATCGGGTGCTGATCAAGATCATTGTTCGGAATAAGTATCCAATCCCATATATCGATGACATTATGGACCATCTCAAGGGATCCAAATATTTCAGCAATATTGACTTGAAGTACCACTATCACTAGGTACCAATCAAACCCTCTGATGTGTCAAAAATTTCCTTCAAATCCAAGGAGGGAATTTTTGAATGGTTCTCATGCCTTTCAGGTTCACGAATGCATCTGCAACCTTCATGAATATGATGGAAAATATCTTGTGACCCTTCACCAAGTAATTCATGGTCATATATTTGGATGACATCTTGATATTCAGCCATAGTTGGGAAGAGAACCTCCATGATATTCGACAAGTCCTTCAAACCCTATGGTAACACAAGTTGTATGCCAATTTGGAGAAATGTACTTTTGGTATGGCCTATGTTCAATATTTGGGGTACATAATTGATGAGTGGGGTGTGCATGTGGACCCAACCAAGATAAAATTCATTTGGGATTGGGCATCCGCAGCCACTCTAATATAGCTCCAAAAGTATTTAGGCCTTGATAACCTCTACCACAAGTTCGTGTTGGGATTCTTTCATATCTCTTGGCATTTGAGTCAAGTAACAAATGGAGGATAGAAATAAAATTTATTTTTTTCTAAATCCCAAAAAGGGCATTTTTGTGTTAAATAATCGAGTCTGATATGAACTAGTTCTTGCATTACCAAAGCTACAACAACCATTTGATATTGATATAGATGCCATGACTATGCGATTGCTGCAGTTCTTACTCAATAGAGGCATCTAGTGGCATATCACAGTGAGACACTTTTAGAAAAAATTCTAAAGTATCCCACCTATGACAAGGAGATGAATTCCATTGTACATGCCTGCCAAAAATGGAAGAATTACATTTTGGGAAGGAAATAAGTATCCACATAGACCACCGACCCATGCAATTCATACATACAAAAGGGAAGGTGCAGAACAATAGCCATCGGAAATGGTCCACTTACTTGCAGCGACTCCATTTGAACATTAAGTACAGTAAGTGTAACGCAAACAATGTTACAGACTGCCTGAGCCGACCACTGGTCATGGTGCTGATCACTGTGCTCGACTCTTGTGGGCACGAGACTTCGGGGTGGCCAACTCTTTACAAGAGCGATCCAGAATTTTCCAGCAAATATTGGACACTCCTAGAAGGCAAGAAAGTTCTAAATTATCATGTACAGGATGCACTGTTATGCCACCTTGGAAACCTTTGTTTTCCTTCAAGAGAGCGTGCCAAGATGATTTTTGAGGCGCACTACATTTATGTCACTATAAATTTTTGGGTAGAGAAAATAGTGGCAGTACTGTAGAAGTATTTTTATTAGTCAAACCTTCGACAGGATGTTCGGAAGTACATCAAATACTACACTTCCAACACCATTTCCAAATCAACCATAAAGAAGAAAGGCATATATACTCCTCTTTCTACTCCTAGTCGACCTTGGGAATCCATCTCCATGGATTACATGTCATGCTTTCCTTTTACTAAGCATGGAAACGACTGTGTTTTAATGGTCATCGACAGATTCTCTAAGATGGCCATTCTTGCAGCTTGCAAAAAGAGTATCACAGTAGAAGCCACTGCTAATATATTATCTAAATAAGTGTGGGTACACTTTGGGATACCATATTCCATTATCTCATATCGGGAAATCAATTTCCTAAGTACATTTTGGTCAAGTCTCTAGTTGATGCTGGATGGCAAGTTCACTAAGTCCATGACTTTCCACCCCTAAACTGATGGCCAAGAAATTGGCGTCAACCGGATGATCATACAAATTCGATGCATATAAAACTCAAAGCATCCATTCATGAGGGATGAAATCCTACCCTATGTCTAACAAAATTACAACAGAGCTCTCCATAGCTCAACTAGACACAATCCCTTTCAAGTGGGGTTGGTATTCTAGGCATTATGTCCCATTGATATTTCCATACCATTTGTAGCTACTCAGCATGATTCAAGTCATATCTAGTCCAAAGATGGTATGGGTAATAGCTTGATAGAGAACATTCATCACATCTTAAATAAGGTCCATGACATGTTAGAGAGGGCCAATGCTAACTACAAGCAACGACATGATCAACATCGGGTGCCACACAAGTTCTAGGTGGGTGACAAATTTTGGCTACGTTTGCATAAGGAGAGCCTCGTTAGGCCCTAACGCAATCTTTTCCAACTTTGATATGGGTCATACACCTTCAACAAGGATATATGGGACAATTTCATCAATCTCATCATTCCACCATTACTTGGCCTGCACCCAATGTTCAATGTGCACAACCTTTGGCCATACTTTCCACCATCACTGGACACATCTGCCATTGCAGAACAAATCACACCAAATAAGTTAAACCTAGAGTACGTGGAATAAACAAAAACTAATCGAATCATGGACACATAGATCAAGAACACTCACCAATAGATTATCCATTTATATCGAGTTGTTAAAAAATGCCAACTCCTTCACTAGGGCAGGTGGTTCACTATGGGCTATATTCAACAAAAATTTCCTCATCTAATGGATGTCATGCATAGAATTATAACCATTGATTCCTAAGGAGGGAGGACTGATCCAGGGGGATATTTATAGCCATCCACCTATTCCACCTAGACCTATGGTCAGTTTAATCAGTTTCCTTGTTTATAGAAGCATTTTCTATTTTTAGCAGTTTTTTGGGTTCTGAACTTCCGATGCAGTTTTGACCCCCTAAATGACATTTTTTGAGGTCTTCGATAAGCACATGCATGAAAAAAATACTGTAGTAATCAAATAAATATTTCCAATGAGGTATCGTACATGCCAGACAGAGATAAAAAAACCAACCTACAACCCCAGGAAGTTGGATTCCCAACTAACCCCAATGGGCCCTACAAAATTAGTGGCATTCCATCTCTTGGGGTTAGGGTTTTTGCTATTTAGGTTTTATTTTATTGTTCAATAATAATAAAGGCCCTTGAGCCTCATTGTAACATAATTTAGAGGCATGTAGCTGCAACATCGCTTCTGGGAGATAATCTATCATTGCCTGAGTTAGTTTATTTCCATTCTATGTGTAAGCATATTTCAGTTCTTTGATATTAATGAAATTAAGTGTTATTTATTATCCATATCTGTATTTATGGTTATATATGTATTCTATTGTGTTCTTATTTAAGATCAGAACAAGGAACAGGGAAAATTTCAAGGATGGAATATTATCTTAAACTTTAGAAACGTTGGTGAATCTTACTATTCCCTAATGTGGCAATTGTAAAACATTTAGTGATATTTTTGTAGAAATATTTAGATTTACAATGATTTTATATTATTCAATATAATATTTTGGTGATATTTAAGGTAAAATAAAAATTTGGGCTAATCATTTTAGAAAAAAAAAGGAAATTGGCGAATGTTTTTTTGGGAAAAAAATGGAAAATTATCCCACCTGCGAATATTAGCCCCTAAAATTTTCCATGTCAAGGACTTAGGAATTTTCCTCAATTTAATTGCAAACCATTCTACTATACTCACTAATAGAGTATTAAAATTATTTAGCTATCAAGAATACCTTAAGTATTACATGTTTCCTTACTCCAAGAGGTAATTATAATTCTTATTGTACAAACATTTTATTCATATTTCTTCAATAATATAAAGGCATCAAAGAATAATTTCATCTCCTTTTTCCATATTTGGAGCAGGTGTAGCAAAGGAAAGATAACAATAATTTGGACAATAAAGCAAAGGAAGGAAAAGGAAAAGCAAAGGAAGGTGAAATAAAACAAGGAGAAGGTTGGATCAACAAATTCAATAAAATGATTTTGCAAGTAATAGGTTGCATGTATGATTTCCTTGCTGAGGTGTGAATGCATGTTACATTAATTTGCTTAATTGGTTCATTTGTTGTAATTTGAATGGTTTTTTCCTAGGGTAACAATGGTTTTAGCCTTGCATTTCTATTTCCTAGATAGTCATGGTCTCATGGAATTCATTCTTGGTTGAGCCTTAGATTTATTGAAGGCTTTAGAACCGGGTGAGATGGTCTCAGGAAAATCCCAGGGTTGGTGGTGGAGATGGATTTCTCCAGGAATCCCTTGAAATTTGGGTGGACATAGAAAAATTCCCCAAGGCATGATGAAGAAATTCTAAAGCCTCCAATATTGGTTTGGTTTTGTGATCTTAGGACCACTTTAGGTAAGATCATTGTAGATTGAGGGTGGAGGTGGTTTAACCTTTAGAGTACCTGGTTGATTATTTTTTGGTTTATCACATGAGATGACACCTTAATTCTTTGAATATGGCATGGGGGTGATTGGTTGAAAGAAATATTTGTTTCAGCCCAATCTATGGTCTGGTAGTACGTGGAAGTCCCTGACTTGGTTGAATTTTTCATAAGTTAATATGAGATATTATTCTCATGTAATTAATGAGAACATCTACTTATTATTATGATGATTTTATGGAATATTTTTCATGGTTTATATTTTGGTTATATGTTGGTTATAAGCTTGGTTCTATGAGGTCCTTTAGCTATGGTTCTTCTCCATAGTTTTGATAAATTTTTAAATGGTTGATCAATGCATGGGATAAAAAGTGTTCTTGCAGCTAATTGAGAGGGCTTTAGACCCTCTTAGTGATTTTGAGATAAATTAAGTAGGTTTACGATAATATATGAATTCATCACCTGTAGCTTAGAAGTTTACCATATGTTTGATGAAATGTGTATTGTATACTAGGCATATTTAATTGAAGACCTTGTTCAAGTTTGAAAGTTTTCCATTGTTATAATCTTAATCATGATTCTAAAAGTTATAGGAAATTGTGGGTATTGGTATGGAGTATAGCCTGGTAAGGTGGCACAGATCCTAGAACCGCATGCACATAACTAGAATATTTAGGTCATAACAACATGGACATAGGCTATGGGTTTGGTTGGAGCCTCATAACTGCATGCATGTCGTGTTGTGGGTGTGGTCGAGGTGTTATGCTTGTGGAAAAGAAGTTCCATCTTAGGATTTTATCATCAAAGTTTGTGGACTCACTTCTAGTTGATCTAGTGCTCCTAAGAGGTATCAATAAGTTTTTTTAATGTAGGCCACACTTCCATAATTGGAACATATAGGTCAGGTCATGTCATAGTAGCACTCATATCATGTTTACCGTGGAGATAATGTAAATGTGGAGTGGGGCATTACAATGTAATATCAGAGCGAGGTTACAACATTGTACCTCGAGGTAAAAGCAAATCGTTGTACATTTTTATATGATTGGCATGCAGGTATGATGGTTAATGGTTTTTATATGCATGCCTTTAATTTTCTTTTTTTGTGGATAAATGCATTATAGATGCTAGTTTATAAGTGTGGTCATATGCACATGCGTGAGACAGTCATGCATAGTAGTAACTTACTTTTATATGTATTTTGGTCATATAAATTATGATTATTGTCATTGTGATTAAGGTCTTGATATTATTATGTGGCTTGTTGATATGGAGGGGGTTGTGCTAATGTCATAGCTTTCCCTGAGATACAATGAGGTATGAATTTGATTATATCTTCCATTTGGTTTACCTAATATGGCGATGGGCCTCCAAATTAGACATAAACTAAGGCTCAACTAACATTTCTTAGGAATAGAAAAGATATATTAAATATCTCCTTCTACACTTAATAATTATTTTTTTAAGCTTTAATATGTTCTTAGGAAGGTTTAGAGACAATTGCATATTTGTGGCTAATATTATTTATTAGGAAAAAAATTGTGAGAATATGGGGCAAATTATGAAGATTTAGAGAAGGAGATAATTTAGGAACCTGCTCCCTACTACTGTAGGATCAATATTGCATAATAAATGAACAACATATCACAAAATTATTGAGAAATTATGGAGTAATTCTAGAACTCTGATGATTGAGAAAATATAGGAATGTGTTCCCTATCATTTAATGCAGATTCCTAGTGTTGAGAACCATATCCACTATTTGAGGGATTTTGGATGGGAAACATTCCTTCTTTCAAGGAGAATTCTTCCTAATCATTTTTTATAAGTACCAATTCGAATTTTCCTCTAGAGGAAAGTATTGTTTAGTCTTACTATGGAGAAAACTTGTTTTTTGGTAGGTTTAGTTTCTTTTCTTGTAGGGATGTACTTGGATTGATTCATTAATGAAGATTGGGGCCATTTTTAGCTTCTAAGGTTTGGTTTCTTCCATAGGACTCTGAGTCCTCCTTGGGCTTGGCCATATGAGGAGCCTTAGATCCCTCTTGCACAAATTCTCTATGTTATTTTCAGTTCTTATTCACATGCATCTCTTATTTCTGTTTCACATATTTCTATATTTAGTATTATTTCTTTTATTGTTGTAGGATTGAGTTAAATGATTTAAGTGAGTTATTTTTCAGTTTTTTGACAAATTTCAAAGCATTCATCCTTAGAATAACTTTTTAAGTTCATCTTAATCATTAAGCTACTTGGATTTGGTTACTAGTTCAAGAATATAAGATTTCTAGAAATGCCTTGTAGTGAAATAGTAGTAAATTTCTGAAATTTTTTAGAATGTGTTAATGAGATTAATTTGACTTGCGTCCTCTTGGATTAGGTCATAATAATATTAAATATAATAAAAAAATTTATCCCATTCATTTTCACTTGATTAGGTTATGTAATTGATAGATTAACTAGCTCACTACTTCTTGAATTTCCATATTTTATAGTAATTTTATGTTATTTTTGAGCACGTGTGAACAAGGATATTTTTGAGTGATTCCACTTGGAATGGAAACCTAATACATCATAATTAATAACAAAATTTTTCCCATCCCATTTTAATTTGATTTACTTGGTCATTCGATGAGTTATCTCCAAAACAGAACAACTTGTAGCAAAAACATAACTTCCTGTAGTACTCTTGTAGATCATGTAAACTCGTCCATATTTGCTCCCAAAGCTTGGATTTTGTCTCTTAGGGTTGAGTCATAACCCCTAGGATATAAATACATGATTGAGGAATAACAAACACCACTTAGTAAACACATTTTTGCAAATTAGATTAGGCATATTTATTTGAATTCATGCTCTCAATATTTGAATTACAAATTGTTGTTCTTGCCTAGGATTAATTTATTTTCAAAGAAACACTTCTATTTATGCAATCAGTTTAGCATTTGATTCCATGACATTTACTCAATTACATCATATCAACAAGATAATTACACATTGTATGTTTCACATATAGTGTCGATACCTCTTATGTTTGTACGAACCTTTGGTTGATAATTAAAGTTGCTAGCCTTGGGAGTTGTGGCATTTTTGTTCCAATAATGAGGCTCATCACTTTTTGGTGCCATTGCCAGGGAGGTGTCAAAGTATGCATTTTTGTCTTCCCTATTTGATTCATTTCTTTTCTTTCTACAAAAACAAAAAAATTGCATTAGGCATATTTAATTTGAAAAACAGAAAATTGCATTGCATTAGCATTCTTATTGAAAAAAATAAAAATGCCTCTCCAACACCAAACCCCCCCCCCCCCCATTTGATCATGTGGTTCAGTAAGAACCACATCACCATCCAATTTTGCAAGTAGAAGAAGAAGATATAGAAGAAAAGGTAGAATAAATGGATGGAGATGATGACAATGAAGAATGTCCTCTTGGATTTCCCACTCAAGATACTCATGGAAGTGTGCATATGAAGAGCATCCCTCCCTCTTTCCTTCCCAACATCCATGGTCTGAGGATCCAAAAACCTTTCTCTTTGAGTTTGAAATATTTTTTTGATCTTATGGTTGCTTATCACACACTCAAAAATTGAGATTGTTTCCTGCAATATTGAAGGATATAGCTCTTAAATGGTTCATGAGTTTAGGTACTAACTCAATAATATCATAGAATGATATGAAGAATGTATTTCTAGAAAAATATAAATATGCTTATATTATGGCATAAATATTTATAATGAATAAAAAATAAGATGAGCGCCTTAAGGATCTAATAGAGAGATTCATGTATAATGTTAAGAGAGAAAAATTACATCATTTAGGATTTGACACACTAAAAGCCCTCTAACTTAGAACAATTAGGGATGATTATATTGATCTCCTTGATCTCAGCAGTGGAGGAGATGTATACCAATTATCATTTGAAGAAATTTGTGAAAAATGCAAGTGCACATCAGCAGGAAGGGAAGGAGTGAGTAAATCAACATCAAGATCGGTAAGTCAAGATAAACTTGGAAATTTGTTTGATGAATTTTAAAAAAAAATCCTTAGCAATATAAGTGAACAAGTAGAAATGTTAAGAATAAAAAATGAGCAAAAATAAGATGTTTACGTTTTTATTTTCCATTCAAAATCATATGCTACTAATTGTCCATCATTTCCTAGGTTGAAGGAATTGTACCAGGAAGACAGTGGATCAAGTCAATCACCAAAGAAACTCTATTATGTAGCTCTAAGAGGACCATGGAAACCAAGTAAACCTGGTACGGTTCAAGAACATAATTCACAATTTCATTTTTATGCACATGCATCTCAAAGTAATTGGAACGCACTCCCTGCTTGGAAACCTTTGCCATCCCAACCCCAAAACCAATATTGTCAACAATATTGGAAAGAAATTTATGGGATAAATGCATAATATCATCAATATCCTCCATAACCAACTCCATGCTATCCCTACAAACCACCTCCACCGCAACCACAACCCCAACCACATCCATCACAAAGATCCACTCCCACTCAACTACCTGTACAACCATTTCCAAACCCACACAAGGCATTATCTCATCCCAGTTACATTGTTGAGGTACAACACCTCCAAACATATCATCTTGATCTAAATGGTATTCATATTAGTTCAATAAAGGTATTGCAAAAAATATTATCTTGATGTCATTAAAGGACAACATCTAGAAGAAGAAGATTCAAATGAGGAGACCAAAGAATCATGGGATGCACTTGATGAAGAGTGGACATCAAAATGAGAGATTGATAAAGTTACATTATTTTCACCATTATATCCTCCATGTGTTTAAGGCCACAATCACTAAAAAGAGGAATATTTGAATACCATGGTAGAAGAGGACACAAAAAGATATCCAAATGTGCAATTGTACCATGGGCATCACAACTATATTGAAATATGGTTCCAAATAGTCATTAAGTTGTAGTAACACACTCTTCTTCAAAAATTATTGATCTCATTTCGGTCAAATAATTTGGTATATCATATTCAGGTACATGTCAAAGAATAAATTTTGAGCCTCCACGTGAGTTTATCTATCACCTTGATGTGTACATAGCTCCATTGTAAGTATTCATATACTTGAAAGAGATTTTTTTGTTTTCAAGTAGAGTAGGGTAGAATTGTTTTTTAAAAAATGGAAAAAGAGGAAAAAGGGAAAAATAATAAAATCTTGGGTGAAAAACTCTTTTAAGGTGTCTGATATTGGCTCACTGATTGAAAACCTCGATGAGGCAGTCAATGAGTTGAAAAAAAAAAACATAAAACAAGAGAAAAAAATCCTGGGTGAAAACCTCGTTTGAGGTGCTTAGGGAGACCTACTAGTTGAAAACCTCATTGAGGCGGCTAGTGGGCCTAAGAAAAAATGTAAAAAAAATTAAAAATTAAAAATTTCTCCATGTATCTCTTTAATGAATTCCTCTCCAACCTTTGCAAGCAACCAAAACAAGTTGGCACCAAAAAAGAAAAAATTGGTCAAAAATCTAGTGAAAGGGAGTCAAACTTGGACTTTCTCCTCCTTTTCTCAGATGTTCGAAAAGGACCATGGTCATGCCAATCCATCACCCTCATCAATTTCCAACATTCACCCATCATTTCCAAGATTTTCTCATTCATTTTCCTCATTGTCCTAAAATGCTACATGAAATCTTATTTTTGCTACATGAAGTCCTGTTTTTTAGCATAAAATTGTTTTTATTATATATCAAAAACTATGCATCCATTTTATGATTTGTTTCATGGGTAGATGCATATATACTATGGTAACATGCTCGAGAAATTTCATTAAATTCCAATGCATATTTTGTGATAAATCAACCTCCATGACCTACATCAATTTTTAAGTTGTCTCGACATTCATGCATCCAATGGGAAAGTTGTTTAATGGAGAGGTGCATAAGGATGATGATAAAATGCTCAAAATATTTTAGGTCAATCCAATCTTCCATTTGAGAGTTGTGGATAAAACAATTCTGCTACAAGAAGGTTGTCCTAGAATTTTTGTAATTGCTACAGGAAGTTACAGTAAGTTGTAGGAAAGTGGATCGATGACAAACTACAGTCACCAAGGGCTTTGAGGTGTAAAAAAAGAATGAGGAGATTCTTCCCATAATTTCCTTACACCTTATCATCACTCCTCCATCTTAACCATAGATATTTTTCACTCAAACCCTATACTTTGTCACCTCTGTAAAATATTTTTTTCTGAAAAAAAACGTAGATTTCTTTCACTCCATTTTCCCAAGGTCGCACCACTTCCTCATCATTCTATGATAATCCTACCATCACCCTAAGACCACCTCACACTCTCCCTTATCACTCATATAGTGCTATAAGCCTAAAAAAATAGAGAAAGAGGCTGCTACAAGAGAAAGTAACTTCATGTGGAAAGCCCTTTGTAAGCACCAGAAAAGCCCTGAAGATGGTTTTTTCCAATCGTGGAGACCAATAAGAATTGTGATATGAATCTAAAGATGGTAATGGTACTATGAGAGGGATCCTCCACCAACATACATACACCTGAGGACTCATCAAGGTTCCTGCACACGCACAAAAAACAAGTCAAATTAAAATACCTCAAAAAGAAATAAGACACAACAAAGAATCAAGCAGCAATACAAACATGGTGGTGCAACCCCGACTCCAGCTCTAGCTCTAGCACATATAATCCTACAACAGCTCAACTAGGAGGTAAGGCTTGGTTATTCAGCTCTCTAACCTTACCATTGGAATCTATTCTAGCTTAAGAAAACATTTAAATTATGAGAAGGAAAGGTTTTTTATAGCCAAAATCAGTAGCAGAGAAGCCTCAACCTTATCTAGCAATTAGTTTCACTTTTCCACCAAGACACATACACATGTGGGAGAGGAACAAGACAAAAGTGTAGAAGACTTGAGAAAGTGGGTATTAAGAAGTTAGTTATGATAGAAGACAAGGAGTGCCAAGGGGTAACTGAGGGATAGCTCAGTTAACAAGGAAAACACTCTGATTTTATTTTGCATGCAATGAAAAAAGAGAAAAAAAAATTGAAAAATAGAAAAAATTAAAAATAAAAGGTGGACCCATATGAAACAGAGCTATTGGTTTCTACAGGCGAAACAGAGCTTCTATAGGAATTTTATACAGGAAACAGAGTTACTACAGGAAAAACAAATTTGCTACAAAATCACATCTAAGGTCATTTCGAGGGTTTCATAGGTGTCCAAATGATTGAAAAAGGTATCAGGAGGTTGGAAAAGGATGTGGAAGACCTTTCCAAACTGAAAAATATTCAGTAACTCATATTGTACAAAGGAAAAATGGAAGGCTAATGGTATCTAGAAACACTTTCATTTTCCTATACACAAACATATTTGAAAAAATAAGTGAAAATAGAATGTGAGTGAAATGGACCTACAAGCCAATAGAGTACACTTTCAAAAATGAAATTTTATTTTTTCTTGAAAGACTACTAAACAATCTTGAAAATAACAACTACATTTTTTTGTTTGTCCTTGCAGAACCTACAACAAAGCTTCTTAAGATAAAGTACTTAGGAATGTACAAGAGAGAGGCCACTAGGGCCAAGAAGGAGACACATTTAATTCACTAAGTTGCTCAATGGACGAGCAACACTTTAAGTAGGGAGGTTTGACGGGCCTCTAAATTAGACATAAATTAAGGCTCACCTAACCTTTCTTAGGCACATAAAACATATCTTAAATATCTCCTTCTAAACTTGATAATTATTTTTTAAGCTTTAGTATATTCTTAGGAATGTTTAGAGATATTTGCATATTTGTGCCTAATATTATTTATTTTGAAGCATATTGTGAGAATATTGGGTAGATTATGAATATTTGGAGAAGGATATAATTTAGGGACTTGATCCCTACTACTGAAGGATCAATATTGGAGAATAAATGAACAAAATATCATAAAATTATTGAATTCTTGAGTAATTCTAGAAGTCCAATGATTGAGGAAATCTAGGAATGTGTTCCCTATCATTTAATACAAATTCCTACTGTTGAGAACCAGATCCACTATTTGAGAGATTTTGGAGGGGAAAGATTACTCCTTTCAAGGAGAATACTTACTCATCATTTTTTATAAGTACCAATTCGAATTTTCTTCTAGGGACAAGTATTGTTTAGTCTTATTGTGGAGAAAACTTGTTGTTTAGTAGCTCCACCTTCTTTTCATGTAGGTATGTACTTGGACTGATTGAATAATAAATATTGGTGCCATTTTTAGCTTATAAGGCTTGGTTTCTTCCATAGGACTCTGATTCCTCCTTGGTTTTGGCCATCCTAGGAGCCTCAGGGCCCTCTTGCACAATCTCTTTATGTTCTTTTAACTTATTATTCGCATGCATCTCTTATTTTTGTTTTGCATATTTCTATATTTAGAATTGTTTCTTTTCTTGTTATAGGATTGAGTTAAATGATTGAAGTAAGTTATTTTATAGGTTTTTCATAGATTCAAAATCATTATTCATCCTTAGAATAACTATGGAAGGTAATCTTAATCATTAAGCTACTTGGATTTGGTTACTAGTTCACGAATATAAGATTTTTGGAAATGCCTTGAAGCGAAATAGTAGTAAATTTCTGCTATTTTTTAGAATGGGTTAATGAGCTTCATTTAAGTTGAGTCCCCTTGGACTAGGTCATAACAATATATAAGTTAATAAAAAAAATTATCACATTTCATTTTCAATTGATTAGGTTAGAAATTTGATAGATTAACTAGCTCACTAGTTCTTGAATTTCCATTTTTTAGAGTAGTACTTTTATGTTATTTTTTAGCACATGTGAAAAGGGGTATTTTGGAGTGATTACACTTGTAATGGAGACCTAAGACGTAATACTTAATAAAAAAAACTATCCCATCCCATTCTCATTTGATTTACTTGGTCATTCAGTGAGTTATCTCCAAAATAGAACATCCTAAAGAAAAAACATAACTTCCTATAGCACTCCTGTAGAACGTGTAAAATGAACCATATTTTCTCCCAAATCTTGGGTTTTGTCTCTTAGGCTTGAATCATTACCCCGAGGATCTAAATCCATGATTGAGGAAGAATAAACACCGCTTAGGATATGCATTATTACAAAGTAGATTAGGCCTATTTATTTGAATTCATGCTCTCAGGATTTCAATTGCAAATTGTTGCTCTTACCTAGGATTAATTTCTTTTCAAAGCAACACTTCCATTTATGCAATTATTTTAGGCTTTTATTTCATGAAATTCAATCCATTACATTAGATCAACAAGAGAAGGACACATTTAGTGCTGATACCTCTTAAGTTTGTACAAACCTCGGGTTGATAATTAAAGTTGGTAGCCTTGGGAGTTGTAGCATTCTTGTTGCAACACTGAGGCTTATCATATGGCATGTTTCATGAAAATATAGGATCAAAGATGAAGAGAATAGTAGTGTAATATAGTTTACATGACTCCCTTACATGCATGATGTGAATTTAGTGGAATGGGACAGGTTAATTGAGAAGAAAGGCCAAAAGTATACTCATGATATTGCCAATAAATTGAGAAGATTGAAGGAAAATATTTTGAGTTGAAAGGAATAAAATGAGATATTGATTTAGGCATGGGAAAGGATTTCCATAGATTAGGAAAAGAAATCATAATTTAATGCATTGATCCTTCAAATTCTATCAAATTGGTAGAGAGAGTGACAATTTCTTATTAGACAGGGGTAGTAGGAAAGGAATAATGTGGAATATGGTAGTAGGTCTCAATCACGATACTGGTTGGATAGGAATGACAAAATTAGAGGTGGCAGACAGTTTGATATACCTGAAAAGAGAGGTAGTTCTTATGGGTTCCATTCTAGTTCTAGTTCAAAGAGAGATCATCGTCATTACCGATATAATCCTTATAGGAGGTGTGAGAAGAATTATTTTCTAGAAGAGTTCAAGGAATCTAAGTCTCCTACCTTGATAATGAGTTTACTAAGTCAGAATATGTGAAAGCATGAATTCTTGAGATGAAAAAGTTCTTTATATTGCATCATTACTCAAGGAACATTAAAGTGAAATAATTAGCTTTAGTCTCAATGGAAATCATATATCTAGTGGGAAGATGTGAAACATTGTTACGAGTAGTGAAACGATGAGCCTGAGTTCCAGCATGAATGTAAAGGGAATGAGAAGAATCAAGGAAGATAGCCTAATAAGTGAGGAGGATCTTAGGATTCCAGTGACAAGGGAATGTATCGCCTTATAAGAAGTTCAATAAAACTAAGAGAGGACATGGGTCTTAGCCTATGGAGTAGCAAAGTAGAGGCAATTGCAGACAACCATTGCATTGTTGGCCCCCATGTTGGATATCATCACATGAAGGATTTCCCTTTGTATCAGAGTGGCACATATAGGTCATGAAAAGACTCATATCTATAGTGCGCAAGAGGCACAAACTATTTAGGATGTAGGTCATATCATTCCCCAGATCCATGTAGTTGTGGATAACAGGAAGGGAGATCATTAAAAATTTATCCACTAGTCAAAAATGACAAAATTAGTGACTAGGTGACTAAAAACATTAGTCACCACAACTATCTCAAGTGAATTACTACTAAATTTGAGCAATTTTAAGTGACTGAACTAAAAATGACTAAATTAAATGACTAATCTAGTCTAGGGATAAAATATATGACTAGATAATAAGTGACTAAACTAAAAGCGAATAACTTAAATGACTAATTAGTTAGTCATTTTTAGTTTGGTCACTTAAAATTGCTCAAATTTAGTAGTAGTTCACTTGAAATAATTGCAGTGACTAGCTTTTTTAGGCACGTGGCATCGACTAGGTGATTGATGACTACCTAGAGGACTTAAACCAAATTAATCATGGAGGTTAAAACTACAATTGAAAAAAGAACATTAACACACACGTGATAATTCACACTAGAATTCATCTTCTCATAGTCAGGAGTTGATGAATTCTTTTTCACTTCTAGGGAAAGTTTATAGAGAAACCCAACACCAGTAATTAATCAGAGTGGTTTGAGGTACACCTGAGATGAAATGGAGTGATTTCCAGTATAACCCAAAATTATATCCAATATGTTGATAGTATATATTAATGACTTGTGATTTAGTAAGAATGGCCAAGACGTTTCAACATACACTTTCGGGGTGGTCCTACTCCTTGGAGGCTTCTACCTTTCAAGTGTTATAAATATAGGAAAAATGTCTTGTCAAGAATTTGAACCTAGGTAGAAGAATTAAAGAACTAAACAAATATTATAACATTAATAATAACCAATTAAACCAACCATCCTATTACTCGTTTCCCCTTGATAATCCTTTTTACCCTAATTTATTACCCCTCTTATGAGAATTTCTCCACAAAATTCTCTTGGAAAACCCTTATCATGGAATTTTTTCTACTATAAATATTACCCTTTCTTGTATACCTAAATTTATTGTCTCTCTTTACACATATAAAGTTTAATTTTCCACATCACTCGAAATTAAAATACACTCAAATTGTGTTCAAGAAAACAATAAATGATAACCATATTTGAAAATAGGAAAAATAAAGACCATCAACATTATTTTTCAAAGCCACCAAATAGTTTGATAGCTTTCAAAATTGGTGCCCTAATTCATGCCTTAAGCCGCAATTGCACAATCACATAGAGAGTTTAACAGATTTCAAAACTGGCGCCCTAATCCGTGCCTTATGAAGCTGCAATCACACCATCACACATAGAGTTTAATAGCTTTCAAAACTGGCACCCTAATTCATGCCTTATGAAGCCACAATCACATTCAAAAATTTGAGGAGGAAGGTTAAACCCACTATCTCTATGGAGAGTGGTGGGAAGAATAAGGGCAATGACATGCAGATGATGCACAATTCAGGAGATGATGTAGTGCTATTTGAGAATACTATTTTTCTTCTTTGAAATAACTGATAAACACGCGCCCTACTTCATGCCTTATGAAGCCACAATCACATTCAAAAATTTGAGGAAGGTTCAACCCATTACCTCTATGGAGAGTGGTGGGAAAAATGAGGGCAATGGCATGCCTACGATGCACAGTTCAAGAGACAACGCAATGGTATTTGAGAATAATATTTTTCTTTTGCTAAAGAACTAATGAGACTAAATGATACAATGAAATCACCCATTCCAAATCATTTTTCGCGAGTCCATATTAAGAGCAATGACCATTAGGGATTTCAAGTTTGAGGATCAGTTATTGAAGAAGAACTTAGACATTATTGAAAAAAATTCGAGCCCCTTTTTCTACAGTTTATGATCCATTGAATGGTTGATTCAGTGTCTATAGGTGTTAAATGCAACTCTTATTTTCTCCTCTACTCTTTTTATGGTTCTACCCCCACAGGGAAACTTCAATCTTTGTATGAACAATGAAACTAAATGTCAACTATTGGTGATTTCTACTATTGCTGAATGATTTTATGTATAATATGATCATTCCTAAAAATTTGAAATGGTGCAGGTTGCATTGGGATGGCCTTCTCTTATGGTCTATCATTGAACAAATCATTTGTTGAAAGTATACAAAGCCAATTTACACTTGCAAACTATAATGTTTCTTTATAACACATCAAATCGTACATGTGCATTCCTAGTTAGGCCCCAACTGCTATAGAAGATCACAGAGCACCGGATAATGGAGAAATTAGTGGAAATATGGAGTACCTAGCACAAATTTCCCCATACCACCATGAAAAAACTTTATGTACATGTTCCAAGTGAAGGACTAGATAGGTAACTACTATTACTTTCCATCATTATATCTGGAGAAAGCTGCAGGGGATTTTGGAGGACTAAGTGTAGCTTACAGGGCCCTGATCCTTGTTCCATTCCCTCAGCTCAATGGTGATATAACTCTTCTTATAGGTGACTGGTACACAACCAACGTTTCATTAAGTTATTAATCCATCTCTGAAACATGTGCACCTCTTGAAATTAAAGAGACTGGCTATGTTCAACTTCTGCCTATCCACTAGAATGTTCTCTTGCAATGCATCAATCTTTGACTATATTCTCTCTTTGGGTAGATACTTAGAAGAAGACTTGATGTGGGAAGATCTATTGGTAATCCTGATGATGTTGAAATTAGTGTCAATTGGCTACCAAATGAAATAGCAATTACAGTGGAACAAGGTACTTATTTTTTATCTCTATCACAAGGAATTTTGTTAGACTTAGTGGTGTGTCTAGCCTTTCAAGAATTCACAAGATCTTGTTTATTTTGATTTTATCTGATGGCTATTGAATCCACTGTTTCTTCTCTTAAGATGTATCTAAAATGACTTATCTGTTCATCACGTTTTTTGTGCCAATATTTCAAAGTGATAAAAAATGAATTCTAGATAATGACCATGTACCTATTTAGTTTGGATGCATTTATTTGCTTAAACAAAGTTTGAGAAGTCATTTTTAAGAATATTAGGATGTGAGAAGTAAATACTATGTTTAAAGCTACAATCTTGCGAAGAAATTCAAAACAAATTATGCAACAAGTTTTAAACAACATGGTAACGACTCATCCTCTTACAATGATCACAATCATGCAAAGACATTTCACACATGCTAAAGGCTTTCCAATCTGTATTAGTATATGTAAGAAAATATAATGAATGTAGCACAACAAGGTGGAAAATATTAGCAAAACTTGAACTTGGCCAATGTAAGGATTCCAATGCAATCCTTTAGTATAGGCTCAAATTATTTCATGAATCCAACAAAATGAACAACCCAAGCCCCAAAATCGACTTAGGAAATTTAGTGCAAAAATAAACATAAAAATCCTCTATTTACAATGATAATCCTCCATCAAACCTAAAACTACCATGGCATATGCATCTAGTTCTCCTCCTAGATAGAAGTACCAAACACCCAAAATTCTAGAAGCACTTCCTCTGAACAATTGAGGGGCCATACTCATCTATCAAAATGATTCTTCTTGCAAAATATATTCTCGTTCCTTCGATGATGAAAAATTTACTATGAAGAATCCTTTGGAGCAGAGGTGGATCTCACAATTTATTGTCCAAGTTATGAAGATCCAATGAAAGGGATCCATCGATTTTGGCCAAAATTGTTGAATTTGTTGATTTTCCATGACCTTGGGTATAGGATAGAGTCTTAAAAATCTCTGACACTACCAAAACAATAATCTAAACAAAACTACTTTGCACAGTGGAATATAAACAATAGTAAATCACATAAGCACAAAATATATACAACTTTTTACAAATTTTATACCCAACTTCATTATATTAAACAACATATAATACAACAGTCTATGGCTCCCATACCAAGGATAATGATCCTCATAAATCCACTAGTACAAGATATGAAATAAGATACTCTAACCATCTGGTTGTATACGCTCTCACAACACCTCTCGGTCATACCCTATACTTGCCTGGTCCTTCAACTCTAGATATGCAACTCTTGCCTTTATCAATGCTCCAATTACATCTGGCCACTCAACCTCATATCTCAATCTACTGACTATTTTCTTCTTAGTCAATCAAGGGCATAACACATCAAGACTCCTGTCGAGTTGTTCACAACTCCACTTGTGAACTAGTCTCAATCTGCCCACGGCTTCTCCTCAACTACTCAGGGACTTCAACCCACTATGGTCTTCCCGCGCTGCTCTGATGAAGACCAATATAGGGCATGAAGGTATTCCACCAATCACTGCAATATGTCCATATCCCACAATGAACACGGGCTAGGAATACTGCTCATCATCTGTTGTATAATTCCTTCTCCACACACAAGTCTCGAGCTCCACAAACTACTCCTAGCTGATTAGAATCTTGAGCTTCAACAGATTCCTCTCTAGAAATTACCTTTGTCCATCAAGGTGTTTCACATCGGGTTTCAACATGGAAACTATCACGCTGTCCCCCAACAAACCATAAATTCCCAATCCACGTTCACACTTGGTCCACTCTCATGCTTCCCTCTAATAGTCTATGAGTGACCAAGTCCAAATTATTGCATCTGAACCTACTTAGGGAATCCTTACACCTAGGATACCCTTACACATGGCTGCCAAAAGGCTTCACCAATTTTCCCTTTGCTCTGCAATAGACAAGCTATTGCACAAATGTAGGAGCCATTGATCTTCAATGTGGAAACTACCCACTAGTTAGGGCTTCTAACATGCCACATCAAGCCTACCTCCTCAGCTTCCATAGACTGCAACAAATTTTTCCACACCAAGACACCTACATCACTCCATAGTGTTATCTTCTCCTAGTTGGAGTTCCTTCATGCCCAAGGAAACTCCAAAAAATGGCTCCCAACAACCAGCAATGTAGATTGATCCAAACTGATCCTTTAAAACACTAAAAAACTTACCTTTCTTTACTTCTGGACTGATCTATCTATTGACACCTTGGCTGCCTAGTTAGGGCTTCCTAACAGTCCTTGTTAGGCCCCTCCAAACAACTCCTAAGGCCTCCTACAACTTCTTATCAACCGATCCAAAACTGTTCACTACAATGACCCAACATAAATGATAAGAAAATAAAATTAATAACTAATATTACCATCTCAAACATATTTACAGCCCTGAACATGATTGATGGACCTGCACATGATATTTCAATGCCTTCCTTAATGGAATTGTCTAGTATGGTGTTTGAATAATTTAAGTGAAAGCCTTTTATATTCTTAGAGGAAATAATTTTGAAAATATTGTAATTCTAGGTCATGCACAATCTATGATGGATTAGTTATGTAGAAGGAAAAAGACTCATGCATCTTGTAAGCTTTTGGGTATTATGCAACATGCCTTTATTTTGTAACTTTTTGGTTTCTCTAATAAGATTTCTACACCAGTATTGTAATATTTGTTGTTTATCAGTGCCAATATTTTTTTGTGTACATCCTTTGTGAAGGTTTTAAGCATGCTAGTGTAGATGCTTAAATTTCTCTCTTAGTATAGATGATGCGCGCTTTCCCCATTCTATTGTCATGTTTGTTAACACCTGATTTTTCAGGAAAGAGATGTTGTAAGAAGAGTGTACGAAAAGAAGTGTCTTCAACTAAGCCACCAGGAATCCAAATGAGCATGTTTTGAAGTGATTGATAAGACAAGGGATATAATAAAATATCTTCACTCAATATTCAAGACTCGTGACTGCCATTGAGATAGTTGAATCAGTTTCAAGGAGAATTGAAATATTGAAGGATGAGGAATTACAACCATAATTTATGGAGTTAATAAAAAGGTAATCGTGGTTGTTTTTACTTATTAAATTGCATCTTATGTTTTTTATGGTTTTGTTCTTGGTCTATAAATGATAGCACAGTAGATAATGGAATGGTTTGTGGTGTAATTTTCCATGGGAGCGAGTTTGTACAATTGTTACATATCACTTTAAAGGAGTGTTCATGATTGTGTATTTAGAAAAAGTTTTTTTTAAGACCTTGTTCTCCTCATATCATCATATAATGTAATCTATTAGGTTACCATGCCACCATTTTTCCAACCAGGGTCTATAGATAATTTAGAAACCATTAAAGGCTTTAGTATTGGCTTGAGGAACATATTTAGGTTATCCTGGAACAATGCATGGCCATTGGTTCCAAGTAGTAGACTGGGAAAATATTGGCAAATCAATCTAGTCATTTGATCTCAGCAATCTCTACTTAGATCGAGACATGTAGAAATACCATGTTGCACACGATCTCCTTTTCAACAACAATAAGCTTAGGTGTAAAGGTTGCATCATTTAAAAATTCATATAGATATCTAAAGGTTGAACTCTTTCTTGATTCCCACATGTATTTTGTCTTCTATACATATGTTCTTATGTTATACTTACGTTGTTTTCTTTCTTTGTATTATTGTTTACTCTTTCTAGAAGTTGCACTATCACTCCCACATTGTATTTATGCTAGTTGTACTCTTCATCCCCATTGCCCTATTTTTGTGGTCGTTTGTTGGAAATCAGTAACATTATATTATCTTTATAATAATTGCAAAATTTCATGATTACCTTATATGTAGATTCCAATTTACTCCTTTTGGAATAGAGTTTACTATTTACCTCCTTTAATTATAGTCATCCATTTATTATGCATTTTTAAGTCCCATAGTGTTTGATTTAGATGTAACTCTTAGTGCCATAAAATTAATTTGTGGTAATTTGTTAGACACTGTTAAAATTATCCTATCCGGTGCCTAGATTTTGCTTTCTCCAATAGAATGGACTTCTTTCATCCATATTTCTTTGTTCAATTTTAGCTCTGCACTTATGATTAGGGTGTCATCGTTTTGGAATTTGCTCAAAATATAATGTTTATGATCCAAAATTGAATGCATTGAAATCAAAGAATTTCCCATGTCATGGGGAAAATAACAAAATTTTGGAAAGTAGTAGCAACGATATAAAAGACAAAAAAATTGTTATGTGGAGGACAAAAGTTCAGGCATATCCAAAAATATCTTTTCTATTGTATCAAGTTGTAAAAATATTTTTGGTCAAATTGTAAAAGGGAGTGTCTATTGTTTGGAAGAATTCCTTAGGTAGAAAATATTTGATCACCACATATGGTGAGGATATGTTTTGTTCTAGTGGTATGTAGACTTACATGTATCTTGCAAGAACACATTAAGAGTGATAAATTTAGTGGGCATTAAAATTGTAGTTTTTGCAAAGTTATGAGTTCTTGACTTTGAAATCAACTACTTTCTAAGAAGAAGACTATAGGGCTAGAGAGGACTGGAAAAAGAGATATAAGAATGTTGAACAAGCAAGAAGGACCAAAACATAATTGATATTACATTGGAATGTTTCACCTTCCTCGTAATTGGAACATTGATAATTTCACCTTCTTCATTTTATCCACCTTTCATGGTTTGTTGATTTTACCAATAGTTGGTATGTAAGGCATTTCTTTTCCTACTCAAAAATCAAATATAATTTTCCCTGAGATTTTAAGTAATTGAGTTTACTAACAGTCAGAATTAAACATTAAGGGAAACAATTAACACTTGCAAGGAGCCATTTTCTCCACCTTTCATGGTTTGTTCATTTTACCAATAGCTAGTATGTGAGGCCATTCTTTTGCTACTAAAAAAGCAGATAAAATTGTCCCTGGTCTTTTAAGTAATTGACTTTACTAACAGGAAAAATTAAACATTAACGGAAAAAATTTGCATTTGTAAGGAGGCAAAAAAAATAGAATGACCGATGAATGATTTTTTATTCTCAGAGGTTCGGAAAAAATCACACTTTAGTGTTTTTCGAAATGGTGGTATTCAACGGTGAAACAATTCTATGCATGATTATGTTAGTTATCATAAACATGGTTGGGTGGCTGAAATGGCTAGCTTTAGTGAAGCTGTAAGAGGAACCACTAGTTTTTCTGAAGTGGGAATCACCTACATGGGAGATTTATTAGTTTTTATTACAAGCCTATTAGGAGGAAGGTTTGATTCAGATATTGGTGAAAGAGATGTTATAGCCACCAAAAAAGGGCCCAAACTGAAGGCATAAGTGGGTTTAGATCGAGCACACATTATGTTCATGATGTTGTTATGATATCAAAAAACATATCTCATCCTTCCCTGAAGGAATTCATGAAATATATCTACCATTCCCATGCTATGAAGTCCATCTCACTCTCGTTCCTTCCTTTAAATTCTGTAGCAGTCACTGCAGACTCCAGAGGTATGTGGACGTGGAGGGTTATTTGGAGGCATTATGTCTTCGACAGAGGAAGAGACCACAATCATGCTTGATTATCAAATATTTGGAACTCTGAATGATTGTCTAATGGAATTTTACTACTTCCATGTCTGTGTTTCCTGAGAAAATAATGCCATGGGTGCAACCATGGCCTGTCACATGTGTAGAATGTGAAATTGACAAATGTGACTTAGAGGTGGATTCCCCCTATAGTATCTGAAATATTTGATATTGATGTAGAATTCATTTGGAAAGAGCTAACTTATATCTACATTCCAATGACTAGAGCAAGTGATGATTACTGGATAATGTTGTTGATCAGTTGTTTCAAGTCTAAAGATCAAGTAGATAGAGAAGTGCGGGTATTGGGTTTGGATATCTTGTTTATATTCATTTCCCATAGCCGCAAAGGGAAATCATTGTTATTAGTAGAAGAATATTAGGCCACTTCCTTAAATAAAGAACAAATACAACACAACTTCCTTAGAAACATTAATCGATATTGTACTAACTGGCTGGTTAAGTATGGATGGTTCCTCTAGCTCTTTGGTAGCAAGAAGGATATTGAGAGATTATATTGTGGACAACAAAGGAACTGGATTTGTTTCCAATGAATTTTTAACTAGTGCTCTGATCAAGTGTAATTCCAATAGCACTTGCCAATTGCTAAGTTTTAGAGGTTGTATTGTAGGCATGAGATCCTTGTCTTTAATAGTGGGTTCTACGAACTTGATTTTTTCTATCGATTGGACTGTGATTTTTGGGTTGGTAGGAAGTGCTAGAAACTAGTATGGTCATAAACTCTATGGCACCCTCTAAACATAGAGTTGTTTTGAATATGAAAACCATTGGTATTTATTTGGGGATGGGCTGCTTGCATTTGTATTTAATTAGGAGACACTATATTTAAGTAGAAAAAATAGTCTTATGGTTTGGGTGTCATTGGATTGGAGATAGGGTGCATTGTAAGGGAAATTTTGGGTACAAATATGGGAGATGGGTATATAGTGTTCTGCAAGGCTTGGTTTGGCTGCAAGTGGGAAAACTTCCCATTTTGATATATTTTTTACAAAAAAACTCTTGGCATTTTTTAACAAGAAGAAGAGTATTTATATTGCTTAATAAACCATTTTTATGTATATGAGGATGATAATTAATCTCTCATCTCGATCATTTTACTAGTTTCTCCCATAAATGAGCTTTCCTTTTCTAGCTTTTCACATAACTTCATTTCTAGATCTTTTTACTGGCAGACAAATACACTGATTTTGTCATGACATAGACACTAGTTTTGTAATCTCAAACACACTTATCACTGTTACGAACACGATTAAATACTTAAAAAAATCAATTTCTTTCTAAACTGTAGCCAGAATTTCAAAATTTTATGGTTCAAACTTCTTTTCCTCTATCTCTTGTGGTTCAAAATTTTAATTAAAGTTGTCTTCATTCAATGTCACTTGGAATTTGGCACATAAAAGATGCTCTGTTAATTCCATTTTGTGTGCATGAGCTTCCCGATATTCTGTCCACTCTTCGCAAGTTTCAAGGTCTACATGATGAGTGGAAAATATTTCCATTCATGTGTATATGTGATGGATGTTGCTCCATTGGTCATAAAGTCATTGGTGATATTCATGTTACATGAAAATCAACTGCCAATGTGGGACTTATTAGCCCTCCACATAATGATAATTTTTCCTTTGAAGATCTAGCACAACTTATTTATGATTTTAAAAAAATTATAGAGTAATTCGGTCTTCAAAGATATTATTCCTCCTTAAATCACGTGAGCCAAACCCAAGTCCTCTTTAAATGGTGAATGTAGGGACTTCAGATTGGGAGTTCTAGCCTCAAGGGGAATATATGGGTTTGTACATGCCTTCAGTATTTAAAAGAGAATAAATGGGTTTCCACATACAATATGTAGTCTATGAAATGTGAATGACTCCATGCAGAGGGCTTCTCCTCAAAGCATGCCCAGAAACCAAGTGTGAAATATCCATGTCATGAATACTAATGCTCCTCAGGTTCCTCTAGTGGAATTGTAGGCAGATACCCCGCAAAAGGTGGGAAATCTTCCAAATTAGCTAAAAAATAATTTGTAATACATCCAAAGAAAGGTATGCAAGTTGGCTTCCAAAATGAACTGGTTGGTTTATTCCAATTTTGTAGGTTGGATCATCAAAACGTTTTCCAATGTGACTCATGCATATATATTTATATATACACCCTAAGTCCCCTTATCACCATAATTATGGATCAGTATGGGAGCATTCCTCTAACTTTGAGGTCTGTGCTATTGAACAAGGGCTGTTTGGGATCCATTTTCCTTTGGATTATTCTCTCAAAAGAAACTGAAATATGCCAAAGATTCTGCCACTTGGCCTATGCTAAATGTCTGTAAGAGGCATCAGTTTCATATTTTTAATCCTCAACATCTTTGAAAACTTATCCTTATTTCACATAGTAATATGAAGTCCTTTCAAAATTATCTGTTTTCTGGTAAGCATATTCGAGAATGTTAGTACTGCTTTGCCTAAGAGCCTCAATTCCAAGTCTGCTACAGGTCAAAAATCATTGCTTTTCCTGGAAAATCAAGTATTATAATGATGCCACTATCTCCACTTGGAAGGAAATACTTAATGTGATTTAAGGTTTGTATAAAAATACTGTTGCCAAACACCACTCTTAATGTGAAGAGTATCATGTATAGTTCATCTGTGTACAAGTTTCTTGATTCAATGATGACAATCTATTTTCTCAACAAAGATTTATTTTCCATACCATTGGATCAAACAAGGTATTTCAGAAAGAGAATATGGAGGCCCCCAAGTATAATCCTATCTCTATCTCTTGAAAGAAACGTTTCATCACTTTACAAATTGTAGCCTCATCATCAACTCCACTCTTTCCAATAATTCTTTAGACTTTCAAAATAGTTTTCTCCCCTTGGAGTTCTCACTTCCATGAAATATCCTCTGAGCATAGTCAAATTCCTTCACAAGGGTTTTCCTATCACAAGTAGGTGCACATTGCTGAAAAACATCCTTTACCCTAATAGTTTCAGTGTTCTCTTACAAGACATACATATGAAAAGCCTTTCGAATGAACTTGCACAACCCTTACTACTGATACCCCTGCTTATTTCTCCTTCACCGATTGCATAATTTGTCTATGTATAGTGGGAAAAAAGATCATAGACTACCCATCAGCAAGTATTCACTTGAAAGTCAAGTTTTATCCAAATAACACACATGTAAAGGTTACATAATCCACTCTTGGTGCTACAAAATTCACAGCTGCAATCATCCATAGGAAGTTGATTCTGACATGTTATATTTCTACGTCGTTTGTGGACAAAGATCTCAAGGAGGATTTCTTAAGTGACACTGATATCTATATGAAAATATTATTGAATAGTTCTAACTAATTCTGTGTGCCCTGGAGTCAGGTGTAATATTATATATCCCTTTTTCCTTGTACAAAATTTTGCAAAAGGACAAATTCTTCCGCACATTTAAGAATTGTTGTGCCTTCAATGACTGTTCTCCTCTTTGAAATTTGAATTTTACTACTGTCTTCTGTGATCGCATACTTAAAGGATTCAAAATAAACAATCACTGTTATTTGTCACTGATTTTCTCTATTGTTGATAAATAGAGCTATCTTGTTAACTCCATGGGATTGGCGAACTGTGAAAACACATGAAGTAGAGCCCTTATTTCCTTCATTTTCATATTCTGTAATTGTTTTTCAAACCTGATATAAAATAGTCGATAGCATGCCTTAGACATGGGATTCAAAATTGGAACCTAATGGCATGAAACTAGCAAAATTCCTAGTAAAATTGGAAATGACCAATTATGCCAACTCTTTGAGCTTAAAAATGCAAGAGGCATATTCAATCCTGGACAATAGGCCTAGAAGAGGTTGTGTCATCTATTAAAAAGCTATAAAAAATTTATATCCTATCTTCTCTAATGAGGAAAGTAAGGGGAACTCTTAAGGCTAGTATAAATATGCCTGTGTCCCTGGGCCATTAATGCTGGAGCCTTCCCAGATGTCTATGAGAGCCACTTTTCCTAACTAAACCCAGTAAGCCCAACTGTTTCAATGAGATTATCCTCCCAGAAATGCATTCTGACAAAACACGAAAGCTAGTAACTGTGTAAGTCCTTAGAAACCATGTATGTCTAAGTTTTGACTGTGTTGCCATGAGTCCTTCCTTTTTTCCCCTGGGAAACTCAGCCAAAGAGCCTTGGCAGTGCATTGATTATTGAAACTTGGGTAACTCATTGTAAACTGAGCTTCACTAAGTGAAATGACTGAATCCATAATAGTTATAACACACATAGAGCTCAGAGTAATGAGTTACCATGCATGATAGAAGAGGATATACCCCTCACAATATGATATAGTATTGTATAGAGTCGACACTGTGAGGCGCACTACATGTTGATCGATTCAAAATTCATTGCATCTACAAATCAGGTTTTATGATAAGTTAGATTTCTAAAAGTACCCTTACTCATATGCCATCTAGATCCTGAACTTGGGGGGTCATCATCGGCTATTTGGCTTGCTGCCAGATCACAGCCCCACCATGGAAATTACTCATGGCCTATGGGAGAATACATTTTTTAATTCCTAATTTTTTTTTATAATGTGTCTTGTTGTAAAATTTAGTGACAATAGAATATGATTTGAAACATTGAAGTGTGTCATATGTTATTATTGCCCACCATTGATAGTTGTTTGATGAACATCAAAATCCTTCCATGATAATAAAACTAAGCCTGTTTGAAGAATTTTGTGAAGTTGAAAACGATTTCTTGCAAACAGGAGTTCTATTTTAACGGATCCTTCCTCAGGAAATTATGGGATTACTTATCTTGGACACAAGTAATAGATTGTTGAAGGAAATAGAATCTATAGGATATTTTAAACAATTACATCGATTAGCCCTTGGGGGATTTTACATTCCTATCAAATTAAATTCTCACTACCATGTAGTTTCATGAAAGAAAGTTAGAAAGCTATTTCCAGTCGTGTAAATTTGGAGTTTTAGTTGGAAAATTAGTCATCTTCTAGTGCTTCTACCTTTTCTTGTGCTTGGATGTTGACACTATCTATGTCCATACATATAGTCCTCCATTTTCGAATCTTTATACTTATAATTTTATGGGAATTCTTCTCTATAGATTGTGATGAAAACCCTTATAATGGAGTAGAATTTGGGAATAGAAATACAGAGTTGTTTTCAATCATCAATATGTTACTTCTACATAACAAGTCTATCTATTGGACAATTTGTGAGGATATGGGAAACTAATCTATCAAATAAAATCATAAGCAGTTCAATAAATATCTACTTTTTTATGTCATACTATGTCTGCATTGGGGCATATTTCCTAGCATCATGCCATGGATTCCTCTTTCTATCTAAAAAAAATCCTGTCTATCTCAAACACCATGTTTGGATATCCTTCACTTTCATAGATTTGACTCCAACGGTGAGAATTTATTTAAATTCAAGACAGAGTTTTAACTTTCAACTGTTGCAATCAACCTTGTATAACATGTTCTTTGTACAGTTGGGGTAATGAAAAGTTCACTCATGGCTTTTCCATATCAAGATAATTTTACAAGTGATAGAAATTGGTTTCAACTAAAGATTCAACCAAAGTTGGTCAAAACCATCTGCCTTCCTTCGAACGAAATGTTGGGGAGCTTTTCATGTTATAAGGTTTCATGTTCAAGATATGAGGTTTGCAGTGCTGGAAGGTAATAAGGACGTATCTGACTATTTTGGTTGATTTTGATGTAGAATTCTAATCCAGGAGCTAGAAACAATGTAAAGTTGGTCTCTGAAGCTAGAGTTGGAGTGATAGCAAGTGGTGTAGTAAAGGGCCATGCAGATCATGTATTGATTTTAGGAAATGATCGTGGTACTCAAGCATCTTGTTAGACATGAATAAAAAATGTTGGGCTGCCTTGGGAACTTGGGCTAGCAGACACTCATCAAACATTGGTGGCTAATGACTTTTGTGGTCAGAAAATTCTACAAACATATGGTCAATTGAAAACAAGAAGATATGTTGTCATAGATGCTCTCCTTGGTGTAGAAGAGTTTGGTTTCAATACAATATTTATTATCAGTCTGAGTTGCATCATGATGTGTAAATGTAAAAAAAACATGTGTAATTCAATGGTATGGTAGAATAGAGGTTTTGTATGAGGAATTATGGTGCAAAATATTAACAATATATGACCCAAAAAAATTCCTCAACACAGTATATTGCCCAACGGACCAATATGGTTTTCAAAATCACTCACCCTGAGACTCATGAAGAGCTGAAGTTTGGTCCAAAATGTATGAAGTCAGATTTGCAAATAGACAATAATGTTGTGCCATCAATTAAATATTCAATTCCTCCATCAGCAGGACTGCCTACATACAGACATCCACTTTCAGGTTCTATTTCTTTAAGTGGTTCATGCCTAATGAATTTCTACTAATCGATGCTAGCTGGGTCATATGATAAAATTTCATCTACTTTTCGTCAACCTTTAAAGACAAAAACTGGCATATCAAATGGTTCATGCCCATTAGCAAGACAAAATAAACTAGCTACGATCCATTATGGTGAGATGCTGGATATATTGAAACCATCCCCACAGTCTTCAGAAACTACTCTGGCTCGAGTTAAAGTTTTGGATTGAAAGACAAACTCCTTGCCAGAATCCCTTGGAAATCAATCAAGTTCTTTTGCATTTTCATATTTCAACAATGAAGATAATTGTAGTTTGCAGTTTTCCATCAGTCCTCCATCTAAATTATTGAGTATAGATAAATCAGATGGAGTTAAACTATCACCAGTGAACATGCCTGCTGCGACAACATGTGATCCCTCTGATGGTATAATTTCAAAATTTTCTATAGTTTCTGCACTTGAGTCTGGATTATATCATCATACTAGTGAAAAGTAAAAAAACGTATCTAAAAGACAAGCAGTTCTTTCAAAAAATGAATGTTCAAATAAGATGACAAAATCTGAGCACAAGCCTAAAAAGCAGTGGATGCAACAACATGTGTTATTGGTAGGAAGCTCTTCAAATATGGAAAGGGAGTCAAAATGATAGGTGGTTGCACAGGAATCTAAACTTAGTGGTTCTCATGGGTAGGTGGAGGAGTTACTTTTGAGTCAGACTTCATCATCTACCTCAAAAAATCCTTTAATTACAGCCCTAAAGAAGACAGTTAAAGCTATTGATGGAGGGGATAATTTTGACCTAGCTATAGAAACAGTTCTGCATTCTTCATTGCTAGAGCCTGATTCTGCAGCCCATCCTTGTGGTTCATTTAGAAATCCCACAAATTGTGAAAATATAATATTGCCAAAGAAGTCATCAAGAAACATGGTTAATGTTGTGGACACTCCCTCATTAAGGATATCAGGAGTTTCATCATCTGTAGATGAGATCACCGAAAGGGATATTTCCATGGGAATCTTGGAACCTTTACAAGATTTATAAATTTTGAATGAGTTGATCATTTTTTATATGTGTTCATCTTTGGGAAGCTCTAGTGAGGGATATGAAGGAAAAACAGAAACTTCTGGGCTAGTTATAGAGTTTTCTACAAAGGATGTTGGAGTAGTAAAGAAAACAACAAAAGGTATGAAGTTTGATAACAATAATTTTCTTGCAGGAACATTGAAGAGCCCAACATGCATTGAGGATGGCATTAAATCAAATTAAAAACCTATAAATGTGAAGAATAATAATTCTGAATCATCAAGCGGTAATGCTAGACAAAGCTGCAACAATGACTTTGTTAATTCTGTAATTGGAGAGAAGCAAGATCTTGGAAATATTCGTCATCCTGAGCATGGGACTATTGTGATTTATGATTCCCCAACTGAGTTGTCAAGTTCACCAGATGCTGACATAAACAAAGAGCTGACTTATTTTTCCAATTCTGTCATTGGAAAAGAAAAAGCTAGTTTGCATGTTGGGGAGAGAAAATCAATGGAATTCATGAGAGTAGGTTGACATCTCAACTGGCTACACATGACAATGGCACAGTGGTTGTTGATCAAAAAGTTCTCAAAGAGAAAAAGGGTGAAGCGTTAGTTTTATTTGAGCAGTTAACAACAGATACAGGCAAGGTGTCTGAATTGGAATTACAATAATAAGCTATAACAGTGCTCCCTAAAGCTGATATAGATATTTTGGAGGAAAAACTAGGTTTTATGCCTGGTAACAAATTTTTTTGACTACAAAAATTCTTATGGATAAAGAAACAAAGGTAGGGTTAACCATGATAGTGCTAAATTACTCGTGGAATGTTCAGCTGCCAACGTGAAGGAAATTGACACACAAGATAAGGGTCAAGTATCCACCACTAATAGTGATATTTGTGAAATGTCTTCTCAACTTCAGGTGTCATATTTTCTTGTTGAAAGTGAAGGCAAGTAGGATTTAGTAGTTAGATTAACAGAAAAGGAGAATAAAATTCTTCCAATGTTTCTACGAAGAATAATGTTGTAAATATTGGTAATGCTGCCAAGGTAGTAGTTGTCAAGAAGAAGAATATAAAAAAAAAATCAGTAAGGAAAATGGTGCAGCTCCCACATGGATTTATATAATGCTTATAAGGTTCACGAGGAGGAGTAAGATGTGAGCCTTCCAGAACCATCCAAAATAGTAACCGATATTTTGAAGAGTAATACTTCTTCAAAAGAGCCTGAGAATCAAGTCCAAAAAGAAGTGGATGACTGGGAAGATGTAGCTGAGCTTTCAACTCCTATGAGACATAAAGTACTCCAAATATTTTTTGTTGACAATTAAGGATCAATGCAAATATCTACCAAATCATTTTGAAATTTGTCTAGACACTATTGAATTACTTGGAAATTTCCAAGCACTTGCAAGTCATGTAGGAGAGGCCGATGCATAGGAAGCATTGCAAGTTGACTTGACATGTAGTTGAATGGGAATTATATACTTGAACATAATGGGAGAAATATGGCCAGTTTGGATGATGATAGATGTGCCAAATCGATGGATGATTTTGCTGATGGCTGTGATATGAAGATGGATGTAGATATTAGTGGTTCCTCTATTGTTTTTTTGACCTGGCCAAGGTTATAATACTGGTTTTGAAAGAATAACATGTGCAACACAAATGTGTATGAATTTCATCCTTCCTAGAGGGCCTTATGTGCAAGCACCACTTCCACAAGTTGGACTAGTGAGAAATAATTCTGATGCTGATAGGTGGCAGCGTGATTCTGGTTCGTAGAAGGGTTTGATTCATCCTCCACAGCCTTCTCTACACACAATTTATATACCAGAGAACCGATATGAAGTGGGCAAGGTTTTTGATGAGGATTAGTTGAAACAAAGACAAATTAAATCCATCCTTAATAAATTAATGCCCCAAAAATTTGAGATACTTTTTGGACCGGTCAAAGAAGTGAACATTGACTCTGCATCATGTCTTCATCGTATAACACCTCAAATAGTTGACAAAGCCTTGATGGAGCCAAATTTTTGTGAAATGTATGAAAATTTTTGTTTTCAGCTTGCCTCTTCAGCTTGTTGTTCAAGTGAGTTGTTTTGAACAAATGTTAGGAAGAATTTGAAAAAGATGAAAGAGAAGAGGCAAAGGCTGAGAAAGCAGAAGAGCATGGTGAAAAAATCCTTTCAACAGAAGAAATACAAGAGAATAAGGCTACAACATGACGACGAGTGTTAGGAAATATAAGGTTTATTGGTGAGCTTTATAAAGAAAGTATGTTGACCCAAATAATTATGCATGCATGCATCAAGAAATTA
This sequence comes from Pinus albicaulis, assembly GCA_034641835.2. Classification (NCBI taxonomy): domain Eukaryota; kingdom Viridiplantae; phylum Streptophyta; class Pinopsida; order Pinales; family Pinaceae; genus Pinus; species Pinus albicaulis. The sequence goes on from CM076569.1 coordinate 732,680,863, forward strand.
AATGGTGAATTTCAAAATCCAGAGGAGGAAAATGTTGAAGCTTTGTGCAAATTCATGAGCATTATTGGTCATATGATTGACCGTTCAAAGGAAAAGAAACATATTGATGCTTACTTCAATAGGATGAAAACAATTTCCAATAACCAAGGGCTTCCCTCTTGGCTGAGGTTCATGTTGAAGGATATGATTGATCTGAGTTGGAACGGATGGAAACAAAGGAGGAAAGTTGAAGGCCCCAAGAAAATAGAGGAAGTGCATCAGGATGCTATGCAAGAAATACATGGACAAGGAGGCCACTCTCGATGTACCAATATGGGACATTCAGGTCAGAGGCTTGTGACACCACTTGATCATGCTGTGAGAGATCCTGTGATGCCAGCTTACATGGCAGGTGCACAGACGGGTTCACTTCCACATATGGGTGGGATTAATGGGCCACAACCCCATATGGGACCATGTGACCATGGATTGACTAGTAAATATGCTCAGATTGTGGATAGGGATCAATTTCAAAATCAGTCTATGCCAATTCCTTCAACACATAGAGCTTTTTATGATGGCCACTTGACTCTTGGTCCTAAATCAGGTCTTGGCAAGGAAATGGGAGGGAGGGTTCATCCTCTGTGTTGGAATAGGGTCTCCTAAAGCTACGAATTTTGTCCATTTTTGTATATTTTTGATATTATTTAGTCTAACTTAGGGGTTTTGGGGTGCGTCAAAGCCCCGAATGCATTGTAATGGGTCAAGGGTAGACCTAGAGTCCACAAACCATGGTTTGTGGACCATTGGATGCATAGGCTAAATCGATATAAATAAATGAACCTTTTTGAGTCTTAAGGTAGGAAATAATTGAGATTGATGCTAAGCACAAATTGTTAGATCTATTGTCTTGTTTTTGGGTAAGGACTCCTACTGGCTCTGTGTGTGGAGATCCTTAGTCCCGTTGTGTGCAGACCCTGGTGGTTATGTGCGCAGGCGGCTTTTTTGGGATTGTAAGTGGATTTTGGTATTGATACATATGCGAAGTACTGTTGGATATCTGATGCTATCTGGATCTGTGTGGTTATGATTGATGCGAACCTGGGTTATATGATTAAGTTGCGAAAGTATATGTTTAATTGCTGCGAATTGTGAAAGTATCTATGTTTCCGATATATGTATCTAGGATCTATTAATTACTGCACTTATAAGTGTTCTATGATGATAAATGGTATTTTGCACATGGATGCGGAGGTATTTATTAGATCTGTAATAGCTCTGTTATACTGTGGATGATATTACCATTAAGCTTGCAAATATATTTGTTTAGGGAGAACTCGATAAGTTGGAATGCAGATCTGCTTGACTTTCCTACTCTCTCTCAGGATGTGGAAACCTGGTTCTGGCACTCTCCCATACTGCTTTGGGTGATACTTTGGTCTACGCAAGAAGGTCATTGCCGAAAGGGCTAGTAGTATAGGGGTTTGTTGGAAAACCTTAACCTCCGAACCTGGGTTAGGACCCCTCCAGCCAACAAATTGTTCTGTTGCCGGGACCGGGAGAATTTTGAGAAAGAGATCTGGTAATGCCAAGAACACACTGGAGACTTGAGAAGAAAGAGATTGAAAATTGGTTCGAAAAGAAAATTCAGGAATTCACAGTGAGGGAGAATCACAGTGCAAAGCTGACCACAGAGAATTGGAAGAATAAGTACATTTTCACGGAGATCTACGAAATTTTCTTTGTGAAATTTACGACTGAGCTTCAGGAGTGGCTCGCAAGGCTCGTATATTTATAAAAGTGTTCGAAAGACGAACGGGTCACACAATGGACCCTAGAGCTGATTCAAAAGTTAGAAAATACTAATAACACCATCACTCACACGGTATATCACTAGGTGGACAGTGTGATAGGAGTGTTTGTGACAAAATTTGCAATTTATCAATTTGTGTCCTACTCTAAGGCGGAATGAAGGTTCTTCAAGGGTTTCCGGGGTAAGTTTCTAAAAGCTCTGCCATTACTGATTAAGATCTTATTGTGCAAAAAGAGCATTTTTTGCAGCCATACAAAGTGAATGAGCTCCGATAAAAGTGAGGGTACAAAGCGCAGTGGTAAGTACTACAGAACTAACCAAGAAGGAGATAGATCTGTCTATAGTCCAGTAAGGGATTCAGCTGCACACGAATCTCTGACTACACCACTGTCAAGCCAACACAGGGGTAAAAACTCACCCGTACCTCCTCCCCCACCAAAAGGCGAGATGGCTTCGCACATGAAGCTACCTACCTTAAAGGGCGTAGGGGATGAAGACATGGATCAGTTTTGGTTTGTTGCAGGATCAGTATGGACTCTGCAGAACATGGTTAGTGACGCTGTGACAAGGGTGCAACTATCCCTTGCCTTTGAAAGAAGAGCGTTGGACTGCTATATGGGATACATAGTTCAACATACGAATGCGACCATCAAAGATATTAAGAATTCCTTCAAACTGCAGTTCAAGAAGCCTAAGTCCTACTCTCAGATAGTGAATGATCTGAAATATTTCAAGCAAGGACCGTCCGAGTCTGTATGGGAGGTTGACCAACAGCTAAAGAAGGTAAGTAGAAGAGGAGGATTTCTGTGTGATGACAGGCAGCACACAGAGTGGTTCATTGCTATGCGACTGCCCCACCTGCGTGTGCCAATGGGACATCAAGCCATTGAATCACAGGAAAAATCCTTAGAGATTGCGATGAAGATGGAAGTTGCGCAAAGAGACAATACCCAGTTAGGGGTACAAAAAATACAAGGAAAATTAGAGGCAATGCATATGGAGATCCAGAATCTACAGAAGGAATGAGGAACAGAGGCTATCCTTGACAGGTGGTGCATACGATGCAGGGTGAATGGCCACACCAAGGATAATTGTCCGCTGCTAGCAGATTACATGCAGGCCGGGGGGCCTAGCCCGTTGCATCCTAGGGAAGTTGCGAGGCCAAGTGGGTCAGTGCTATGGTGCGATGATTGTCATGTGACTAGGCTGCATTATATCAACCATTGCCCCCGCCTTGCTGCATATGTCCCAAAAGTGAAACAATAATGGTGCAGGTTTTGCAGATCTATAGGACATGATGAGCAGAACTTCCAAACCTATGATCTAATGATAGACAGAGGAAACCTATATAGGGTACAATCAGACCCTTCTTCAACAAGATCCCACTCTGGTTTGGGTGGTTCTCGAGCTAGGGGTAGGGGAGGGGGCTAAGGTGGAAGCGCAGATAGGGGGAGAGGACAACTGATTAGCTATAACTGTGGAGAAATAGGGTACTTCACAAGGGACTGCACGAACCCTGCAAGACAATCCTGCAGATAATGTAGACAACTGGATCATGTGATCGAAGATTTCCCGATTCTGATAACCAATATGCAAGAGAAGCAGCAGACACCTACGCAGAGTGTACAGATGGTCAAGGAAGAACCTCGAGATTAAGGACCAAGTTTTAATGTTATAACACGCAGTGACATTTCCATTGGAGGAGCTGCGGAGAAAGCTGAGGCGGAGCCCCTGATCCGTAAAGCAGCTATTAAACAAGAAGGTTTGGACTTACAAAAGGAAAAGGAAACCTTTGTCGTAGCTTGCCAAGACTTTTCTAAGGTTGAGGCATCTACTCCTCAAGCCCGTACGAACCTCAAAGCAGATGATGATGTCAAACCATTCCTGCAGGCATGTATGAAGTTACTGCACAACCAAAGGGCCATAGAAAACCTCCAAGATTTGATAGACAACTACACAGAAAGAACAACCGTAGCCATGGAAATTAAGGATGTGCACAAGCTATATAAGCATACGATACGCAATAGTAGGGATCTGTGGTTAATTGTAGAGATTGGGGATTATGAGATGGATCAGGTTATTCTAGACCTAGGATCGGATGTGAACGTACTACCTAAGAAGACTTGGCAGCGAATGGGAGAACCTAAGCTGGAATGGTCCACTATCCAGCTGCGCATGGCTAATTTGCAGAAGATCATACCGTTGGGGATTTTATCAAAGATCATGGTAGATATCATAGGGGTTAAGGTTCAGGCTGATTTCGAGGTCATTCAGATTGTAGAATATGGGGACCCCTATCCTGTGCTCCTAGGATTGTGTAATATCCAAAATGGGAAACATGAAACAATATTAAACAATACTGTAGAGAAATAATGCAGTTCAGCTAAGTAAGAGCAGGAGGCCAATATGAAGGCTCAATATTTACATTTACAACAAAAAATAAGATTTATATTGAATCCCATAAGATATAGAATAGGAAATAGAAGACTTTTACATGAAGAAATCCTCAAAATGCGGTGTTGAAACCATATATTATGATTGGAAGAGCTTGACAGCATTATTTTATTGGCTGAAAACAATTGTAGATTACACTTCAGATCTAGATCAGATCTTTGTATAAAAATTTAGATCTATATCAAATTTGTACATTAGATAGGCTCCTCTTCAAATTCCCCTTGGGGTTTTCAGCAAAAAGTGAAGTACATGGAGTAGATCTGAGATCTAATGCTTCAGATCTGCAGAAATATTTAGAAAATATGCAGCTTAAGATCTGATCCAATCAATAAAATGTGAGGATCTCATCCAATGGATCTCAAATGTGAAGGACAGATCCCAAATCACATGAAAACCAATACTCCAAAAAGTGTGGCAAAACACCCTGCAACTGTACCCTTGCAAATAATGCAGTCCTAGAAGGAAAACGACGTTGTAGGCTCTAGAACATGTTTGGTCTCAAGCCATGATCTAAAAATGCATCTCCAATCATCCAATAATCTCTTGCCAATGGGATAGAAGCCTTCCCCACTGAAAAGAGGCACTAGATTAGCCTAGATCTGAGTAGATCTAGCCTCCACTTGCTGCAACTTACAAAGACAACCAAACCCTAAATAGGATCTTCATTGTAGTTGGAAGAAGAGCTTGTCAAAATGCTTGATAGTGGACAATAAATACAAACTCTTCCAAGAGGCCTCTTAAGGAAAGAGGTGGGATTCCCGATCAGGAACACCTAGTGCTAAACAACACTATTCTCTGCTAAACAGTAAGGAGAATAAGAAATGTCTAAACAGAAAAAAATTTTAGAAATAACATACTCATCAACAACCCCTCTCATGATGTCCTCCTCTTCCTTTAATAAGTTTGAGAGCTTGCAAAACCTGAAACCCTCTCAATGAAATAACTCTTTTCACATGAGCCACCTCCAACTAAAACTGCGTTGTGCCTTATTGATGGCCACTCCTTAAAGAGAGCATTGTTGATTTGGTCATGGTTAACCCAGTCAAAAAATTCTGCCCCTTTCACACCTAAGGGTGCTCATTTAGTTAGCCTATATTTAGCCTTGTTCACATGTGGCATTGATTTATTTGTTGTTTTAGGAGTTTTTTTATTGTCCTCCTTTAGACATTTATTCATACAACATAAAATTGAAACAAAAATGAATATTCCCATCAGCGTGGGCTAATTAGGAATATTATAGTCCTCCCCTCCAAAATGTTGCTTTTCCTCAAGCAACTGATAGGGTGAGTGTTGCAAGACTTCTCATCTTCCAATGGTGACACCATCATGAATTAAGATTCCTTCGTAAGCTAAGTGTTCACCAATCCAACCCTCCATGAATTGTTCCTCCAAATTCATCATGAGATGTACATAATCCATCCCACAAGGAGTCAATAAATCAAATGAAACAAACATGGTTGAACCAATACTCTCCCTGAAACATGTAGCATATGATACATAGAGATTCTCCATCCCATGTGGTACATACATGCCTCCCATCATCCCTCCATACATACCCATAAAAAGTACAATTATATCATCAATTTATTGAAGCAAAAATACATATACACAAATAGAAATTTGAGCATGTGGAGGTGGGTCATAGTCCCACATATGGTACCAGTGCAAGGCATCTCCTGCCTACATCAAATCAAGGTGTGCTAAGTGGTTTTCCCACCACTTACATGTTGCCCATGTTATCTCACTATGGCTGAAAGTGTGAGATATTTTTGGTGCCTTGGGAAAGCACTCATCATGATAGAAAATCTCCCTTTGTTCATCAAGGGAGTGGCCAAATTCAGAAACTTGGGTGGCCCAAATTTTTCCATAAGATTCACATGATGTATCACTCCTCCTTGGAGCCATGGCCTGCATAATCATGGTGAAAGAATATGTACACTCAGAAAATAAAACATGCTTTACATGATCAGATTCTTCATCAACAATACTCCTCATACAAATGGAGTGGTGCATGGATATTTCTCCTCTTTCAAAAGAATTAAGAGATGGCTGAAATAACCCCTTCATGGAGTCATGTTGCTGCCAAAATCCATGTAGTTCATGCATTCTTGAAAATACTGATATAGTTCTTCTTTCAAGCCTTCCCAATCAAAGCTCCTGATGATGATGTTGTAGATCCTTATGGAATACATGTGGCTAAAACAAAACTCTTTGTAGGTCCTTTGTAGCAACTTCTCCTTGAACTTAGAAGCTCTAGACAAGAAGACCCTACCATGATGATAGATGACTCCTTCATGGACTAGATAGATCTCTTCATGTAGTTGGTCATCAAGTATCATACAAGTGTGAAGATCTTTGGAATAATCCACCAAAAATTGGGATTTCCAATATAGATCTAAAATAATCAACAATGACAGTGATGATGATGTATCAACATAGATGTATGTCATGCTGCTACTCTCCTCCTTGACATATCCTATGCCAAAGATGTGTGTTGGAAGGCCATTCCTTGCATTCTTCTCCTCCCACAGCGCAGATCTAGAAATGAGAGTGGGTGATGATGATAAGGGAAGAAGATCTCCCTCCTTCTTGAGCTTACCCAAGTCTCCCAAAATTGTAGCTTTGTCTTCAAGTGCTCTAATCCCTCTTGGTTCTAAACATGGAGCAGCATGTTGTGAGGTCTCCCCCACCAAATCTGAATTAGGTGGCCTCCCAGGTGGTTTGCCACTAGATAAGAGTGTCCCATGCAGAAATCTCATGAACATAATAGATGGGACTATAAGGTCCTTACTTCCACTGCGCAAATCCATATCTATTTTCTGTGTGGAAGTGTTATGTGAGGGGTAAGTATGCATATCTTTGATCATTTGAGATTCACCACTCTTCTTGTCCACCCATTCCATTTGCAAAGCCTCCCAATCATTGGTGACTTTCCCCAGTGTAATCAACCATTAAACCCCAAAAATCACATTGGTGTCCGGTATTTCAACCACAAATAAGTGATCAACCAAAGATTAGGTACCCATTGTGACTGAAAGTGATGGGAGTAATGCATGCATTTCATTTTTCTATCTCCTGGGACCAAAACAGAGAATACATCAAAAGTATTAGTGGGTATTTCCCTCCCTTGCACAAGATGTGCGTCAATGAAGTTGTGGGTAGCCCCACTATCATTCAGTACAGAAACCCTATGATTCATGATTGAACCTTGAACTCTTAAGGTCAAGTACTTAGGTACTCCTCTCAAATATGCAAGAGTTCCTCCTATTGGAGAAAATGCTCGATTCCCATCTCCTAATGGTGTTGGATCTCCTTCAACAGTGTCAGTGCTGTGACCTCTTCTTGGTTCATCATCTTCTCCTTCTTCAAGATCTAAGAAGACCTCTATGTAATGTATTTTTCCAGGAGCACATATATGTCTAGGTGCCCATGGTTCTTGGCAAGTGAAGCATAGATTCTTCTTCCTTAGATCTCTCTGGGCTTCAATATCAAGAGGCTTCTTCAATGAGCTCTCCTTAGAAGGAGCAGATTTCTCTTCCTTTCCTTTAGAAGGAAAAGAGGGCTTGTGCTAAAAGTTTACCTTTTCTTTTGACAAGGCATCTTGAAGTTCCCTAGCCCTATCAATGGCATCATTCAAGGTAGTGGGCTTCGTAGATTTTACCAACCCATGAAGAGGTTCATCTAGACCATCAATGAACATGTACACCCTTCTTGCTACAGACAAATCAGGGACCATAATAGATAATCTCAAAAATTTAGAAATATAAGACTCTATATTACGTGATTCCTTCAACTTTGTAAGGCTCATGAATGGTGCTTCTGGATCTCTTCTATCAAATATTTCCACCACCCTTCTAGTGAACTCAGAATAAGCAGTCACATTGGCATGACCCAATGTAGACAAGCCATGGAACCACCATTCATGCGCTTCACCTTCAAAGTGCAGAACTGCAATCTTAATAGCCTCCATCTTATGGACCTTTTTCAACTGAAATTAGATGTCAAGTTTTTCTACCCATGCTTTGGCAAAACACTTGGATGACCCATCAAAATTGGGTAAAAATAATCTGCCCATAGAATGATGTCGATCATGATTCTGAGTGAATCCACCATCTCTATGCTGATGCCTTGGTCTTCTCTTGTCCCTCAGGTGACAGAACCCTTGAAAACTCAAGTGATATCTGAATCTATGATTTTGAGACTCATATTCTTCAAAGTATTCTTCAAGGGATGCTTGCTCTTGAAACCCTTCATTTCCCATAGCCAAAAAGGTAGGCATGGTAGAGCATTGGGAAACTTGTGGCTGATACACTGGTTGATCATTCCAGTTGTGAGACATGCCAGAGCTTTCTCCAAGATGAAAACTCTTATGAGATTATTTTATTTTATCCAATCTCATCTCTTTGATATCTCTAGAAAGATATTGCATGGCTCTCAAAAGGATCTTTGCAAAGTCCTTTCCTTCTTCATCACTTCCAAATTCAGGGGCTTTACCCTTGTCTCTATCATCATTTGTGTAATCAAATTTATTCTGACTTATTTTTAGATACCTCTTCTCTATGTCAATAAGAGGCTCTTCTTTTTCTAAATACATATTGGCTTCCTATAAGCTGTGCCAAGATGATTTCTCTGATACCACTGTAATATCCCAAATGGGAGACATGTAGGAATATTAAACAATACGACAGAGAAATAACGTAGTTCAGCTAAGTAAGTGCAGGAGGCCAATATGGAGGCTTAATATTTACATTGAAAATAGCAAATCTGATTTATATTGAATCCCATAAGATATATAACAGGAAATAGAAGAATTTTACATGAAGGAATCCTCAAAATGTGGTGCTGCAACCATATATTACCACTAGAATAGCTTGATAGCATTATTTTATTGGCTGAAAACAGTTTTAGATTACACTTCAGATCTAGAGCAGATATGTGTACAAAAATTTATATCTTTATCAGATTTGTACACTAGATAGGCTCCTTTTCAAATGCCCCTTGGCGTTTTCAGCAAAAATTGAAGTACATGGAGTAGATATGAGATTTAATGCTTCAGATCTGCAGAAATATTCAGAAAATATGTAGCTTCAGATTTGATCTAATCAATACAATATGAGGATCCTAGCCAATGGATCTTAAATGTGAAGGGCATAACCCTAATCACATGAAAACCAATACTCCAAAAAGTGTGCCAAAACACCCTGCAATTGTACCCTTGAAAATAACGCATTCCTGGAAGGAAAAATATGTTGTAGGCTCCAGAACATGTTTGACCTTAAGCCATGATCTGAAAATGCAGCTCCAATCATCCAATACTCTCTCTCCAATGGGATAGAAGCCTTCCCCACTGAAAAGAGGCACTAGATTGGCCTAGATCTGAGTAGATATAGCATCCACTTGCTGCAACTTACAAAGACAATGAAACCCTCAACAATATTTGCATTGTAGTTGGAAGAAGAGCTTGGCCAAATGCTTGATAGTGGACAATAAATGAAAACTCTTCCAAGAGGCCTTTCAAGGAAAGAGGTGGGATTCCCGATTAGGAACACCCAGTGCTAAATAACACTATTCTCTGTTAAACAGCAAGAAATTTCTAAACAGAAAAAATCTTTAGAAATAACATACTCATCAACAACCCCTCTCATGATGTCCTCCTCTTCCTTTAATAAGTTTGAGAGATTGCAAAACCCTAAACCCTCTCAATGAAATAGCTCTTTTCACATGAGCCACCTCCAACTAAAAATGCATTGTGCCTCATTGATGGCCACTTCTCCAAGAAAACGTTGTTGATCTGGTCATGGTTGACCCAGTCAAAACATTCAGCCCCTTTCACACCGAAGGGTGCTCATTTAGTTAGCCGAAATTTAGCCTTGTTCACATGTGGCATTAATTTATTTGTTGTTTTAGGAGTTTTTTATTGTCATCCTTTACACATGTATTCATACAACAGAAAAATGAAACAAAAATGAATATTCCCATTAGCTTGGGCTAATTGGGAACATTACAGATTTGACTAGGCCATAGATATGGGTAGTATTATCAATTTGAAGAAGAGAAGCATGGTGTTTGAAAGTGAAGGCACAGGGGTGATAGTACCACTAGACCCCGTAGAAGGACAAAGGTATACCAAACTAGTACGGAAGGAAGAGGAGGTGGATCACATCTATAAGTTAACTGTGAGGGACCAATACTGGATCAATCCTACAGCTGATGGTGTGCTTTGCTGGGAAAAGGATTGCGAATGCTTTTCCGACTCCGACGAATAAATAGAAAATTGGAAAAACTGGTTACATGATGTCTCTACGCTGCGCTACCTACCAATCACAAGGGACTTCTGATGAATATCCTCAGAGGTAAGAGAAATACCCTACTTTGATGGTTCAAGTAGCATAAAGGAATTTTTGCAAACATTTGAAGCTGAGGTTCCAAGGGAACGAAGGCTATGGGCCCTTAACCTAGCTATGTGCGCAACACCTACAAGATGGTGGGACATGCATAAGGGGGAATTCCAGGATTGGGAGGCATGTCGAGATATGATGATCTTACGATTTGAGCCTCTGGCCGATGTGCGCGTCAAGATATTTCTTGGCCCAGGGGATCCACGCGAACATTTGTTCACTTGGATGGAAAAATGGTGGGATTGCACTACAGAAGAATGGGTTCACTTGTTTATTCATGCGTTGGGACCAATTCCCACCACATGGTACTTAGATGCGTAGCTACATCAATGCACCCACCACTGGGAAACCATAAAGGACGAATTTTTGGAGACATTTTGGTTAACAGGGGGATCGGAGGTGCTTGACGAAGCTCTGCAGGATATAGATACCTTTGTATTTGGTGAATCCAGCCCCTACACAGCATTGGAGATGCCAACATGGGAAACACAGATGTAGGATATTGTAAACTACCGCAATATCACCATAAAAGAATGTGGTGAAGATCCGCGCAATGTTTCGATCCCAGAATCAGAGGGGGAGCATGCAGTTGCAGGACCTCCGTTACACACTGTGGATGTTACCAAGCCTCTGAAGCTATGAGAGGTTAACATTGGGACGGAAGAGAAACTCAAGTTGGCTAAAATTGGGGATTACTGGGACGATGCGACAGTAGGCAAGGTTGCGGAATTAATCACGGAATATCAAGACTTAATTCTGATAAAGGTTTCAGAGATTAAGGGGATCACGAGGGACTTAGGGGTTATGCGCATCACACTGAAACCAGATGCACACCCTGTGAAGCAGTGCCCTTATCGGCTGAACCCTAAGTATAAGCAGAAGGTTAGGTAGGAAATCAATAAAATATTCGCTGCAGGTATCATCAAACCAGTCAAACAGTCAGACTAGGTGAGTCCCATGGTGGTTTAGGAAAATAAGACGAAGGGGGAAATCCACATATGCGTGGAATTGCACAAGTTGAATGATGCCTGCGTACATGATCCTTTTCCAACACCATTCTCCGATGAGATCCTGGATAGCGTAGGAGGCCAAGAAGCATGTGCATTCACTAATGGGTTCTTAGGGTACCATCAAATCATAATCGCACCTGAAGATCATAGTAAAAATAAATTCTCTACCAAATGGGGATCCTTTCAGTATACAGTCATGCCGTTTGGACTAAAAAATTCCCCTTCCATATTCTCGGGGGTAGTATTTGCAGCGTTCAAAGACTTCATCCATAAATTTCTAGAGGTATACTTTGATGATTGGACTGTCTTCGGCTTAGTAAAGATGCTCGTTTCGAACTTGCGAATGATGTTGGATGCCTATTAGAAGCAACAGATTTCCTTGAATATCAAGAAGTGTATCTTCTGCATACCCTTCAGAATCTTTCTTGGACACATAGTTTACCGACAAGGGTTGATGGTTGACCCTGCAAAAGTTTCAGTTATCATCAATCTGGCCGTACCTATGACTGAGAAATAGCTACGTTCAATCCTCAGACATATGGGCTACTATAGAAAGTTTATTCAGGGATACAGGCTGATCGCATTGCCTCTGGAAAAGCTGCTTAAGAAGGATGTTTCATTTTTTTGGGATGATGAGTGTCAAAAGAACTTTGAGCTACTCAAGGAAAAGATGGTCTCAGGGCCTATCCTTATTTTTCCTAATTGGGCAAAGGTATTTCATGTTCACGTTGATGCTTCCAGAGTCACCGTAGGAGCGGTCCTTACGCAGCCTACAGATTGAGACATTGATCACCCAGTTGCATTTTCTAGTTGAAAACTTTGGTGCAGAGCACAATTATGCCACCACGGAGCGAGAAGGATTGGCCATGGTCTATGCGTTACATAAGTATCGGCACTATCTGTTAGGAGGACACTTCAAAATTTTTACAGATCATTCGGCTTTGAAGTACCTAGTGAATAAGCCTGTGTTGGGGGGGGGGAATCTGCTGATGGCTTCTGCTGTTCTAGGAATACGACTTTGAAATCATTCTCAAACCAGGGAAGTTGAAAGCTAGGCCAGATCACTTGTCCCGAATTGAGACTGGTGAGGAACTAACCAACCTGGAAGAAGGATTGCTGGACACACAACTGTTTGCTATTAAGGTAGTCGATGCGCAGTTCGCTAACATCATTTAGTTCCTGACTATAGGCATGGCACCCACGAAGTATTCGGTGCAATAGAAAAAAGAGTTGGTAACCCATGCTGCGCATTGTACAATCATCGCAGGTCACCTCTATAATATGGGAGCTGATGAAGTGCTGCGAAGGTATGTTTTGGAACATGAATGACATGTTATCTTGACAGAAGCCCACGATGGGGTACCAGGAGGTCACTACGCAGGGAACACAATGTCACGGAAGATCTTAAGAGCTGGATTATGGTGGCCTACCCTGCATAGTGACTCTCATGACTAGTGTAAGGTTTGCGATACATGCCAACACACCAGAAGACCGTCCCTCAGGGATGAAACGTCCCTTAAACCGCAAATGGCCCTGCAAGCATTTGACAAGTGGGCCATCGATTTTGTCAGACCTACCAACCCACCTGGAAAAAAGACAAGTGCATGTTACATTATAACTGCTACTAGTTATATAACTAGGTGGGTCGAGGCACAAGCGGTGAAGGAATACACTACAAATACCACTGCGCACTTCATCTTTGACTAGATTTTGACCAGATTTGGATGTTTGAAAATCTTGATGAGCGATCAAGGTACACACTTTGTCAATGAAATGATACAGGCCTTCACAGAAGAATTTGGAATTCATCATGTGAAAATAATTCTATATCATCCTCAGGAAAATGGAGTGGTCGAAGCTTCTAATAAGGTCTTGGAGCATGCATTGACCAAGGTCTGTAACACCAATCACAGCGATTGGGACATGCACATTCTGTTTGTTTTATGGGCCTACCGCACCACCAGTAAGAAGTTAACATGGAAAACACTGTTTAGGATAGTTTATAGCAAGGAGGCTATCATTCCCATGGAATATATTATTCGTAGCCTATGCATCGTAGCCTTCACAAATATGGCAGAGTCTGATATCATGGAGGAGAGGTTAGCACAGATTGTGGCTTTGGAGGAGGACCGTTTCGTCGCTAACTTCCATAAGGACTCGCACGATCAACATATTCATCCAAAAAACTTTGCGGAGGATGAATTAGTCCTGCTATATGATACCTAGTTTGAGAAACACCCAGGGAAGTTCTGACAGCACTATCTTGGGCTATATACAGTTAAGGAAATCACGGATGGTGGAGCTATTCGACTAGCTACCCTGCGTGGCGATATGCTACCCGGTTATGTCAATGGAAGTCGGCTCAAACTGTATCGGATAAAATGACTATATGGTCGGAGTAGCTGTATGAAAAGGGATAGACCCACCAAGGAAGGTCAGTGCAGCAAGTACCATGATCCTCGCAGGGGGCATATAATATTCCAAATCTGGAGAAGCTAGCAAGTCATGACTGGAAAACACATTTTCCAGTAATGACTGCTACAGGAATTGAAACCAGGACATGGATCCCTTAGAAAAATACGTCTAAGTGCTAAATCCAAGAGGAGGCTCCAAAGAAATCCTTCTAAGTGGGTTAAACAGATCTCCCACACTTAGATGTCCTCAAAAGGTGCCCAATGAGGGGATTGCAACTAATGCATGAACATATAATAGATAAACAACGTTATTTTATGAGTTGTGAGATAAGAAGATATAGATAGCCAAAAAATTATGTTATAGGAGTAAATAAATTACAATTTCTTGAGGAAACACCCACTCAAGGAAGGCAATATAAGCCTCAACAATACATGTACAAGGAAATGAGAGAACACTGCTTCATATATGAAACCCTTGGCTATGAAAACGTAGTCTATTATGGTTAACTGCTACAAAATGATATCAATACATGGATATGACAATATGTGGCTAAAATACAATAGGGGAGCAAAGCTCTAACCCTTAGAAGCAATAATACATCAATCCTCCGAAGGATTGGCTGAAATATACAAAATGGAAAAAATGTCGAAGTTGTTGGGTAGCAGCTGCAACTCAAATCTGGAACTGAATAGAGAAGGTTGAAGATGATGAAAAATTTGAAGTAGACCTCCTCCAATGGATCTCCTAAGTGGAAGGCTGATCCTTACACTTGCGATCTCACCCTCCAATCAGCACTACAATCCCTCACTGCAAGTGCACTCCGAAAATAACGCAGTCTAAGACGGTAACTGCATTGTAGGTGAAGTAGAATGATTTGGCCAAGTACCAAGATTTGGAATAACCTTTGATAGCTTCTAAAATAATCCTCCAAAGGGAAGGAAGAATATCGCTTTGAAAAACAAGCAATGGAAGAGGTGGTGTGATCCCTCACTGCAACACCTTGCAACACAGAATTATGTTGCTACAGCAATAACGCTGTCCTGGATGAGGATGCTTGGCCTCAAGCCTATATTTGAGGCAAATATATACAACTCCTTCAAGAGGCTTCTCAAAAAAGGAGAAGGATTCCTAAACAGGAAATCCTTGTGCTAAGAAGCATAGCAACTCAGTTGAACAATTGGAGAATGCCAATAGTCTAAACAGACAAGAAATCAATAATCATATGCATGAGTAATAATGGCTGCCTTGCCCTCCTTTTAAACACATGAGAGCTCCCTCTCCATGGGTACCACTCTATTAGGGTTTCCTCCTTCAAGGAATATTCCCTCCTCTTTCTCTACGCTGTCCCATAGGATGCTTTCCACCTCATACCTCTGCACTATTTGACTTGGTCAAACTTGACCTAGCCTCTTTGCAAATGTCTATGTTCACACATGAGGGTGTGAAATATAGTTCTAAGGTTGATCCCCTTTCATACTAGAGGGATTTTATCCATGTTTGTATTGTGAATTTTCCTTCTCACCCAATTATTCAACTCCTAAGTGAAAATAACAAAAGTTAATATTCCAATTTATTGAAGGAAAAATTTGGAATATTATAGTCCTCCCCTCCCAAATGTTGCTTGTCCTCAAGAAAATGCAAGGATAGAATTGGAAAGTATCTACCCAAGGCATGGATTCTAAAATATGATGAGGAAAATCTTCCCCATGTGGATTCTCCATCCCCAAGCAATCATCCAAACAAAATGAGTCACCTCCCAACATGGCAACTCTTGAAAATCTCCTTCCACCTCAAGCTCCGGAAATGAAGGTGGGTTGAAAATTTGAACATGGAAAGAATCATAGCCTACCCCAGTCTGTCCTTCTCTCCACTTATGATAATTTTAGAGTATGTGCTGATCCTGGGCTGCAAAAGTATTTCCCTCAAATGGCAAAGTGAAGAACAATCCTCCAAAAAGTTATCCTCCAACATTGAAGAACAAGCTGGCCCACAATGTTTCATCCATGATGAATAGGACATGATCATCATAGAACATCCTAATGAGAAGTTTAATTAAGGTTTTACATGATGGTACATGATACAAAAAATGTCTCAAAAGGACACAGCGCAGTCCATCCACTGCAACTCCAATAATTAGTGTGGCAAGTAGTGTACAAAGATCATCTCATCTACTAATGAATAGTAAATGGCTGAATGTGACATCAATACATGATCAAATACTTGCCCATGATTATACAATGGATGAATATCAATCTCATGGCCCACCTCAAAAGAGAACAAACATGTGGCTGTGGTGGCCATATCTCTTCCCATGCTCCCATTAGAACATGTAGTGCAAAAAATGTGGGAGTTTTCTCCCCTCAAGGACACATCCAACTCATGTGTCAATCTCCCAATCATGCTCTCAACAAGAATATAACCAATATCAGAAAGTGAAGACATGATCAGTACAAGAATGAAGGAAATATTGATGGCTTCATGTTGTGCTTGAAGATACCAACAGTCTCCTACGTGTGTACAACATAGTTTTACAAGTTGCTGCTTGAGAAAAGTACAAGGAAAAATTTTTCTTTTTACATGTTTAATCAAGCATGTCCTCATATGGTACATGTTTGAGTGAAAAACTGAACATACATGTGATGATAAAACATTTTCCCAAGGTCACATAAAATATGGTTTCCTCCATCATATATATTGCCCCAACAATGATCATGGAGCAATGTGACAAGCTTGCCCCCTTGTGAAGCAATGCACTGCATAGTAATGGTAAGAGTATGAAAATCAATGAATGTATAAACAAACTTATTACCACATGCCAGAAGTAAGATGGTACATGGATCCATGAGTGAGTTCTCCATAGTTTTTTGGCATGCTATGAAGATGAATTAACCATGTGCTGCAAGAAGATAATCCTCCTCATGCTTAGAAACCCAATTCAAGAAGAATATGTCATAGTGATAGATGCCTCTATCCACCACTCTATCATCATCACCTCCTCCTTGTTTACCAAGTGCATCCAAAGTGAAGTGATCCTGGGGAAATTCCATCCATAAGTCTCTGCTCCCAAGTGACAACGCTATTAGCTCATGCAAATAAGCTCCTGTCAATACAAAGCTCTGTTCTTTGACATGATCCTTGTCAAATACTCCTCTAGTAATGCTGCTGCAAATAAGAAGTTCCCTCCAAGGTGGAAGTACCTCTCTATCATCAAAATCCAAGGAGGTAATGCCATCTCCTCCTCCTGCAACATCATGCAAACTGTGAGAGAAAATCTGCTCTTGATCTCCCAAGGACAAGCAAAGCAACAAAATATTTTGCTGCCTCCCCATACTCTCATCATACAACTCATATGATGAAGACACAATGAATGATATGAGTATCACATCAACACCATGCATCCATACTCTATGATTCCCAATGATGAAATTATCCTGCCATCTCTCCTCCTTCCTTCTACTCTTAGGAAGAGTGTATGCCAAGTTATGGCCAAATTCCTTCAAGAGTAACCAGCGAAGCCAAGCCTCCTGCTGCCCGGTATAATAAATTTTCAAGTAGCATCCCAGCTCCTTGCTTATCAACCACATCCACTCAACCACTTGTGTATGCCTTCTCCTTCTTTTCATCTTGGTACTCCTCCCATGAGGGCTACCATCCTCCCAACCCAAGTCTCTGTCTTTTCACTTCATGGGATTTTGAAATGCAATCTTCTCAAGGATCAATGAGACCCTATAAGGACCAAAATAGGTGGTGGTAAAAAACCTCCCATCATGATGTGTATGGCTCAAGAAATGTCCAACACAGTCATGAGATATTTTATCCATATGAAGATGTCCTCCATCTTCTATCTTCTCCTGTGAGAAAGTAATAAAATATTTTCACTCAATGGTGTGTTGAAGTTCATCTCTAATGATATCTCTCCTTGAGACCTCCCTCTCGACAATAGTCTTCCAAAACCAATGAGGTATTGGATCTGCTGAAAGTATAAGTTCCTCTTTGAGCTGAGAGGAGCTCATTGAGAAAGGGTCATCTAGAAAGGAGAAAGGGTTTCTCACTTCAAGATGTCTACTATCATCCTTCAAGTCTTCAAACCCCAACCTCAAATGTGATGTACAATCCAACAATGTCTCATGAAAATGGTGGTTTGCTTCCTCCTTGAATGTTTCCATGTTGCACAGCGCAGTGCAACCAAGCTGCTCTATGTTAGGAGTGTGATTTGACCCTTGGTCATGTAAAATTAAATCTCCACATTGATCAAAATAATTTTCTAAAACAATAGAATGTGGAAATATTTGCATACCTTGATGAGATTTTGGAACTTCTTGTAGGGTTGCAAGAGTTCCTTCCTCCAAAGTGTTGGCTGCCCCAACTGTTGATGCATGTGGCTACTCCTCCATGAGTGTGAGAGCATTATCACAAGGCTCCTCAAATGGTGGTTTGAGCTTCTCCTCCTTTTTTCTTTCTCCATCAAAGGTTTGGATCAACCTTTGAGTGAACTCTGCAAAAGTCTTCACCCTTGCATGGCTCAAGTGGCTGCACCACCAAAAATAGGCTTCACCCTCCAAGTGCAGTGCTGAGATTTCAATAGCTTCCTTCCCTACTACAGGATGTAGTAGGAAAAATGCCTCCAAATTTCTCACCCAAGTTCTTGCTGTAGATAACCCAGCAAAAGTAGACAACATAAATCTATTGCCTTTGATTTCTCTTCTACTGCAGGGTCTCTTCTCTTCCTTCAACTGGATGAAACGAGGGAAATATAGAGTCTCCTTGAAGGCTTTAGGTTGAGATATGTACTCAACAAGGTAATCACTTAGAATCTGATAATCCAAGTATCCTTCATGGTTGTCTTCTTCTTGATGAGAATAGGAAGTGCATGGTCCTTCCTCTTCTTTTTGTTCTTCCTCTTTGGAGAGGATCTTCCTGTTTCTGAATAATGATGAGATAAATATCATCTTCTTCACCATTCTAATCTTCTTGGGCTTAGACTCATAGGCTGATCCAAGAAAGTTTCTTTGATACCACTGTAATATTCCAAATCTAGAACAGCTAGCAAGGCATGACTGGAAAATGCATTTTCCAGTAATGGATGCTACAGGAATTGAAACCAAGAACTGGATCCATTATAATAATATGTCTAAGTTCTAAATCCAATAGGAGGCTCCAAACAAATCCTTCTAAGTGGGTTAAACAGATCTCCCACACTTATATGTCCTCAAAAAGTGCTCGATGAGGGGACTACAACTAATGCATGAACATATAATAGATCAAAAATGTTATTTTATGAGCTATGAGACAAGAAGATATAGATAGCCAAAAAATAATGTTATATCAGTAAATAAATTACAAGTTCTTGAGGAAACACCCACTCAAGAAAGGAAATTAAAGCCTCAACAATACATGTACAAGGAAATGAGAGAACACTGCTTCATATATGAAACCCTTGGCTATGACAACACAGTCTATTATGGGTAACTACTGCAAAATGATATCAATACATGGATATGAAAATATATGTCTCAAATACAATAGGGGAGCAAATCTCTAACCCTTAGAAGAAATAATACATCAATCCTCTGAAGGATTGGCTGAAATATACAACATGGAAAAAATGTTGGAGTTGCTGGGTAGCAGCTGCAACTCAAATCTGGAACTGAATAGAGAAGGATAAAGATGATGAAAAATATGAAGTAGACCTCTTCCAATGGATCTCCTAAGTGGAAGGTTGATCCTTACACTTGAGATCTCACCCTCTAATCAACACTACAATCCCTCATTGCAAGTGCACACTGAAAATAACGCAGTCTAAGAGGGTAACTATGTTTTAGGTGAAGTAGAATGATTTGGCCAAGCACCAAGATCTGGAATAAGCTCTGATAGCTTCTAAACTGATCCTCAAAAGGGAAGGAATAATCTCCTTCTGAAAAACAAGCAATGGAAGAGGTGTTGTGATCCCTCACTGCAACACCCTGCAACACAAAATTATGCTGCTGCAGCAATAACGCTGTCCTGGAGGAGGATGCTTGGACTCAAGCCTAGATGTGAGGAAAATATGTACAAATAATTCAAGAGGCTTCTCAAAGAAGGATAAGGATTCCTAAACAGGAAATCCTTGTGCTAAGCAGCATAGCAACTCAGCTGAACAGCTGGAGAATGCCAATAGTCTAAACAGACAAGAAATCAATAATCATATGCATGAGTAACAATGGCTGCATTTCCCTCCTTTTAAACACATGAGAGATCCCTCTCCATGGGTCCCACTCTATTAGGGTTTCCTCCTTCAAGGAATATTCCATCCTCTTTCTCTGCATTGTCCCATAGGATGCTTTCCACCTCATACCTCTGCACTGTTTGACTTGGCCAAACTTGATCTAGCCTCTTTGCAAATGTCTCCGTTCACACATGAGGGTGTGAAATATAGTTCCAAGGCTAATCCCCTTTCATACTAGAGGGATTTTATCCATGTTTTTATTGTGAATGGGCCTTCTCACCCAATTATTCAACTCCTAAGTGAAAATAGAAAAAGTTAATATTCCAATTTATTGAAGGAAAAAATTGGAATATTACAGGGTAGCTGCAGGATGGGAATCCTGGGGGTGTGCGCCGAAGGTGCAACAATAAACTCAGAATGCATTAGGTGCGTTGGGAGCATAGGAGGTATGCTAAAAGTGCAGGGGTGCGCTGGGAGTGCAGGGGTGTGCTGCACACACCAAGGGTGCGAAAACTAGTCGTTGGAACAGTCAAATCAGGTGAAAAGAAAAAATTACCGTTGTAAGGTGCAGGCAGTTGGCTTTTATTGAGGTGATTTATAGAGATTTTTTACCATTTACTTGATGTTAAGTTCCAAGTGAAGTTTACCGTACCATTGATCGATCACAAGGGCTATAAAAAGGGCAGGATAGATCAGACAAGGTTTCTGTATCGCTTGAATAGGTCGTACTTGGAAATTTTGTGCTTGGAAAATTTGTGCTGTAAGAATTTATAGTTTCCCTTTCATGTCTAAGCGACCTACTCCTTCTGACTGTATCAATCCCGAGTTTTTTTTTCGCGCCAGAATGACGACCACGAATCCTGCTGAATCCTCAGCACCAACAACCTTGGCAGAGCCAAAAACTGAGGAAGTGGTGGAGATTCAGTCCAAGGATGAAGAAATTATCTCCACACCAAGCCCAGTCACAAAGAAGGGGAAGGAAAAAGCACAGGGCTTAGGAAAGACCCTGAAACCTGCAAAATGGGCTGGAGGGAAGCCTTTTACTTCCCTACAAAATGTGAAATCCCCGGGAGCGATGCCCCAGGCATGGGTTGCTCGGGAAGAGGCTCAAGTCGCAGACCCAATCATCTGGTTACTTCCTTTCGTTCGGCCACACAGGCCCTCGACACACACGCTGAAGAACCTTGACGGCCTGATCACCTAACTGCAGATGTTGTTGACCCCGGGAGAGGTCCCTGTTATTGGTGAACCTTTTGGAAGGCTCCATGAGATCAAATTTTATGATCACGACTTGGACAAATTGGAGGCCTTCCCGGAGTTGGCACTCGAATTATATCTTGAACAAGTTCAGGAGGATGATGGGATCAAAAGTTTCCCCATAAGCTGGGTATGCGGAGTGGTAGGATCTAGGCTCCTCAACCTACTCAGGATGCCGCATTTCAGCCACTACAATGTCACGGACCATCTGGTGCGTCAATTGCTTTCCCTGGTCCACAATGGGTGCTTATGGATCAAGGATCGAATCCCTATCGACGTTGCACTCATCCATCCAATCATTGGTCTTCCTATGGAAGGGAAAAACCCTATGGAGTGCATTGGCAAGAAGTATGAAGGGGAGACTGCTGAATATGTGCGACAAAAATACCATGTGGAAAGGAATACTCGCGGCTTCATGATAAAGACAATCAGTGATCCCGCTACGCAAATGGGTACCATGTTATGGGCATGTAGGATAATGCGAAAATTCTAGGTGGCCTCCATCCCTGCATACATAATTTAGATAGAAGGCCAGTGCAAGAAAGGGGTCTTCTTTAATTGGTCACAATATTTGTGCAATGAGTTCTTGGCCAATGTTCGCGAATCCCAGGAGAAAGGACGAGCATTTTTCTATTCCTGGCGGCTACTTCTTATCACACTGATATCCTGGGAAGCACCTAAGGAATCGGTCCTCCCCATGCTTACCCCCGACATGTGCGAAGTGACCCGATATACAAACTTATGGGATTCAAAGGATCCACAGCGTCTTGAGGACAACCAAGTTTTCTGGGTCCTCTTTCAGAGTAGCTTGGCAGCAGCCATCAATTCCTGACCATGGTTGTCTCCAACAGTATATGACATATATAAGGGCATTGCGGCAATCTAGATCACCATGCACAACGTCCAGATCAGAGCACGCAAGGATAAAGCCTAGACTTCACTCCCTTATATGGTGGCAGATGAAGAAATTGACAATGTAGTTGCGCTCTGGCCTCCTAACTGGAAGATCGGCTTCAAAAGTGGTGCGAAGGGCACCAAAGGAACCAGCAAACCGAAATTAATCTCACCTATCATCATCAAGGATATGGGAGGACCAAGCAAGAGTATAAGGAAGGACATGGGTGCAACATCACAAAAGGATGTGCAACATAAATAGACCACTGAGAAGGATGCAGAAGTGGATACTCGGCTAGATTCGCCGCCAAAACTGGGCACAAAAGGACTCGATGCAGGAGAAACTGCCTCCCCCCAAGGAATGAAGCAAACAAGAGAGCCTGTGAAAGGGCCCCGTAAGAAGCATTACTCTCAGCGGAGAAAACGGGATGAGACAACCACACTAACCAATGGGGACCTTGAACAAATTGCTGACACAGTCACGTTGGCTGCAGAAGACAGATGGTTAGCCTTAGAAGAACAATAGAGAGTTGCGATCGATACAATTCAGACTGAGCTTCACGCTCTGCAGTTGAAGATAGACACTCTACAGACCAGTGTGACTCAGGTACGAACGCCCTCGACAACCAGCAGTGTAGTGCTAGTTATAGAAGAAATTCGCCTATGTTCTATACCTGGCGTAGCCCTTGTCATTAGTCCACCCAACTTGGGAATGCAAGTCCAGGTCGATGCAGAAGTAAAACTGAACATAGCTAGGTTGCCACATGAGGCATTGCAGGTTCTCCACATTCACCATTGGGACCAACAAGTGCACCAACAACTTGGTGTGGCTGAATAGACCATCGCAGAAAAGAACGCTGAAGTGTCCCTTTCCACTGTGCAGCAAATACAGTTGGAACATTTAATTCATAGACTCTACACAAATGTTACAGAGGAGATCTCGGCCACAACCACCCCCTAGGCTAATATTGAGGGGTTGGTCGCAGCAATAGAGGCCTCGAGGACAGAAGTTCAGGTGGTCAAAACACAGATGGAGCAGTAGATTGCAGATTTGTAGGCTAAGTTGCATCCTAAAACACCTGCGGAGGTACAGGCCCAACGAGCTGTGCTGGTTACCGCGGCTACAAACTTCATTATAGGGCAGATCACTCAGGGTGCCCAAAAACTGGAAACAACCATGCAGTTATGGACCAAGGTCCAACATGATCCGATCCTATGAGAAATAAACTAGGACCTGTTCCATCAAACTCCCATACTGCTTCAGGTGAGAGTTTGGCCTACGCAAGCAGGTCACTGTCGAAAGGGCCAGTATTATAGGGGTTTGTTGGAAAAACTTAACCTCTGAACCTGGGTCAGGACCCCTCGAGCCAACACTCTGCCATATGTTAAGAGTGCTCTAGAATATATTCCAATGTTCACATCTCTAAGTAATAGACGAATAGGTGCAGGTTCGATTTCACATTGAAGTTCTGACTGGATGCTAGTTGGTATGAAAGATGAAATTTTGAAAAGTAATTATGCTACAAAAAACCTTTATTTGAAAAATCATGTGTCTAGGAAATAAATGTTTTGGCTAATGACATGAGAGAGTTTAAGAATTCATATTCATCGGGTGATAGAGGTGGGAATACTACAAATGTTGAATTTCAACTGTAAGAGCATTCTTCTCAAAGAACTTTGAGTTCAAAACTCATTGAGGTTCAACTTAGGAAAAAGGATTAAATGGTAATCAAATAATATTACAGGTGCATTCCTTTACAAAGCTTCCATGAATTTTCATTATGTCTTTTAGAAAAGTCAACAAGTTTCCCTGACTTTTTCTTAACTTTGTATGGCATACCATCGAGTGTGAGAGATTTGAAGGAGGCAAATTTTTGTGTAGATGTCCTTAAAGCACCATTGTTTCATTGAACTATGATTTCTCTTTGGATATTAGATTATTTTTTTAGGAAAGATGTTGAAATTGATCTTCTGGGGAATCCACTTACAAATTTATGTAAGTCTGAGCCTTTCTTCCTAAATCAAGGAAAACTTACTCAAGGGTAGTGTGAAATTTTGTGTTTGTTCTTATTCAATTTTGAATTTATTTCAAGATTGTCTATGGTCATTTGCGATTATAAATTATAACTATATGTAATTTTGATTTTTCGAGGTTGGAGACTGTACTATTTTCATTGGAGGATGCTACTGTTGATGTGCCTAAGGCTCCTGAGTTCCTTGGTAGGATTCTCGTAAAACTAGTTGTTGAAGGGATATTATTTATTCAAGATATAACAAGGGAAATCAAGGATGGAGGTACAGAGCCAAGAATATTATTAGAAAATGGTCATGCAATAGAATTTCTTGGAACTTTTTTGGAAGATATTAAGAGACTGAAGGGGGAGCCTGTATTATCTGCTTTGTACAATAAATCAAGACTTCATTTAGAAAGCTTCATGCCCAAGAAACGAGGGGATTTTGAGGGATTTCTCAAGAAGAGAAATATTTAATGTTTGTATCGTGTTGACATTAGTAGACATATGTAATTAATAAAATTTCAAGGTAGCCTGCTCGCAATTTTTCTTGATCAATTTTATTGTTATGTATGCTCTCTCATGTTGGCAAGTGAATGGTTGGGTAGTTTTTAGCTCATGCTCTGACTAAATATGCATAAAAATTCCATCGTCAACTTGTTCGCTGTAGGCAGGTTACAGGAAATGTGATTGGAAAAAGGATGGAGAGACAATGCATATCATGTCCTGGATAGGGGTCATTCGCTACTAGAGATCGCTTATACACCTAAGCCATTGAATTTGGAAATATTTCTAGTAGGAATTCCTATGGTTTTTAACGTTGTTATTATTTCACCTCATGTTTATTTTGGGCAAGAAAATGTTTTAGGAATTCCAGACATGACATCGGTGGACAGGTAAACAATTTTTTTATAATTACAATTTCCATTCCATGATATCCTCTCTTTATTGTTTGATTTTTATATTTTGAACGTTTCTTTTGATTTTGTTTTTCCTTTTAACTATGAAATTGAAAATACTTAGTATCATGTCCATTTAAACAAAAACCAAAGCTTGAAGATGAAATTAGTAGTACACTATATTGATTGGAATCCTTGTAGCTATTTTGTGTTAAAATATTTTCATGACTATCAGAACAAGTTTCTTTCATGTTGTTTTTTGAGTACTAGTTGTTTAATACTTGAATAAGTTCATGCGTTAGAAAATGAAATGTTGTTGTGAATAAAACGAGAAGGATTAAACATCACACCTCAGATTATTTGTTTTCACAAGTTATCTACAGCTTGAGATTTTTAGCATATAACTTAGTTTACATGATTCTTCGTAAGCTTTCCTTGAAATTTAAATACTAAGTTACTAAGGTGTTATTTTCTACATATGGTGACATTTTACTTTCTTTGTTTATATAGGTTATCTGGCCACATTATAGTGGCCATTATCACCGCAATGAAGAAAATTTGTTTGATTTTCTTACTTGTATGGGGAAAATGGCTTTGACATTTCTAATGTTGAGGTATATGTTGTATAAACTATTTATAGTCCAATTTATTTTCTATTCTAGTGTTCATTGTCTTTCATTTTTTGTACTCTGCATTGTATCTTTTTTTGTTTTCAGAAAATGAACTCGGTATTGATGGTAAGAAGTAGGAATTGAAAAAAGAGGGGAGCAATAACATTGGAGCAACAAATGCAAAAAGAGAGAAAGGAGAACTGGTCTAGTGATACCCTTAAATCCAATCCGCATAAGACACACATATTAAGACTTATAGTCAAGTATTCAGAGTTGGTGAATTCACCTACAATGCCTTGAAAACATAACGATAATGTTTTGAAGTGATGAAACACCATTTCATGTGTAAATTGTAGTCCAACCAATATTAAGTTGGAAAATCATATTGTAATACTTTAACGTTTCATATAATATAAGTTATGTTGTTGAAATTATTTATAGTTGCACTTGATATTGTTTAGTATTGTAATTAAAATATGCAAATTTGTGTTTTCATATTAGATGAACATGCACATTGTATTCCATTTTTTAAATCATACAAATTAATTTATGTTGATTAATAATGAAAACAAAATCAATTTAAAACTACTAAATTATTATTTTATATTGATTAATGATGAACACAAATAAAATGAATATATGACTAAATTAGTCATTTATAATGATTATTAATGAAAGTAAATGAAATGAATATAAACTACTGAATTAGTCATTTATATAATGAATAAATTACTATTGTGAATGATAGATTTGTAATTACAAATGAGGACTAAATTTTGCATATATACGACTATTAGTAGCTAATTTACAATATCTTATAACATGGTCAAAATTTAGTCATATTTCTTTAGTCATTAATTGGTTTCAAACGATGACTAAAATTTTCATATATATGACTATTAGTAGCTAATTTACAATATCTTATAACATGAACAACATTTTGGTCATATTTCTTTGGTCATTAATTCATTTTCTAGGGTGATCATATAGTAATATATTTTGTTGTATATTTGGTCATTAATTGTGATGATTAATGGCCAAATAAAAGATTAAATCAATGACCAAATCAATGACAAATTCAGTGACTAAATTAATGATCAAATCAATGACTAAATCAGTGACTAAATTAATGACCAAATATACTACTAGACAACAAAATTGAGATAACCAATTAATGACTAAGCTAAAAATGACCAAAAGTTGGTCGCATTATAAGATACTGTAAATTAGCTACTATTGGTCACTGACTGAAAAATAGTCATTTATATGCAAATTTTATTCCTTTGTTTAGTAAATAATTAGCAATTTTGTACTAGTGATCATTGACATGGAAGTGGAAGTAGGGCTAGACTTCCATGAAGAGCCTCAATGCATCTTGCAATTAAATAACCTCATTCTTCAGGATAGAGCAATAGAACAATTAAAGTGAATAGAATCACTTTGGGGTTGAGGAAGTTACATGGTAAACGGTTGATCAAATGTAGGCGCAACAGATGATTTTGAGTTACAACTAGTTTCGTTAAGGAATTGGAATCCCTTGGGAGATGATATGTGAAAATTTTCATTTGTATGGAAGAGTTCTTGGTACATAATATTAGTGGACTATAGTTTACATGACTCCCTTATAGGCCTGATGTGAATTTAGTGGAATGGGAAAGGTCAATTGAGAAGCAAGGACAAGAGTATTCTCCTGGTATCGCCAATAAATTGAGAAGCTTGAAGGAAAAATTTTTGAGTTGAAAGGAATAAAATGAGAGATTGATTGAGACATGGGAAATGATTTCTATAGATCAGGAAAAGAAAGAAAAATTTAATGCAATGATCCTTCAGGTTTTATCAAATTTGTAGAGATAGTGCCAATTTATTATTAGATAGGGGTAGGAGGAAAGGAATAATGTGGAATATGGTAGTAAGTATAAATCAGGATACTAGTTGGATAGGGATGACACGGTTATAGGTGGAAGATGGTTGGATATACCTAAAAAGAGAGGTAGTTCTTATGGGTTCCATTCTAGTTCTAGTTCAAAGTGAGATCATCGTAATTACCGATTTAATACTTATAAGAGGAGTGAGAAGCATTATTTTCTAGAAGAGTTCAATAAATCTCAGCCTCCTATCTTGATAATGAGTTTACTAAGTCATAATATGTGGAAGCAAGAATTTTTGAGATGAACAAGTTATTTCTATTGCATCATTTCTCAAGGAACATGAAAGCGAAATTATTAGCTTTAGTCTCAATGGAAAGAGTATATCTAGTGGGAATATGTGAAACATTGTTACGAGTAGTCAAATGGTGAGCCTGAGTTCTAGCATGAATGTAAAGGGAATGAGAAGACGCAAGGAATATGGCCTAAGAAGTGAGGAGGATATTAGGATTCTAGTGAAAAGGGAGTGTATCACCTTAAAAGAAGTTCAATAAAACTCAGAGAGGACATGGGTCATAACCTATGGAGTAGCAGAGTAAAGGAAATGACAGAGAACCATTGCATTTTTGGCCCCCATGTTGGAGATCATCGCATGAAGGATTTCCCTTTGTATCATAGTGGCACAACTAGGTCATGAAAAAACTCATATCTATATTGTGCAAGAGGCGCAAACTATTTGGGATGTAGGTCAAAGAATTCCACGGATCCATGTAGTTGTGGATAACAAGAAGGGAGATCATTAAGAATTTATCATTAACGTGGAAGTGGAACTAGGGCTAGAGCTCCATGAAGAGCCTCAATTAATATTTCAAATAAATAACCTCATTCTCTAGGATAGAGCAATGGAAAAAGTAAAGTGAATAGAATCACTTTGGGGTCGAGGAAGCGACATGGTAAACAATTGATCAAATGTAGGTGCAACAAATGATTTTGAGTTACAAATAGGTTCATTAAGGAATTGGAATCCCTTGGGAGATGATATGTGAAAATTTTCATTTGTATGGAAGCGTTCTTAGTACATAAAGGTAAGGTTTTTGGTATGTTTCTATTTGTATTTATACACTTAGAATTATGCCTTTATGGAAGCATGATGTAGGGAATTGCATTGTAAAATAAACTTCCATGAAATATTGAAGAAGGATAGGGTTGAGTATTACTTTGGAAGCATTGGCAACCATGGGGTTTGATTCCAGGTGTTTGTTTCTATTCTTGTGATTTTTGTGGCTTGCAATTTGTTTCCTCTTGATTTAAAGTTTTGATTTTGTCTAGTGCATGGCCATGCCACTTTGTTTGTGGGTTGTATTTTTTTCCTTGTTTGATTTATCTTTCATTATTTTTATTTCCTTTTATGTTTTGAGGGTATTGCGAATTGGTTTGGGAAAGAGTAAATTTAATGGAGATTAGTGAGAGTTTAATGAAACCCAACATGTAATCTAAAACCTAGAAGGCGTCAGGCGTATGAATAAATGGCCATTCAAGGCAAGAATATGATAGTCAGTTGAGCTGGTTAGGTCCATGTGGAGAAATGGACAGTGACATGACCATTATGATAAATGTAATATAGGAAAGGTAAAGTAAATGGATTTGAGGCATCTGATTCCTATGCTAGGAATGATTCTTCTCAATGCTTTTCATGCATTACAAGGATAAAGGATGTTCTCTAAACCTTGATCTTATGAGAACTCCTAATTATTTTCTGATCATGATTATGTTTATGCTTATATATATATATATATATATATATATATATATATATATATATATATATCTATGTGTGTGTGTGTGTCATTGTCTCACATGGTCATTAGGGATCATTCTTGTGGGAAAATGATAATTTTATGTAGGTGAATGGCATGAAAAGGTTCATGGTTTTTTGAGGAATCAAGTGGGTAGAGTATCCCTAGACAATCTATGAGCTTAGTATCATGTAGATGTAATCTAATATTATGTACTTATAGCTATTCTTATGTTTATGTTATGGATAGGAAATGTTGAAGGATACATTAGAGTAATGAAATAAGTGTGATCTACAACATGCTCAAATAAGCAAGGATAGTGGAAAGAGCCACATATGTGGGACTTGGGTTGTGGATGAATGGAGTAAGGAATGGGAAAGACACTAGAGGAAAGGTTTACTGGTAGAGATATGATGTTATTTGGACGTGTATTACTATTGGTGTGTATATGTTATACATGTTGTGTTATGTACATGTGGTATTGTGTCATGAGTATTTTTTAGTCGATGTATAATGACATGTGTATTAGTTGTATTGTACTATGTGTATATATGGGTGGTCAGCCCTAATATTGTATGATAGTAGGAGTAAGGTGAACCTTGCATGCCCTTCTAATATGACCGAGGCCCTTGAGGCCTCCTCGGATTTATGAAACAAATTTTCTCTTGTCCTCCTTCCCCACCTTGATATACAAATTTGAGACTAGGTAAGGAGGGACATTTATCTATGGCATGATTCTCTTCACACACTAAGCAGACCTCTATGAAATTTAGTGGAAATTAGTTTCGAGTGTGTTTTCTGGTACATCTAGGGTATAAGATATTTAATTCCATCTCTACTTCCTCTTGTTTCCTTTTCATCGGAATTATGCACATTTTCAAACAAAAGGTGTTCAACATCTCACCTTTGAAGTCCTCCAACATTTTTCCAATCTCATGCTTGATGGAGGTGGAAGAGGAGGGGGTGTTTCTCATGCTTTGGCTAGCTCTACCTTTCTTCCTAGCTACCCTAGAGTGGTTTCATCAGGTCCCATAGTCATCCTACATATATCCTCTTTTTTCTCTTTGGACCTACAATAGTCATGTTGTTGAAGTATTCTTGCATCTGTGCCCAAGTAGTGATACTATTTCGAGGTAGACCCATGAACCAGCGTAAGGTTACATCCTTGAGGGTGGATGGGAAAAATTTAAGCTTTTATTCATGTGAGGTATACTCATAAGTTCTATAGACAACTGAAAACTCGAACATGAAGGTTTTAGGACCATCATAAGTAAGGCCATGGAAATGTGAAAGTGTTGAGGGACTGATGTTCTCCATTCTAGTTTCTCCATCAGTTTATCTAATGGGAAAGACTCCTTGGGCCCTAGTTTCAACCATGGCTTGAACTAGAGATGTAGGTTCCTCAAGTGAAGCAAGTTCCTCTTATCCCAATAGGTTCTTCAAATTTTTCAAGTGCTTCACCTATAGGGTGTTTTACCTCATAGTCATTGGAGAAGAGAGAAGGGTGACTGTGTGGGGATGTGTGGGTTTCTGGTAGGAATTTGCCTTGGTTGTCCCTAATCCTACGTGGCATGAAATTTGAAATGTTTTTGTGTTTCTCAATATTTTGGAACTGATTATGAAACAAAAAGAATAAAAAGAATGCTTAAGAAGAAGCAAACATGTACTTAGAAACCTCCCCGGAAATGGTGCCAAAAAGTGGCGATCCTTGGTATTTCACCAAGATTATTGCAATTCCGAGAGGCTACTCAACTTTACTTTATCAATTCGGGGTTCATACAAACTTGGAGGTTACAGTGCTATATGCACAATAGACGATATCTACTCATCCCATCCTCACATTAGTTCTACAATGAGGTACAAGTAACTAGGGTTACTCTAGGAAAGGAAGCCTATCACACTTCTAAATGAAATCTAACATTGGAAAATAGATAGTAACCATTACTCTATTAACAGGGAAATAAAGTAATCTAGATAAAATTGATTCATCTAATTATTATCTACTTTCTTAAGAAACAAATATTCACACTTATGCTAAGGCAAGAAAATTAAATTACACCAAGTGGAATTCATATTCTAGATTATTACATTGAATTGCATAAAAGGAAACTAATCTAGAGCACACATTCTGAATCAATGACTAGCTAAGTCTTATCTGACTTATTCTTAAGTACTTTTTTTAATGATGCATCTTGTAATGGACTAATCACACTTTACAATGACTTTATTTTGCAGGAAAAGAAGGAGGAGGTTGGGTGGTCTAAGAGGGTCCCTAGACCAAATATTCAGAGCTAAAGGTCTATAGGTGGATTTTCTAGGCTCAGTTGAGGTGGAAGAATGATTTTGGGCTGAAAGAGAGGGTGTTTGGCACTGCTACAAGAAGTTTCTATAGGATTTCTTATAGTGCTAGAGATGTCTTAAAAATATACAGGAACAAGGCCGACAGGAGTTGGAGGCCATAAATGATGATAATAAGGTTAAGAGAGGTGGGGGAAAGGTGTATCTTTGTAGATGAAGGATAGTTAACCCCTTCGCCATGCTCAGAGATCCTCAAAAAGCTTGTCTTGCACCCACAAGGTTGTAATGGTGACATTAAAAATAGGGTTTTAGGTGACTTGGATGGAAGGTATCTGATGAAGGGTGAAGACTCAAGATGACGGTGTTTAAGGGGTCCTTCTCTGCTGCTCTATACAAACCTGAAATCAAGACATTTTTTCATGCATTCATCCCTGACAAACTTATCATAAAAAATCTGGAAAGGATGAGTTTAATTTAGATAAACATACCTATGCAATTCAAATATAAATCTACCTCTGAACCTACAACATGCTCATGATAAGAAAAGTAAGAACTATCTATATTTTTCAAGAAATCATAAAATAAAAATATATTTGGTCCATTGTGGAAGACATTCCTCATCAAGCTCCAATGGAAGATGCGAGAGAGGGAGGCTTAGCACACAATTTTAATGTTTTATACACTACCAAACATGTAATGAAAGAAATAAACTATTGAAACATAAAATAAAGGCATATTTACACAAGAGATACTGATGCCAATGGATTTGGCCATAACCCACAAGCTCAGCTCCCTGAAATAAAATCTATGAAAAGGAAACCAAATGCTCATATTATTTCATAAACAGTATTTTACATGAACAATGAAAATTTGGAATGTCTAGTAAAAAAGCCAAGAGTGCTCTAGCTACATCCAAAATTTGAATCCTAGTGAGCTCTTTCTCTAGCCTAATTATGTTAGAGGGTCACTCCCAACAACTCCATAAAATGTAGGTCTTTGATCCCATGGAATTGGAGAGAATTAGAGCCTGGCTCCCTTTGATCATTCACTTGCTTTACTACCTCTGACTTTGAGCTATCGGAGGAGAATATTGAAGAGATATTGGATGCCTTTAGGAGTTAAAAAGGTGTTCAACCTCCCTAGAATTACTCCCTGTTTTCTACTCCGAGGTGTGATTATGCAACATTTCTAAAAAAATGGCATTATTCCATTCATTTTTCTACATTTAAACCATATTAGGCCTTGAATCATGACAACCCTTAATACACCATTATCACTAAGAAAAACATGACAAAATGAAATTAAAGGTGAGAGTGAGAGAATAATTAAGCTAAAAGGGTGACGTTTAACTCCTTAGAATATACCTAAGGATGGTGCTCATCAATAGGTGTGGAGATTATACACCAAGTGTAGGTGTATGTGTTTTTTTGTACATCAAGTGTAGGTGTATATGTGGCGTTTAACACAGAGTGTAGGTGTATGTGTTGTGTTGTACATTGTGTATGGTATGTGTTGTTAAGGGATTGGTTCTGAGGTTCCCTATGGTTGTCAGTTGGAAACAATTCTGTGGAGCCCTGCAACAACTTGGTTTCCCTTGAGGTTTGGGTTGAGTTACTAGTCCCTTGATCCTACAGGTTAGGAAAAATTCCTTGAAGCCCTCAAATATCTTGGGTGCCCTAGAGGTCATGGGTTGAGTTACAACTTCTTGGAGCCTTCGACAACTTGGGAAATAGACTAATATTGATTTTTTGTAGTGACAGTAGAGGTGTTTCAGTAGTTGGATTTCTTTGTTTTTGATATTTAGGGTAGAGGTGGTTTAGTCTCTAGATTCCCTTGTTACTGATATTGACAGAGGAGGCATTATAGTCGCCAGATTCCCTTGTTGATTTAGAACATAAAAGAAGAGAAAGGATTTGGTGCTTCCCAGGTTTTTCAACAAATCCAATGTGTGTACATGATCAAAGAGAAGAGAAGGAATTGGGTGTTTGCGGGGTTTGGAAACCAATTTCATGTGTGTGTCAAGGAACCATTTGAAAGATAAGGAAGAAGTAAAGAACCATTTGAAAGATAAGTAAGAAGAAAAGAACCAATTAAAAGGACAAAGAATAAAGGAAGAAGAAAAGAACCATTTGAAAGATAACTATAAATATTTTATTTCAGTATTAATTATGGACATGATCTATGATTCTGATTTATGATGTTCGAGTATTGAACTAATCGGATTAGATATTTTTATACATCGTGATTTAATCAAAGAGATAGTTTGACTTGTTTTGAGAGGAAGTAAACACGATTTAAAGTGTACCTTATTGACAAACCACCAATAACGTATTATTTGAATTATTTTTTAGTCTAATGGAAATTATGTGCTTGGTACAATAAGAACATAAAATTTGTGGTTTGGGGTGGTTATAACTGGATACAAGAGAATTAGCAACAACAAAAAAAGGAAGTTGAACATGCAACAGTGTGATGATAAAACATTTAGGAACATGGCCATTACGGGACACTAGTATCCAATAGTTTCCATTAATTTCCATGTGTAGGTTTTAACCCTTTATAGAAATTACCTGCAAAAGAATTCTTAAAACATAAAATATACAATGGAAAGAAAATAGAACACACACAGATATTTTCCTCTAGATCCAAAAATCGATCTACCATATTTATTTTTCATTATGTTCCTGTCAATTTTATAATACATATATGTACATGCTGAAGCATTCATAAACCCCAATCCATTAACCCTGGATTAAAACATAATCATAGTTCCCTTGATCAAATCTACAAAATACCATAGGAAGAAAACCATCATTCCCAAAACGATGTGAAAAACCCATACACAAAACCATAGGTAGGTATCTGCACTCATTAAAGGGTTCAAAAAACATTTCCTAGGGTGCTACCCCAGACCCCGTGTAGGGGGAAATACCCTCGCCATAGAAATCCCCTGAAAGGGGTGGCTAGCATGCCCTCGTACATGCAACTAGTCATGGAAATAATGCAACACACACTCAACATTCTCCCACTTGTTCTTTCCTTTCTACACAAGGGTTCATAGAAGAGCTTAGTCATTGGTCCAACCCTACAATGCCCATTATTTCTCTACACCTACAAAAATTCTTAGTTCTCAAAGTCTCAATCAATGCATATGCAACATTCTTCAAAGTGTCCACCTTTTCAAGCAACACTTTTTTGTCCTCAACCGTATCTTTCACAAAGTGATACTAAACATCAATGTGATTTTTATTTGAATGATAAGCAGGGTTATTTTCCAATAAAATTTGCACTTTGGCTATCAAAATCTATTTGTATAGCTCGTTATACCAACCCCATACTTGAATACAATATCTGCAACCAACATTCTTTCTTTCTTGCATGATTGGTGGCCATGTATTCAACATCTATAGTTGAAATATCCACTACAGACTGTATTTTTCTCATCCAACTGACTACTTATCCAAGAGGTTAAACACATACCCACTTGTAGAACTTATCTGATCTAGACCTCTGGCCCAGTGTCCATCGGTAAAGCCACATATGTTCAAAAATATGTCCAATCTTGGTATTCCTTGGTAGCATAGACCATAATCACTAGTTCCCTAAAAATACCTGAAAATCCACTTCACTGTTGCCCAATGCTCCTTCCCTAGTTTTGACATAGACTTTCTCAATACCCCCACTACATGTGTAATGTATGGTGTAGTACATACCATTTCATACATTAGGATACCGACTGCACTTACATATGGAACATATGACATGTCCACGTCCTCTTATTTTTTCTTGGGACACTGTTCAATAGATAACTTTACACCTACAGGAATAGGAACGTTCATTGGTTTATTATCCTCCATATTAAACCTTTGTAGTTTTGTCTTGACATAATTCCTCTAGTTTAACCAGAGCTTCCTCTTTACCTAATATTGTTTAATTTTAATTCCCAAAATATAGTTTTCAACAACAAGATCCTTCATGTCGAATTTGTAGGACAATTGGGTCTTCAAATCCTGGATAATTTCTTTTCCATTTCCAATATGCAACATATAATCCACATAGAAGACCAAATAAATAACATAGTCACCATTTGATTTAAAGTACACATAGTGATCCGCTTTTCTCCTTGTGAATCCAAGTCCCCTTATATATGTATCAAATTTCTAATACCACATCCTTGGTGACTATTTTAACCCATACAAATACTTATTTAACATGAATACCAATTATTTATTACACTTCACCGCAAGGTGTCTAGGTTGCTTCATTTAGATCTCTTCTTCCATATCCTCGTGAAGAGATTTTGTCTTCACTTCCATATATTCTACCTCAAAATCGAAAGAAGTAGAAAAATATAAAAATAATATAATAGAAGATAACTTGTAAACAGGAGAGAAAATATAACCAAAACCAATTCTCGACACTTGGGAATAACCTTTTTCTACCAACCGAGATTTGTATTTCTCCACATTTCTATCTCCATTCATCTTCTTCTTCAACAACCATTTTATTACAATGGGTTTCCTTCTAGCTGACAACTCCACCAGATCCCAAGCCTCATTTTTGTCCAAAGATGCCATTTTATCATGCCAAGGCCTCTTTCAAGATTTTCCCACCCTCTGAAGCTATTGCCTCTGTGATAGTTTTCAGATCATCAGCAATAATAGGTAAAGAAAAATTTGAACATAAAGCAGATGGACTATACCTTTATGGTTTCCTTCCCTCTCGAACTGGTCTTCTCAAAGATGGAGTTTCTAGCTCTTCCTCTTTTGATTCATGTTCTATTGTAGAGTTTGATTCTTCCTCCTCTAGCTAAAACTATCTTCTTAGGTTCCTTTGGTAGGACTTCATGTTTAATAACATCTTTCACCTCTCTAAACACCACATCTCTCTTGTACACAAATTTTCTTGTTTGTGGGATCCAAATCTTATAACTTTTTAAACCATCCTTATACCAAATAAAGATGCACCTTTCAAATTTACTATCCAACTTGGTTTCTTTCTCCTTTGAAACATGTACATATGCATCACAAAAAAATACCCTTAGATGTGAAACAAAGGGTTTATTACATGCCCATACCACATGTGGAGTCCTGTCCGCCAATGTTGACGAAGAAAATATATTAACAAGGTAACATGTAGTCTCCACTGCCTCTCTCAAAATTATTATCCTAACCTGAAACCATTCAGTATGATTCTTTCCTTTTCCATCATCGTCATTTTTTTTATCTATGAAACTCCATTTTGATGAGGTGTGTATGGAATAGTCTTATACCATGCTATACCACACTTCTTACGCAATGTAACACCTCCACCCACATTTAACCACTTTCACCAGCATTCTAGAGGTAAACATGAGTTGAGGGTCACTATGATATGACTCAACCTCCTATGTGACCTTAAGGAAATGAAGTCGACTAATTGAGACCTTATTCACTTCCCTCAGGTGCCATAGGACCTCCAGGAGTAACCTAACACCTCGAGGTGTAAAACCCCTAATACAAATCATGTTTTCCCTGAATTAGAGCCCTAGTTGCTCCCTTTCCAAGGCTTCCAAGAGACTATGGGTTCACAGTCACTCCCATAGGCTTGTGTTCGTGTGATTGTGGCATTTTTCTACCAGTGTTGTGCCAGTGACTGCGAGAATTAAGGATATTTTACAGGGCTGGGGCTAGGCCTCTACCTAGAAAGATATGAAACTTCGAGAACTCATAAAATATATGAAGAAAATGCTTGTAAACCAAAAAATTGACCCAATACTTGACCTGGCCATCCCCAACTGGGACTGACATTATGTCAAACACATAGTAGTTATGCAACCTACATGTCGTGATTAATGCAAGTCTAAACTTGAGGGACTGAAAAATCAATGTAGGTTTAACAAGAACGGTCCCCACCTTCTCTCATTAGTTGTATTAACATCAATTAGATATTGAATTAATTATTTATTCAGTTATGTGTGAAAACATGAAACGAGCCAGTACTGAAATATTTCATAAAACCATGCTTATAACCAGCATATAACCAGGTAAATAACAATAATAAAACAACCATTAAAGCCACATAATAACCAATACATTTCCTTACCAAAATCAAGATAGAATTATCTTTAGTAAACATAGGAAAACACTGACCAGGTTTGGGACTTCCACATTCCACCTGATCATAGATTGGCTGAGTGAAATATATCTTAAGAATATCACCTCTGTGCATTATTCCAAGCATGAATCTGGGATCTCATGGGATAAACCAGTCCAAAGAGAACCAAGGGAATCCATAGGTTAAACCACCTCCACCCTCTCCATACCATGATCACACCTAAACTAGTGTTGAGATCACAAAACTGAACAAAGCATGGATGCCTCAAAATTTCTTCACCATCCTTGAGGAATTTTCCCGTTTACACCCTTAAGATTTACAGTGTATCCCACCATTATTGGTCAAGGGATTCCTAGGCCTTTGGGAATTTTTGAGTGACCACCTCACCCTGGATTTTGAAACCATCCAGGAATCCAAAGCCAAAAATCTATAACAATCCCATCACACCCTAACTAAAAGGAAATGGAAAGTCTTGGCTAAAATCCACTGTCGATTCCCAACAAAATCCATTCCAGTGATAGCAAAAGAACCATATACCAACATGAATATACCATGCATTTCAAAAGTAGATAGGAAATCACACATGCAAACTGTTACCTCCAACTATTCCTAGTGAATTTTCCTGATCGTTGCCTTCCTTTGCTTTCCTTATCCTTATTTGTTTTTCCTTTCCTTTCTCCTTTTATTTTCCTTTGCTATCTCCTCTTGGTGCTTTCTTCTATCTGAGGCTAAATCTAAAAATGAACTGAAAAAATCTCATAAAATATTTCCAACTGATGCTCTAAGGTATTTTTATTGATGAGGCCTATAATTTCTTTAATTTTCCATTATTTTCCTTCATTTTCCTCCGCGCATGAAACCTCTGACCTTTCACCTTCCTTTTCTCCTAATTTCCATTATTTTCATAAATAATGTGCCAAAAATACCTTTTTTCCTTTCCAAATCCTAATCCATTTCCTTTTCCAATTTCCCTTAGCCATAAATACAACAAGTGATGACCACTAGGATATTTTTCCCAACATTAAGGTTGGAATAAGTGTCTCTTTCTCGTGGTCTTACTTTACCTTTATTAAGCTTTATTACATGAAATTTTACAGATCCCTCCCCCTTAGGGGAACACTGTCCTTGGTGTTAAACCACACCTATACCTGACGAAACCGCTGAAAACAAAAAAAATACTACCTATGGAGCTTTATAACCTAGGTTATGACAATATTTACAATAAAAATATGCTCAAAGAAAAACATGAAAATATGACAACCATACTGCTTATTGGAGCTTTATAACTTATCTCATTGCGGTATTTACAATAGGAACCATAAATAAATATGTACAAATACCCAAACTCATTTTCCTTCACTGGAAAACAATGAAGGATCC
Organism: Pinus albicaulis; assembly: GCA_034641835.2. Classification (NCBI taxonomy): domain Eukaryota; kingdom Viridiplantae; phylum Streptophyta; class Pinopsida; order Pinales; family Pinaceae; genus Pinus; species Pinus albicaulis. Next base: position 732,720,245 of record CM076569.1, read on the forward strand.
ATAGCCACATCTAATCAGCCATATCCCATATAGCTTCATGGGACCCAAAGTGCTCCCACTGCACTATAACCTACTCGAGTGATCTGTTCCAGAGCATGAGATGTTTCAGCTGCAGTATGCATTGAGGTTCCAAATGGAATTCTCCTACTTACTTCACCTACAATATAGACCAATAAATAACATGATTAACATCTTTTACTTATATTTTAAGCAATGAAACATGAAAAATATCATGGAATTTCACTATCGAAGGAAGTGCAAGTCTGTAGTGTTACGAGATGAAGTACCCTAGGGTCTGGGTTGAGAACCCCAACAGAGAAAGAAGCATACAGTAACAAGAAGCATACAAATTTGCAGTCATTAGGGGAATTTTGAGGTCTAAAATGGGCCTCCTAAGAAAAATTTACAACAAAAATAAACTTTATAAGAACCAATTGGATTCAAGATGATGACTTCAACCATGAGGGATGATTCGCCATTTTTTAAGTGAAAGTTTAAAAATATTAAAAAATAATAAAATAATAAAACTACTTTTTCAACTCATATTTTCAACTTATCTCCCAAAGTTTTTACCCAAATTTTGAGTGGGAGTACTCGTTGAATGAAAAATTTAATTCCTCATCCAAGGAGTACCCATGTTGCATATTTTTGATGGACCCTGCTACACGAAAAATGAGAAATACAGAAAAAATGTGATTGCAATCATGTTTTTCATATATTTATCATTTCTTGTGTAGTAGGACCAATAAAAAGTATGCAACATGGGTACTCCTTGGATGAAGAATTGAATTTTTCATTCAACGAGTAATCTCGCTCAAAATTTGTGTAAACAATTTGGGAGATAAGTTGAAAATATGAGTTGGAAAAGTAGTATTTTCTTTTTTTCCCTCTAAAATATTATGATGTAATCAAATATTATTTTATTATTTCCACTATTATTTTATAATTTCATTTGGAGGCCTATTTTAAACCTCAAAATTCCCCTAATTCCTAATGCTCAAACTAGTAAAATGGGAAGAATGGGGTCGTACCCGTAGGTCCTACGTTTGAAGGCGATCCCGCAGGGTTCAAACCCTCTACTTCTCCTAGTTCTCTAGAACTTGCAACTCACTCAAGAAAAGAACATATTATAGTAATAACTGAAAGCATGTTCATGATGTTAGTGTTAGATCATATAAGCCTATAATAATAATAACATGAAATTATTCATAATAGGATCATAACATGTATAAAGCATTAAGATCATGAACATCAAGAACGGGACATAGCTTATTTATTGATGAATGCAAACATGTGTGGAGGAATACCACCTAATTCATCCACGGTTCCAAGAGAAACCATCCTCTGGAACCATCTAACTAAAGCCTCAACAATCTCCTTCCAAAATCATAAACATCAATTTCATATAAGAGGAATGAAAATCTCTGTGAGGGAAATAGGGGTTTCCACAATCTGGGAGTGCAAGAGGGATGGAGATAAATCAGACTTGATCAGGGACTAAATTTCTATCATATCAATACCTATCTCTCTCCTCCTTAAGGAATTCCCATGAGGTGTATTTATACCACCCCAAAATAGTTGTTTCAGTTGGGATATAGTTAGGCCACAGGCTTCTATAGGTAGGCTTCCCATGTAACCCGTAAAACCCACCCAGAAAATACAAAATTTTTATTTTTTCATATTTCAAATTATATACGTGGGCTGGGTATAAATGCACCTGTATGTGTACAAGTTTTTTAAAGGGTAGGGTTGCATATGGAATTTAAAATTATGTTTTTAGGTAAATTACAAATTCTAAAGGGAAAGGGCTTCCCAAGGCCATAACTCAAAGCATCAATTATATAGAGGTGAAAAATGATGCTATAAAATATTCCACCTAATATATGAGGTCATAAGGGGTACATAATAGCCAAAATATATTAATTTTATAAGAATAATCATGCAAGGACTTGGGAGGAGTTCACCAGATTCCAACTTGCCAAAAACTAATGGAAGAGATTTGAAAGTAAGCTCATGTTTGAGGCAGGCATACCCATTCTCAGTGAAATTAATAATTTCCACATATCAAGTATGGAGCGGATCCAATATGTATACAAGTACAAAAGAAATTTCTAAGTACATAGTGGATCATCTTATCACAACCTCAAACGTAGATATCAAGGTCATGTCATAATATCACATATAGAAGAACTGAACAATGATGTTGAGAAATATATCTGATCACTGAAGTCACATTACTAAATCTCTAGGTACCAAGTCATAAAGAGTGGAATAATGGTACTGAATGCAACTTGGGTGCTAACATATAAAGTGTTGTTGCGATGAACTGCAACATATAATGTGGATGGTGTCACCTACAAAAAACTGAAGGAGCTATCAAATGAACCAAAACATGCTAATGGAAACCCTAGGTCTCATCGATCACCATGGTAAATTTATACACTATGGGAATAAATGTGCTGAAGTTTACCATTCGAGAAATTGTTTGATTACTTGTCATTGATGTATATTGTTAAAAAAATGTGATACAACTCACTGATAATGATGATGAGAATCAAGGTACCCCAAGGCAATCTAACAAGTGCGAATAAATGAGTTGAAGTCGAACACTTGAGAGAATATACAAATCAGGAAACATTGAAGTATTCTCACTATTGATAGCGAAGGAGTCTACCACTGATGACTACAAACCCTAAGGTACTCAAAAAGGACTCTAGACCTTGTTCCCAAATCAATGATTTGGAGTCGATGGGAAAATATATGTTGGAAGGAAGGAATTAAGGCATCCCACATCCATCCAATGTGAGTGTAAGCCACAGGCCAATAATTTGGAAGGAATGAGACGAAGAAAGATTAAGTACCAACCCTAAGCACATTTCCAGTGTACATAAAATGTGGCTAGCGTATGACAGAAACCCTCTGAACCAAGAAGTAATGAAAGATGACACAAAGGCGAGGAATACACCAATAGGGTCAAATTGAAACCAAGGTACTACGTGAATCCCAATGTGTGATAATGAAAGTTGACATCAAACACAAGGGAAACCACTCAGTCAAATTCACATGATTTTGATTAACGCTAAACACAAGGTCACCTATCAATGATGGAAATAGGGCCAAGGTGCGGCTCTAGGCCTACTCTCAGAGAAATTTTTCAAAGTCGATAAGAGAAAACCCGCTGGCAAGAATTCAATAGAGACCTTCTTAACTACCACGAGAAAAGGACCAAATAGTTGATGTCATAGAACATAACTTTGATAGGTCAAGTATGGCCAACTAAAAAATGAGTCACGATATGCTTCAGAAATTTCGACTCAGGTTTACTTCCCTTGAACAAAATCATGACTCAAATTTGACTATATGATAGCATATGGTAACTTTGTATAAGTTTGACATGCAGGCGGCATAAACAAACCCTCCATATGATTGGAAGAGATAACCAATCAAGGGATTAATGACTCAATAACAAGGCTATGGTTCTCCTAAGTCAAGCTAAAGCCCATCCTAATGGAGAAAAGACTTTGCTTTTAGTTCTTTGTTTAAGGGCAAAACAACTGACTCTAGCTTACATAAGTTATGGAAGTAATGTCCCGTTCCCGGTCTCTTTTGAAATATATAATTTTTTGTATTTTTCATATTTAAAGTGTGGAAAAAGAATAAAAGAGTTCCTATAGTACAGTTGAAAGAACGACTGTCCGAATACATATGTGCTAGTTCCTGGGATCGAGACATTCCTATGCTTAATGCAAGGTGGCGAAACTGGTAAATGACACTCAATGGAATGTTCTCTCCACGGGAAAAGGGTGTGAAGTTGTAAATTCTAAGTGATTGCAAGGATGATTTTTCATAAAGACATGGTCAAAAGGTGGCTTATACACGAGTCCAACTGAAGCCAGGTCAAGGCCAAAGGATACAAATAGTCAACATGCAATGCAGCAGAAAAACTCAACAAGAGGGAGCCTCTAAGGTATAGAGCCAGAAAAATAGCAAAGAAGAAGGAGAATGAAGCTTCATAGCAAAGGACATGGCGGGACTAAAGAGGAATCCCAAGCCTATGCATGTTTTGCAGCATGGGAAACATATGTTAGTGAGGATCTAACTAGGAAGTTGATGTAAAGGATGGCTCTACCATCATGTCATGATTTTATAAGTCGGCGAGTAAAAATGGTTTTAAGAATCATAACATGATGGGATCGACCCTATGGCAACATATCGCAGTATGGAGGCGGTCATGGAATTGAAGTGGTAAAAAAAGTCACAAAGTATTCAATTTATCCTAAAAAAACAACTTATGCCAACACTTGAAGCCAAAAAGTTCATAATTTTAAGAAATTCTAAAAATAGGCACACAAGTTATAAAAGTGGGTTTTGGAAAATTTTGAAATTTCAATATAAATACAACTTTTTTACTTACAATTGTCATTTTTGTTTTGGGCATTTGGAGAAAAGAGCTCTGGAGAAAAAAACTAACAACCTCAATATGCCTAATTTCTTAGTTGGATCGCCGCGAATCTTCCAAGTAATCCCCTCAATCACATTTTCAGTGAATTTCTTAATCGTTTCAAGTAATTTCCAAGTGATTTGACCGTAGGAATTTTGTTTTATATTCAACCTATGCGTATACATTAGTTGAACATATTGAAGTCACGTGTACACGTGACTATGTATGAAGGTAATTTGCATATGCGCAACACAATTTTTTGAAACAGGGATTTAATGAAATGAAAATATTAAATGATATAGGATTTCTATCAGCTAGAGGGAAAAGGAACATAGTGCAACTGACAATAAATTGATGGAAGATCCATTGGAATTGGATGCCTTTAGAGGATGTGGTTTATTGAAATTCTTCAAAATGTCAAACATGAAAATAAATACAAAATTTCTAGAAATGCTTGTAAATTAGTCAGATCCAGAAGAGGATTCCTTTATGATTCATCAGATGCCCCTGCAGATCGAGGTAGTGGATATATATTTCATCACTGGACTTTCCTGAAGAGGAGAGCTAGTAGATTTGCATGGGAAGGCCCCATGCGGTCTCAATGTTGATGACTACTTTCACCTCTGCTGTTCAACAGATACCTAGAAGGAAGAGACACATATCTCGATCAAAGATGTAGAAGAACTACACATGAGAATTCTTCTTTTGACAATTGTCAGGGTAGCTAGATTAGCATCTTTGCGTCAAGCATCATGTGCTACAATGAGTCTGGCGACAAATTTCCTAACCCCATTATATGACAGGTGTACAACTCTACTGACCAATCTGAAAAAGTAACTAACTTCTATTCGGAAGAAGAAGACCAAGCACTTTGGATATGGTACAACCCTTTTTATATTCTCTTTTGAGAGAATACCAGGGCTTTGACTGAAGGTGATTTCAACTATCAACAACCTTAGAGATCCATGCATAGCAAGGTGGGATGACTTGATGAAAATACTAAGGGGCGGTGAGGTCCCTAGGACTACCTTTGATGAAGAGATTTTCTTTTGGTGGGGAGAACAATTCATTTCCATTGAGGACTACCACTATGCAGGCATGGACTTCAGAGCAGATCGAGATCTGTCACTTATACCTAGTGCTGCATGGGGAGCCATTGGTAAGATTATTTTTAATATTTTGATATTATTTGATTTTTTTGGATTTTCAAAAATATGAAATGAAATTATTTTTGATAAGACAAAATTCTTACAAAATTGTTGATGATGATAGAGATGCGGGACTAGTAAGACTTGAGGGTCTAACTAGGCATATGCATTGTGGAAGAGACATGGAAAATGCCACAATTGACACTGAGAGAGTCCTTCATGCTGTGCAAAGGAACTTGGAGGGTTTAACCCACCAATTTCCTATGGGGGCAGTGGAGGATATACGAGAGGCTATGTAGAGGTGCCTGGTTGGTGTACCACAAGAGTGGGTGTGACTTTTCAGGCGTGTGGAAACTACCATAGTCATTCTCCAGGATGCACATCCCAGGCAGGGCCCTTAGACATATATTGAAGATGAATTGATATTTTTTGTGATAGACATGACCGATCTCAAGCCCTAATATTATAGGACATTTTTGTCCCAATTTTGTATAACATTTTTAACATATGAATCTTATCTATATATAGAAAATTTTATGATGTGACTCTCATATATACAAATGATGATTGATTATTTTTTATTGTTAATGTGATGAATGAATTATATTCCAGTATAATTATTGATTAGCTATTTAATCAACAAATGAGGTTTATAATCGTGGAATATGGATAAATGAAATAAAATTAAATGATCTCTATAATAAACGCACTCTCAGAAATTGGCGATACAAATCAGGATCTCTAACATGCTATATTTTATTTAGTCTAGAAACCACCGGTTGTGAATCCAAGTATACTACTAACGAGCCAAAACCAAGAGATATTTCTTAGATAGTATATTAACAAAAATAGTATATTCGACAACATTATTCAAAGTAGGACCGATACATATGCCCCTTGAGAATAAAAACTGACCGAATGGATAGTAAATTACCCAATCCACAGAAGCCAAATCCTGGGTATGTCAACTAGCACCATCGATAAATAGATCATATCATCCATAGATACCTGCCAAGGAAGATCAAAATCATCAACATGAAAATGAAACTAATAGAAAAATATGCACAAAAAATACAATATGTACGAAACCAAAGAAAATGCTAGGCATAATAATTTTTAATATGGAGCCCATTTCTAGGCTCCACCAGCTCGTTTCCATTAAAATCAACCAATTCATGAGATCCCATTTTCAAGAATCTTTTAATGATGAAAGGACCATACCACATGAATTTGAACTTACCTGCCCCCAAGGCATCCTTGTCTTCACCGTAGACCAGAACAAGGTCTCATTCAGAGAAAACCCTAGGTCGTACAATCTTATCATACTGAACCTTCACCCTCTACTTATGAGCTTCATTAATAGTGGTTTTGTCTCAATGTTGCTCATCAAGACATTCCAAATAAACGAGGTGTTCTTCAGGATTGGTAGTTTCTAGAGGAAGTTCAACATCTAGCTTAAGAGAAGTAATTTCATATTCCACATGGAAGATTGATTCCAACCCATAAAATAGTTGAAAAGGATTGAAACCAATTGGAGGCTTATCTGAGTTCCGGTATACCAAAAGTGTAGGATACAACATAATGTGCCAATTGGATCAAGTTTTATTGATTTTACTTTGCAGGATAAACTTTAGGGATTTATTCACAACTTCCACTTGCCCATTGGCTTGAGGACAATAAGGAGATGAATGATCCTACTAGAACCTAACTTGAGAGCCAACTTAGCCATCATGGTGTTCTGAAAATGGTTGCCATGGTCAGTGATAATATCTTTAGGAATACCAAAAGTGAGAAATGACTTGGTTGAAAAGAAACATGGTTGTTGTTTCACCATCTTTCACAAAAGTATGCATAGCCTCAGCCCACTTACAGAAGTAGTCCACTACTACAATGATATACTTATGAACATTTACCAAAGGTGAGTTACCAGTTGTAAAATCGATTCCCCACTTTGTGAACAAACCAACAGTAATAACAAGAAAGAGCAGAGCTGGATGAGCATGCAGATTCCAAGTATATAGTTGACAAGGATGACATTTCTTGACCGCTTCAACATAATCTTTGAAGATCGAAGGCCAAAAATATCAAGCACGCAATTTTTTTTGGGCTGTAGCCAGCCCTCATAAATGAACACCACAAGCTCCATTGTGGCAATCATTGAGCACTAATTCATCATCTTCTAGGGTTAAGAAGTGTCTAAGGATTGAATCAACCCCATGATGATATAAAGTGTCACCAAAGATAACATAGCTTTTAGCCAAGTGACGCAATTTTCTTCGCTCATCGTTAAAAAAATTAAGGGAAAATTCGAAGTCTGAAGGTATATAATAATATCCCCATATCAAGGATCCTGTCAAGAAATAAGGAAAATATGTTCATCGGGGAATGACTCCTCATAAACTATTTCTCCATCACAAGGCAAATCCAAGACTAATTCTATGACTATTAAAGATTTCTTGGATTTAGCATACAAGAACTCAAGATATAATTCATGTAGAATAACAATCCATATATTATGTTTTCCCCCAATCACTTTCCTACTAAGAAGAAACTCAAATGGATTGAAAGCTGCCAAAAAAAAAGTTTTTTGAAGAAGAATTAATGTCTAAGTCACTGGACAACATGAACAACTGCCAAAGCTAACTTCTCAATAGGATAATATTTTAATTTAGGACCTACCAAGCCTCAACTTTGATAATAAATCACATCCTCACACAGAGCATCGTCTTCCTGAACAAGAACCATACCTATGGTTTATTTTGTTGTAGTGAGATAGAAGAGGAAATACCTTCTATAATCAAGTGGACTCAGTAAAGGAGGAGAGGTTAATGCTTTTTTTAGAGCATTGAATGAGTTTTGAGGGAATTCATCCCACAGAAATGGAACTCATTTTTTGAAAATCTCATAAATCCCTTCATAATCTTGGCATAATTAATGATAAATCTCCTCAAGAAATTGGATTTTCCTTGGAGACTCTAAAGTTGACGAATGGTAAACAGGGGAGGCATCCAAAGTATTGCCACAACCTTGAAAGGATCTACACAAATCCCTTCGGTAGACACTATGAACCCAAATAACTAACTGGATGTGACCACAAAATCAAACTTATTAAGATTCAACCAGATTTTATAATAAAGACATCTCTCGTAAATCAACCAAAGATGATGGGGATGATCAATTCTCTTTTGAGAACGTGCAACTAAGTCCTCGAAATAAGCTTTAATAATATGATTGATATTGTGGAAAGAATAATACAGGGCCTACTGGAAAGTCACTCCAGCATTTTTAAGACCAAAAGGCATCTTTTTATATGAAAAGTCGCCCTTGGGGTAAATAAAAGTTTTCTTATGTTGATCTTCAAGATGGATAGTAATTTGATTATAACCCGAGAAACCATCCATGAAGGAGAAAATCTCATTTCCCTCACATTCATCAATAATCTGATCGATAAAGGGTGTGGTTGATCTAAAATGAGGGCAAACTTGTTAATGATATGCAAGCTCCCTCATCCCTATAAGAAATGTGTTTCTTATGTGCATGGTTTTATGTGTAATGAGTAGGTTTATTCCAATATTTTAATGTTTAAATGTCTTAGCAAAGAACATGCCAACATCAACAAATGAAAATACATATACATCAAACAATAAGAAAAGAAGTTTGATGAAGGAGGTCACCCTGCCTGGGCTACATCTCCTTGGACTGTCAACATGACTAGATCAGTCTTCTATTTTGTAAACAAAGCTACATATCAGTATATTTCCTTACTATGTGGCTATCACCACTTAAATATGATGTTATCTTGCAAATAACTCTAACGTATAACAACAATACAACAATATCCTAAAGAGATGATCTATACCTCAACAATGAGTGCTAGAAAGCCCTAAAAAATACAGTCCAATTCCACGCTGAAGCATACATAAAACATCTTCATAAACTTAATGAATGAAGAAAGAAAACTAGAAGTAAAACATGCTTTCCATAGCTGCTACAACAATAGTTCTATAAATGAGAACAACCCCTACAAGGTCTCCTCCTTGATCCACAACTACCAAAACTGCTTCAAATGGTTGAATGATCCATACACCCTTCTTGTAAAAATTTCAAATTGACCTTAAATATGTGTTCAAAATAGAAAATAGAAGTTACCATTGGATTCATAGCATCATTAAACCCCTGAGTAGCTTGTTCTGGTTCTTCATTTAGGCTTGATGTCCTATAGACATGGCCTCCTCTCTTGGTGGCCCTCAGCATCAAAAATATTCAAGTGGGGAAAAATCCATCAAGAAGTCCTCATATGCCTCTGAAACCTATTCCAATGGATTCCCAGCATGCCAAAATTCTAAGAATGACTTTTCCTGAGCTCAATTTGGTCGAATATTTCCCAAGATAGGCCTCATTTACTCCAGGCCTAGTAAACTACCACTAAACTTGGTGGACTGCCAGTTAAGTCCACTAAAATTGGAACTCCACCGAATCTGGCGCGTCCACCAAACATGATACCAGTTTAAACTGTGGGTTAATTAGTGTTAATCACACTTAAAGGGTGGATAAGTGCAGTTTAAAGTGATAAGTATGTTTAGCGCTAATCACATTTTAACATGGTTAAACCACGTTTAAAGCTTAATAAAAACACGTTTGAAAAACTCTGTCAGTTCATTGGGTTAGGTGCTTGGTTCTTTGCTTCTGGACATACGGAGAGGGCCTAGTCCCCTCCAACCCCCATCGGGTTAGCATAATTTAACATGACGCGAAGTCCTTAGTGATTAAGAATCAAAAGGTATAAGAGTTGGTGTTGCGTGCGGCTTGCGAGCAAAAGGTCGTGGGTTCAACCCCCACTTTGCCATATAAATTTTGTTTGAAATTACAACTCAACCTTCCCACCATACTTAGACATGCCTCCAAATTTAAACCTCCTCCAAGTTCATTAGAGGATCCTCTAGGTTTGGTTGAAGTCTTTCGAGAGAGTGGGTTTAAAATGAATATATATATGTGTGTGTGTGTGTGTGTGTGTGTGTGTGTGTGTGTGTATACATACATATATATGTATACACACACACACACACACACACACACACACACACATATATATAATTCCAATATATCAACTATCCAACCTTAATGTGAAGTGATAATTTCGACCCAAGGCTAGAGATGGCCCGCCAAAGAGGACATGTGGCACCCTCTGGTAGGGTTGTACTCCAACCTTTAAAAAAAATTCAAATTCAAACTTAGGAAGAATATTGGAGGTCATTGGACAATTTCTCCCTTCACAAACACATTTGTCGAATCTGAAGATGACACTTGTCATAGTGCCACTGGCTACAATCTAGAGAATATTCCCTGCAATGCTAACTGTACCTGGAAAATCATCCCTGTACCTATTCTTCTCCTTTTTTTCTTGTTTTGGAAAATGAACATGAGATGATAACTTATTTATACGAACTCGGATTTTGATGAAACAAGTTGCGCCAGATCTTGGTGACGATCTCTATCTGGTCGTTTAGGTTCGCAACAATTTTGAGCACTTTGAAATTTTAGCTACTTTTAGGCCCTGATCTAATTTCTAATCACACCTTCCCACTCATGGGATTTTGGACCCACAAAAGCTGATAATTATATTCTTGAGCTTCAACACTCTTCTACTTTCAAGTTATATCAATTGATTTTACCTCACAAGTATTTTTGACAATCATCTTGGCATTCCTTGCATCGCAACTGGCTATGTTTCTCAACCACTCCTCTCTGGCTGTTGTTGAAACACTTCAACATTACTGACTGTTGTTGACTGATACATACCCTATTGTACCACATCAATCTCTATGTGCTTGGCAAACTGTTAGCCTTCTCACTTAGAATGAAGTCCCTCTTGTAAAAAAATCATACAAGCTTCTCCTTGGAAATCCTCTTATCCAAATTAAGCTTGCAATATGAGTGAACTGTTGGTGTCAACACAAGGAACCAACTTTTTCTACAATGGTTGCAAAACACTTTGCAACTCATTCACTTCTCACTAAATGGACATCAAGGTTCCTGCGACATCTTGTCACAAGAACACACAATCAATCTTGAAAAGAAAAAATTATGCAAGAATTGAAATGATGACCACCTCTTTTTTTAGCTCCTCCAAAGCAATGACTGTCACCTCTTGTAACATCAAGTACATGGTGATATTCTTGCACTGGTGTATCCAATATCGACTCACAATTGAAAAACACCATTGACTAAAACATAAGTCGATCAACATAATCGACAAACAACATGTGACATCAACAACACATGTCGACATGAAATGTACAACACAATCGACATAAATCGATATGAAATGTGTGTGACATAATCGACACAAGTTGATAAACATATGATACATATTGACAACACTCATGCATGTATCTATTTACAATGAACCTATCACAAGTTCTCTATTTATACATACAAAATTTCATGCATATGTACACTCTTCAACTCTCTCTTTCAAGTACAAACAAGTACAAAAACCCAAAACATATGAGTGATCATAAGAGCTGAATTGAATGATAAATTTTTGCAACATAAATGAGTAACATACGCATATTTTATACCATCTTGGGGAAATTTTTCAATAAGTAGAAATGCCTTCAACTGAAAAACATTCACATGCAATCTTGCATCATACGATGTAAAAGGATAAACCATTTCAATGGTGTCAATCTGGAGAGCCAAACAAGTATGAGATCTGGATGAACACTCCAGCACCTTTCTGCTTCATGTCCTCTTTTGCGACAATAGGTACATGATACCCAATCATCACTGTCATCTGAAGACCATTCTTCCGGTGCAACATACCCCAAGCCTTCATGCTTAGACCTTTCTTTCACCTATAACACTATTACCGATGAAATAGGTAACCTGACCTCAAAACGGGAACTCAAGCCCAAAAAGACTCGAAAAACATGAAAAAACACCCCAAAAACAAAAAAAGTGTATTGCAGAACGCACTTGGTTTTTTTTGAAGGTCAAATTTCAACATTTTATAAAATTATATTAAAAACAAAATTGTTTCTTGAAAAAAGGATTGGAAAAAACACCCTTAAAACAAAACCAGTTGATGCTGGAATAACAAAAAAAAAAATTGTGTCATATTTTTTACATTTTTAAAAATAGAAATAACATTTTTTAATTTTTAAAATTCAAACATTAAAAAAAATACCTAAAATTTAAGAAAAAAAAAAAATTTAAATAAAAACATTTTAAAGCTTAAAATTTAAAAATATATAGGAATAAAAAAATAAAAATAAAAACAAAATAAAATTTTTAATTCAAACATTAAAAAAATTAAAATTTAAGAAAAAAATTTAAAAAAAATTTAAAAAAAATTAAAGATTACAATTTCCAAAATATACTGAAACAAAAAAAAATTAAAAAAAAGAAAATAAAAATAATGAATTAAAAAGAAAAACAAGTTAAAAAAAAGAAAGAAATTATAAAAAAATAAAATATAGAAATTAAATTTAAAAAAGAAAAAGAAAATGTTTATTAAATCAAAGAAAAATAAAAAATTTAAATTTTAAAATAAAAAATTAAATTGAAAGAAATATATTAAATTTTAATAAATTTAAAACTTTAAAATAAAAATTAAAAAAAAACATTATTGAAATTAAAAGTAAACAACTTAAAAATTAATTAAAAATAAAAAATGAAAAAAAAAAAAAAATATTAAATTTAAAGAAATATATATTAAAAAAAAAACAAATAGATTTAAAAAAATATATTAAATTTAAATTATTAAAAATAAAATATATGTATATATATATATATATATATATAAACTTACATTAAGAATATATATATTAGATTTATTAAATTTAAAAAATAAAAAATAAATTTTAATAAATAGATGAATAAAAAAATAGATTTTGAAATAAAAAATAAATTTTAAATATAAAGGAAAAAAAAACATTGTTAAAATAAAAAGTTAAAAACTTTAAAAATCAATTAAAATTGAAAAATTGAAAAAAATAAATTAAAAAAAAAATATATATATATATTAAATAAAAAATAAAAAGAAAAACAAATTAATTTGAAAATATTAATTTTAATTAAAAAAAAAATCCAATTTTAAATACACAATTTTAATTGAAATAAAAAAATATAAACATTTTATATAATTAAAAAAATTAAAAAAAAAAAAAAAAAATAAAAAAAAAAACGTATTAAATTCAAATAAATTAAAAAAGAAAAAATACAAAGTTTATTAAATTAAAAAAAAAAAAATGAAAAAACTAAACACAAAATTTAATAATAAAAAAGAAATATGAAAAAAAAATCAATTAAATTAAAAAAAAATACAAAATTTAATAAAAATTATTAACAAAATTTAGGAAAAATAAAATAAAAACAAAAAAAATGAATAAAATTAAAAAAAATAAAACAAATTAAATTTACAATATAAAAATTAAATTAAAGAAAAAAAAATAAATTTTTTGAATTAAAAAACAAATTAAAAAAAATCAAATTAAAAAAAAAATATTAAAAATTCAAAAAATAAAAAAAAAATAAAAGAATTTTCTGATCGTGGTGGCGCCGCCAATCGGCCTCCCGCCCAGGTGGCGGCGGAGGCCGATTCTGGCCTCCTGCGGCGGGAGGCCGATTTCGGGAATCGCCCTCCGACGGCGAGAGTCTGATTCCGGGAATCGCCCTCTCGTGACGCAGGAGGGCGATTCCTAGAATCGACCTCTCACCGTGGGAGGGCTCGAAATCGACCTTAGGGCGATTCTTGGAATTGGCCTCCCACGGCTGGAGGGCGATTCTCGGAATCGGCCTCCTGCGGTGGGAGGGCGATTCCCGGAATCGGCCTCCCGTCGCGAGAGGGCGATTCCCAGAATCAGCCTCAGGGCGATTCCCAGAATCGGCCTTCTGTGGTGGGAGAGCGATTCCCGGAATCGGCCTCTCGCCGCCGGAGGGCGATTCCCGGAATCGGCCTCCTGCCCAGGTAGCGGCGGAGGCTGGCCGCTGGGCAGGCGGGCGGCTGCATGCAGCCTCCCCGCCTGCCCAGCGATCAGCCTCCGCCGCCACTTGGGCGGGAGGCCGATTGGCGGCGCCACCACGATCAAAAAATTCTTTTTTTTATTTTTTTATTTATTTTTTTAAATTCAAAAAATTTTAAATTGTTTTTTTTTTTTAATTCAAATTTTTTATTTTAAATTTAAATTTATTTTTTTAATTTTGTTTTTAAATTTAATATTTTAGATTAATTATTTTTTCAAATTAAAATTTTTTTATTAAATTTATTAGATTTTAATTTAATTTAATTTTTTTAAATTCTTTTAGTTTATTTTGTTTTTCATTTTTAAAATTTATAAATTGTTTCATTTAAAAAAAACAGTAAATTTATGGATATTTGTTTTTTAATTATTTGCACATGGTTTTTTTCATTTTTTTTGTTTTTTAATGATAGTTTTTTTTTAATTTTAATTTTCTTTTTAAATTTTAAATTTTGTGGTTTTTTTTTAATTTGTTTTTTTTTGTTAATTTTAAAATTTGTATTTTTGTTTTCTTATTATTATTATTTTTTAAATTTAAATTTTTAAATTCAATTTTTTCTTTTTTGTATTTTATTTTTTTTATCTAAATTTTAATTTTGTAATTTAAATTATTTTTAAATTTTCTATTTTTTTTTTTAATTATATGGTTTTTTTTAATAACTTAGAAAAAAATGTTTTTGATGTTTTTTTTTTTTCTTTCTTTAAATTATGTGTGTTTTTTTCAAATTTTGTCATTTCTTTTGATATAATTTTTGAATATTTTTGTTTTTTTATTTATTTTTGTTTAAATTTTTTATTTTTACGAGTTAATTTTGTTTTTCTTTACATTTTAATTGGTTTTTTTTATTGTTTTTATATATATATTTTTTAATCTAAGTTTTGTGTTTTATTACCAACATGAAAATCACCACTCTTAAAAAAAAAATGTTGATGTTGCATCAATACATTTCAAAATTAGCATGAAAATCACCGCTCTAAAAAAAAAAGTTGATGCTACATCAATACGTTTCAAAATTAGCATGAAAATCACTAACATTTTAAAACAAATATTCATACTTCATAAATAAAAATATTAGAGTGTCAAAAATGTGCTAAAAAAAAAAGAAGGTGATTCTGCATCACCACTTTTCAAAATCGGGTGCTTTTTATGCTACCAAAAAAAAGTAGGTAATAGTGTAGTTACCTATTTCATTGGTAACAATATTCTATATTGGGTTCTTGATGCCTTGTTGATTTTGACCAAGACCCAAGCCTTCTTGGTATCCCATCTTTGCCAAGATCTTGGACCCAATACCTTTGTTGTATCTTTCAAAGGCTGCAAAAGAATTTTCATTAGTATGTGCATACAAGTAAGAAGCATATGCAATGTGCATGCTCACCATTTGTCTCATCTTTTGATTGAGACACAAATATGGCTTCAAACTCCTTTTGAATTCTCAAGATGTCCTCTTCAGCTCTTCTGTCTTCTTCTTCCTACTCCTCAACATAAAATGATAATTGAACCTCTCCCATATCATGTGGACAGAAAGGACAAATGTGTCCATCTTCCATCTTGGAAGGACTTTCTACATCAGCATATTGCATCAATTCTGTAGAAAACAAAGAAGTTGTTGGTGAATATGGTGGTGAAACACCATTATTTTTATCTTCTTCCCTTGAGAGACTTATGGGATTTACTCCTTGAAGAATGCTCTTTGAAGTCTCAATATTTTCCAAATATGAAATTAGAGTTGGTGTTAGTAGCAACCCTAGCCTCCTTCTCTTTGTTCCAATTTGGGAAGTCATACCAACAAGCTCTCCTTCTCCTCTCTGAAGCTTCAAACGGGTAAGCATTTTCCTCCTAACCAACAACCCTCTTTGCATAAAGAAAAAATTAGCCTTATGCTCTGATACCAACTCAATAAGAAATGAGGGAAAACTTGTTAATGTTATGCAAGCTCCCTCATCCGTATAAGAATGTGTTTCTTATGTGCATGGTTTTATATGCAATGAGCAGGTTGCTTCCAGGATTTTAATGTTTAAATGTCTTAGAAAATAACATGCCAACATCAACAACTGAAAATACATATACAACAAACCATAAGAAAAGAAGTTTTATCAAGAAGTTTACCCTGCATGGGCTACATCTCATTGGCCTGTCAACATGACTAGACCACTCTTCTATTTGGTGAACAAAGGTACATATCAGTAAACTTCCTTACTATGTGGTTATCACCGCTTCAAGATGATGTTATCATGTAAAGAACTCTCACATATAACAACAATACAACAATATCCTATAGAGATGATCTATACCTCACCAATGAGTGCTATAAAGCCCTCACAAATACACTCCAATTCTGCACTGAAGCATACATAAAAAATCTTCATAAAATTAAGGAATGAAGAAATAAAACAAGAACTGAACCATGCTAACCATAGCTACTGCAACAACATTTTTGTAAATGATTACAACCCCTACAAGGTCTCCTCCTTGATTCGCAGCTACCAAAACTGCTTCAAATGGTTGAATCATCCATACACCCTTCTTGTCAATCTTAAAAATTTAACTTAAATATATGTTCAAAACAAAAAACAGATAGTTATTCAATGGTTTTATATGTGGCTTCAACAACCTAGCACATGTTTACAAGAATTAATTTTAATTCCTTTTTATCTGTAGCATGCTTACAAATTTGTATGTACTCTTGTAACAAAATAAGAATGTAGACGGAGAGCCTTATCTAATTACCTACATTTATTTTATTAATGTACCTCCCAAAAATAAATTCAAGAGGATAAACTCTTCTAAAACATATGTATGTAACTATCTATCTTCGCTATCAACCATCATACAATATAACAAAATATATGATCTATTAGACTTCTATTCTGGCAATTATCTATAACACTATTTTTAACAAAATTCCTTTATTAGTAAACTCATGCACAACTCAAAGTTTATATCCATTAACTCAGTTTCATTTAATCGGAAAGAATTTAACTATGCATGCACAATGTATTTCATTCTCAAACCTATATCATAATTGACAAAT
The DNA here is from genome assembly GCA_034641835.2 of Pinus albicaulis. Classification (NCBI taxonomy): domain Eukaryota; kingdom Viridiplantae; phylum Streptophyta; class Pinopsida; order Pinales; family Pinaceae; genus Pinus; species Pinus albicaulis. The sequence continues at coordinate 732,737,892 of CM076569.1, forward strand.
CTAATTAGTATTAGTCTAACCATGAACATAAACTGTAGTAACTATTTTCTTGTGCCTGCATACACTCTTTTATATGCATATAAACTGATTTCTTCTTTCTATATCTACTCATTCCAAGGGAGTTAACTACTATAGGTTCCAAATATAAAACTTACTGAAATCGCATATCTTGTCAAAATTCATTGTTTATACATAATCATATATGAGAGAATATAACATGCACAATTGATTTATAGGAATTCAACATGAAATGATCACTATAATAGTTATAAATTATTCCAAAATCAGCATATAGAATATAACCAGAATTACGTCTAATCGTAAATCGATGCTAGGGAGATATTCAAAAGTAGGGCATGTTCCAACAAATAATGAATTGTCTTTAATAGTTCCACCCAAGGTATAACCTTCTTTCATACAAGAATCAAGAACCTATTTGGTTCCAGAGTAGTTTTATTTATAGATTCTGTCCAACAAATTTTCCCTTAGAGGCATCTTGCTTTACGGGTCTAGATCCCTAATTTCCTAGGCCTTCTATTTTAGTTTAAGAAAAATAACTTTTTTTCTATAAAGAACGACTTTCTATCCTATTGTGCTTCATTCTTCTTTTCACCCAATTTAGTATTTCTCTCAAGCTAAGTAATAATTAGCATAATATTTATCTTCTATTATGTCAATTTATTTCATTCTCTCATATACATTTTTAGGGGACTTTTTTTGAGAAGGTCCACAATGTGGACTTTAACAACTAACAAATTTTTATAAGTCAGTAATAATTCTCTTTTCTAACTATTTCCAAACAAATCATTTATTAATTCGAAAAAATATAAAATAATTACAACATCATATAGTTTCCATCCTGTCTTCCATAGTCATTAAATCCAGAAAGAAATTAAAAGTATAAAAACAACCATGTCTGAAAAGGAAAAAAATAGTGGTGTTACACTCTCTATCCATAGTTGGAGCTCAACATTATAGTAGTAACATGTTGCACCCATGTTCTATGGACAAAGAAAAATATGAAATATAATTATATGGATTATGATCAACCAATCTCAATTATATGTGATAATACAAGTGTAATCAATATCTCAAAAAACCTTGTTATGCATTCAAAGAAATAACATATTCCTATCAAATAAAATTTCCTAAAAGAATATGTAGTTGACGAGAATGTCAAATTGGAATACATTTCCACTAAGGAGAAGATTGCAGACATATTTATAAAACCCTTTATGAGAGAAACATTTGAAAATATAAGATAGAAGTTGAAAGTGATATCTCTCACATCTTATCAGTGAAAGAAAAGTATAAGGAAAAATGAGAGATTATGATAATCTAGATCACATCAAGAGGATGGAAGCTTTAGAGAGTGAGATGTATGAAAAAAATGATGAAATGCAAAGTTTGTAGGATATGAAATAGTATATTATGTGTAAAATGCATGAAGTAGACGATGGAATACAATTGGAATTAAACGTATATACTAATAATTGCTTAATTAGTTTCAATCCTTATTTTTATCCCTTATGTCGATTACATCCACATAAAACTACTCTTGTGGTGGAACACTTTTTTTTTTTAAAACAAAACCATATAAAAATAAATTATATTTTTATCAATGATTCTTTTAATTAATTTTTTTATGAAATTAATCATAATCATTTAAAATTTATTTTTGAGAAGCATATATTTATTATTGGCATAATTCCTTTGAAACGGAGCCTCCTAAATTTCTAAATCACCAATAAAATTCAGCTATATTTTTTTGGCTCTTCAAAAATGTTATTTATGAAATTTATACACATTCATTCAAAATTACCTTGAGAGGCATCTATTTGTTTTCTACACCAAACCTTATTAGAAAAGTTTCTTGAATCTCAATGTTATCAATTAAATTAAATTATATTTGTTTGGAATGGAATAATTTTTTTTCTTCCTCTTATTAGATTATTTTTAGTACAAGAGTTCCAACTATGACCAGGTAAAATTCAATTTCCATCTCAACTAAATGAATTGGAAGGTTATATGTATTTCCTTACACGTTCTTCCACAATATTCTATATCATAAAATTCAAACTTGAGGTCGCATACATGTATCAATAACTACATTTCAATTATCCTACGTTCATAATGTTATTGTATTACTCACAATATCCTTGCTTTAGAGCAGTTATAAAATTTCCGTAGCACATAAAAAATGTTTCGGGAGAGTAGTTTTATTTATTTTCCAACACATAATCTATAGGAATTAATAAAAATAAGAATAGTTAAAATGCAGCATAGTACTTGCCTCTACCTCTAGTTAATTGATTAAGACCACGCTTCCTTTTGTGGGGCCCGCATTTTATCATTATTCCTAAATTCCTGCATTTCCACAATTTATCATTATTTATGTGCTCGCATATTTGTATTCCCCACAATGAAATCCACCTTTGCATATCTGTCATCCACACCTTTGTATTTCACATAACGAAATCCATATTCTCATAACTTCATCCATTTATCCAATCACAATAGGAGATGTAGAAATAGCTTATTTTGTGCATTTGATGTTTTCACTATGCATAATGTGAGATTTGATGAATTATATGTTTCCAATAATTTTGAATCCTGGTATTGGACGCTAAATCGCTAAGGTAGGAGGGGGAGGAGGGGGGGTTGGGGGAGTGAGAAGATATGTGGGGGAAGGAGAAAGGGTGTGCAAAAAGTGTGGCAAGTGTGGAGTATGGATGGGAGGCAAATGTTTTAATTGTGTGGATTAAGAAGGTGCAGTCAATTTTTTTACTCCGTGAAGTGCTTCTTAGCACTCCCTTATCTTTTCACATACCCATTTTCCACACACAATTTATTTGCAGTCCCTTTCTCCCAAAATTCTTGCACACCCTTCCTCTCCACAAAAAAATTATAGTTTTATAATAAACTAATATTTCAAATATATTTCCACGTACTTCTTGAGACCTCCCCTCACTCACATAAGTAACATGGAATCCCCATCAACTTTAGGATAACAGTGTTAGAGCGGTAGTGATCTCAGGAATAATAGTGTCATAGCACTCAATAATGAAATCACCACTTAAAAAATTAACCCATTTTATCCATGTCTCAACTCTGCATACTAAATTATCTTTATGTGAAATGTAGAGGAAAAATTTGTCATTTTATATAGTTTTTTATACATAATATAATTCCTTGTAGTCAATTCTTGCACACGCCATTCTATTGCACTTCCCTAAGAACCTTTCTCCTTCCTCCACATATCACAAATTTAGCCTTTTTTGTTGATTCCTTGACCTTGCATATTAAATTATCCTTATGTGTAGTGTGGGAAAAGAGAGATTAAATCAATATATTCCCTAGTATTTATCAAACATCCCCATACACAATTTATCTTCACACACTTTCTCGCACACTTCCCATACACCCTTTCTCCACACAAAAAAAATAGTAGCACTTAGAACCCCTTCCTCATTTTTGGCATCATTGCGTAGAGTAATTTCCCGAAACTAATCATATTCAAAAGAATTTGATCATGCGGTATAAAAATAAATAAATAAATGGATTCTCTTAGATGTGTTTTCATTTTGTAATTTGTGTGGGAGAGCAAGTGTGTGCAATAACAAACACAATTTTTCTCCCACAATGCTCTGCACTTCTGCATGCATTCTTTCTCCACACAATTCTCTTCCATACCTTATTTCCACAAAATACTAGATTTTAGACGATTGAAGTCAAGTCAAAACACATTAGCACATCTCTCAAAGTGAATATTTTTTAGACAAAAAATCCATTATTTTGCATATTTTTCATTATGTGGAGCTTACAATGAAAGATTTCATTTTGTGAAGCAATCTTCCTTTGCACTCTACATTTGTATGAGCCTCTCCACATTATCAAATTCTCTAAACACTAAAAATTTCACTTATGCACAACGTGTTAATAATTATATCTTTCTTTATCAATAGAGGATTTAGCTCCTATCTTTATCAGATTAACATGCGTCACTACGCAACCATGTTATTAATATCATTTATACATGTCAAACTATATGCATCCCAAATATCACTAGTAAACAATATTTTTTATAATATATTATACTACGCAATATTTGTAATGATAACCATTAATGTAGAAATTACTGAAAGAATTTAGTAATAGAGCATGTGAGAGAGGAAAATTGTGTAGGGAATCCATATATATATATATATATAAATTGTGGTGATATGGAAATATTTGTGAAGATGTGCGAACCGGAAGTAATGCACTTTGAATAATTAATTATGGACTATCAATAATATTAATATCTATTTGGAAAAACGATATGTAATCACATCATTTCTCAAGTGCTTAATAGAGTTTAATCTGATCCATTGTGTAATTATTCCTAGCTGTAAAAATATCAATAAAATCACATCTATTAATAATAGGAAATACCCTTTTTGGAACTTATTCGATGCTTAATAGAATTTTCTCTTTATAAAAAATTCAAGAGTATGCATAGGTCTTTTCATCCAATATGTGTCATAGAAAATTTAAATGATGTGTGGATGACCTCTGCACACTTCTATTCACACATTTCTTTCACACAATGGAATCTTCCTCTACATATTCACAATCCACACATGTATAATGATGATCTATCACACACATATCAAAAATATTGTATTTATCAATATTATAAAATACTATTTTCATCATTTATTCAAGAAATTGACATTAATCCACACACTTGTTAACAAGAAAGGAAGATTTACGATGCTTTGTAGCCTATCTGTGTTATAGCAGATTGAAATGATATCCTTTGCACACTTCTTGCACACCTTTCATTGCTATCCGATAACAATTTCGTGATTATCAGATATAATAGAATAATAAATATGTAATTATGATATCATAAAAAGCTAAACAAGGAATCATTCTATAATTAAAAAATATATTTTCATAGACGAATGGAAAGTACTATTGAGAGAATAAGGATTTATAGTAGAGTAGTGGTAAAATAATTATATATTTAGAGCTTAAGTAAATTCAAGCCTGTTGAATTTTGCTAATGGTTCTTGTTTATTAGTGCTATGGAGTTGTCACATTTTAAATTGTTTAGATTAAGAAGAAATTGTAGCGGATACCACTAAATGTCTAAATTTTATCTAGGATAGAATAAACAGGGGAACGCAAAAAAATTAAATATGGATAGTTGTTCAAAATATAGAAATAAAATGGAGAACGAAGTTTAAATATTTGTGCTTCGCTATTGGAGGAAGTAGCATGGAACAATATGACTTGGTAAAGCACAATATTGATGATATCAATGAGAAAAATTCATTATATAGAAAATAATGAAGTTGGATGTCTAATTGACATTTCCAAGAAACTCATAGCTTATAGATGCACTGTTTATGGCAAGAGAATTTATTGTACAATTTGTCTTCTCTACTCAATTATTACTTTATTGTAAACGGGGACGATGATGAAGCCGAAAGACCTTTATAATGCAATATAAAAAGAGCCATTTTCTTCTAATTGTAGTTTGTTAAATGGTCAAAGATAATAGCCATTAAAGGTAATAAATCAAAGAATGGGGAGACACCAACTCCAAAATTTCTCATAAAAAATACTATCTGTAGAGGAATCAGTATAATATTTTGTTTAGTTAGGTTATTTACATATGAAACTATATTTATGAAACAATGTAACCATGCATAGATCTCTATTTTCTAAACTCGTACACTGAATAATACAAAGCTTAGACTATTATTTTTCCAAATTGCATAAATTGTGGACTTTTGTTCTGATTACATATAATCTAGTTACCGCTTAATATTTTTGCTATCAATGAAAAAAGATGAATGCCACATTGCTTTAATAAATTAATCCCTCTTGTAGAGACTAAAAAACTTGCAATCTGAGGCATAAAAATTTCATTATTAGCCTTAATTAGTTTTTAAACATTTGGTAATCTACACTCTAGAAATTTGATATGTGCAAAGGGGTAATGTATACAAACGCATAAAAAATAGGGAAAAAATGTTCTTCCACACATCCTTCTAGTATTTTAGAATGGAAATTGTTCATGGAGCCATGTTTTTGCATGCATTCACTGAATAAATGTCGAATATACTATTTTATAATATTGATTGATTTGTTAAAATAAATAATAATTATACAATGTGTTAGATTAAGTGTTATTACTCGTTGAAATTATCTCTTGATTACGTCTCGATTCATGGAATAAATTAATACATTAACCCAAAGGAGAATAGACAAATACACAAATTAAGTGAGGGAAATATTTTGAACTTAGGGATATATATTTTTGGTTTTCTGAAAGATAGGGAAAGTAATATTTTACACCCGAAGTAGAGAAACAACTAAATCATTGGTGATTTGAATTTTCATAGGGTATAGACAACGAATTAAACAGACAAATTTAGATAAATGTTACCTGTGTAAATTAAATGTTAATTATTCAGAAAATTTGATTATATGTTATTCTGTTTTTTTTTAGTTAATGAACTAATATGGAATGGTTTTATGCTCTGGTTTTAGTATTTTTTGTTCTTATTAGCTTCTATTTTGTAACTTTTCTTCTGAAATCCATGACTATTAATTTACATGGTTTCTTTTGGGACTAGGTCCGGGTGCATTACAGTCAAGTCTAACTAGGTCATTGTTTTTATTAGTTGAGTTTTTATTCTGTTTAATGCAAAATATTTCGTTATTTTATCCCATCCATGCAATTTTTTTATTAGAGCCTTTTTCATTTTCTAGTTAAATACAATATTCCATGTGAACAAGGGAGAGTGTGATGTAGAGTTGGTTAATGAGAAGATTCAAGTCAACATTACCTGGAGATAATTGGTTAGGGGGAGGATATAGATCCTATCCCTTTTAAAAAACTTGATTTCGATGTCTCTCCATTTGATCAATGTAACTTTGGTAATACTATTGCATATCTGAAAATGATAGAACAATTGGTAAGAAAAATACATTATGACCAAAGTACTATCATCGCATTCATGAATGATTTGCAACACAACCAATGTAACATGATAGACATATTAGAAAATCTATATATGGGTCAAGATCATTTAAAGGAAAAACTAAATTTCTTTGACGACATATTGGATCACATGGAAAAACATGTACAATGTGAGTTTGAGCTTTCACCATCAGCGAGTTCAAGGACATAAAATCTTGTTCTATAACCAACCCTTAGTGAATAGGTTTTGGGTAGGTATTGATCATAAAAAAATTATAGATCTATGTTATTTTTCCTTTTTATGAAGTTTAGCTTTTTTTCTCAAGTTGTTATAGACAATGTACTATTTCTTTTGCATAAATTGATAATTAGTTTGATTTATAAGTGCTTTTAAAATTTTCGATTGTTCGATATTTCCATTTTATTTCTTATATACATTTATTTTTATTTAAAATTTGATAATATGATCATTTTGTTTCATTAGGACGTGGTATCCAATCCCCATGTGTTGGATTTTTTTTTAGTCTTTAATATATTATGTTCTATTCTTTATTTATCCTTAGTGATTGCTTTGGTGCATTAAAACTATTTTTATTTAGCATATTGCACAACACCATGACTAAATGTAGAGTGTTGTCCTTGGTTCAATGAAAAAATTTCACCTTTTGGAAAAATGAAAGCAATGATAAAATGCACGAATGAATGGATAAATATTTTTAAAAGGATGTTTATTTTTCTCTTCTAAATAAATTTATTTAATTAAAGAAGGAAATAATTTGATAAATTGTGTTATTAAATTTTGGGGAAAACCCTAAATATCTAAACAATATATCCAAAGTGTGGACGAAACCCATAGTATGTTTCATTCAAATTTTCATATGTCATCACTATGTTAATTAGATGTTTGTCCCTAACTATCGCTCACTATGCACGAGGTCGGTCATTACAAATTTTCCTCTCCCATATTTCCAGTATTAACTCTTAGCAAGTTGCATTCCAGGTTCCAACCCCTTCCAAGACTTTCTTGTTGGAAACTAGATCACTATAGATAAATTTAGATAAGTATGCAAAAAATATGTTGTTGAAAATGACTTATTCATATTAAAAATAGTGAGTAAAACATTTTGTTTGGAAATTATATTTGATAACTATTAGCGAAAGCTATATTCAAAATGCTTACAATGTAAAATAATCATACATAAAAATTTAGAGAGAAGTAATGACATGAAATATCTATAGGAAATGCTCCTGGGAAGTATGATATAATTAAGCTAGCAATACTTCTCTACAAAATTCGCAGCTATTATCACCATCATAAATGGCTAGACCTTCTATCAACATAATAAAATTACAGGAAATAAATATCACATGAAAATATTTAGAAGAATAAGATGGTTCTATGTTCCAACCTATCTCTCCTTTGAATGAGTTTTATACCATCAAAAAATCATCTTATGGAACTAACATAATGATAAAGAAAATGAGTATAATGAAAACTTTTTTACCTAATAAATACCTCTCCTCATACAATATTATCCCTTCCCTTTATAGGTTTCTTTCCCTTTTGTATGCCTTTGAAACAGTTACGGAGTTCAAAAATTTATGAAATCAGTTTTTCTTTTATGTATTAATCTTATGCCTTTCGTTATCTTCGTATAAATGAGTTTTCTAAAGGAAATGTTAAATTTTAATCTAAAATTTGAACGAGTTTCGTATATGATTCCCCCCTCATTCACTTCCGAGAACTAATGATCTACTAATGACTCTCGACATCTAATTTTAATAACAATAAACACAAATATATAATCTAAAATATATACTCTTTGTTCCTCCCAACATTTTGTCACAGAAAATGCATTTACCATAAAGTTATCATTATATAAAATGTTTCCATGAAGATCCCTTGCATCTCCCATCAAAATGCATGCAAATGACCATAAAAATCAACACATAAATACAATAACTCACATGTAACATGCATGGATATATCTCCATAAAAAAATATGACATCCATCATAAATATATGAAAACATAGTACTATCATGATACATATCATGCTAAAACATATTGTAGAAAGGTGTTGAAAGAAGTGTGTTAAAACCTCAAAATAAAAGTGTTGAAACTAAATTGAAAATTATCTTTAAAATCCAACATGTAAAAAATTGCAACCATCAAATATCCTAAAAATAATAAGAAACCATATTTATTTTGTGATGTGACTTTTCTCTTCCTTGTGCTTTCTACCTATTTCTCTTTTTTGATACATGATTTTTTTTAGCAAACTATTGATCGTGGTGATGAACGTGTGCTGTCACTGAATAAGGAGATTCCAAATATGATCCAAATTTAGTTGCCACCGCCTCTTATTTTCCTTTTCTTATCATGGGTTTAGGGGTCTTTGATTTTCAATTTCTCACAAATCTGACATGCACAACCATAGAAAAATCATGATGAGATGGTTGTCGAGGTGGAGTAGGTGGTGGAAGTGGTAGTGAGGTGATAGTCCATTCTTGAACTTGCTGTTGAGAAGGATTGACAAATTATTTCCATCAATTATTGGATGGAATTACCATATGGCCTGAACCACAAGGAGAAATTGGGATACTAATACTATGTTGTGAATTAGAAGGTGTAGGGTGTCAGTCATAAGCTTTTCAGCCAGCTAAGTTGAGAAAGAAAGTCTGTAAAATTTGATTTAATTATTTTGAATCTACATCAAAGTGTATTGAAAATATCAGTATTTTACTACCCCTCTTCCATATGTTTTTTCTTCCACTTATATGTTCTTTTTCTGGCCTTGGCCACCCCTATTGAAAAATATTATGATGTGTGGTCAATTTATCTCATCAACATTCATTTTTCAGCAAGATAAATCATATCGAAGTTATTTATTTTACATTTGAAAGGGTATATAAAATAACACATCACAAGAAAATAATAATTATGAATGAAAGGAAATTCTTAGCATGAAAAAATAATAAGCCAAAGTAGGCACCATGCTAAAAGTAAAATTACACTATGAATATAAAACTTGCATCGAACATTTCTATTTTCAATAATCAAATATTAGTTCATATGAGAAAGATCTGGACATGTTTGTGCACAAAGCATGGTTACATGGTATTATTCTTTGTTCCATTCACATCATTTTATGCTCATATATTCTATTGTAATCAAAACTGCGAAAAATATTTCCTGTAGATTATTTTCTAGGAAGAGTACTACAATCCAGAGAAAGAGAAGTTCATGGTAGTCGTAGTGTGGGTTCTCCTCTTTTTTTTGTTGAAATATTTCTGAGAACCTGATAAATTCATAGAAATTCCATCAATTTTTTTTTGAGATTTTCTAAAATCACAAAGAGAAGGTGACATCCGGCTTACAATGGGATATTTTTTCATATGAACATATCTGAACCCCTGCCAGAGTCCATTGACTTGGAATACCATGATACTATCTGGACCCAACCACTAAACTATAAGCATGTGTCATTCAAATTCCATAGATGCCACGAATATGGAGATATATTTTGCGATTTCCTCCTCATATTATACAAAGATAAAAAGAGTAAGGAGAGGAAGGAAGTTAGGGGTTTCCTTTTAGTAGGCTCGTGGAGGGTTATATCTACACATAATCAATAGAACCATTAAGGGAATCAATCGTCCATGACCTCCATGGCTCTTTCTGTGCAGCACGTGACACAAGAATAGAGAAATAAACCACAAGACAATAACCCTTTCATTGCATTATAGAAATTGGACAAGTCAGGTTATATTAAGAGCAACATGAACAAAATGTCTATCCGAATAATGGATGTATATCAATAGAAAAACAAAGAAGTAGAGAAGGAGAAACCCAAATGAAAATCCCCAAAGGATCTAGAGGAGGATTGAAAGATTAAGGAGGTCCTAATCCCACTCGAAAGATACTAGAAGTAGAGGAGAAGCATGAAATATTGAGTGCAAATGAGAAAAAAATGTCGAAATTCTCCCATGTTTTTGTTAAAGAAAATGTCAAGGACATCCCATCCAACTAGATGGTACATTTTTGAAATTTGTTCAATCAATTATGTGCACGATTGGAAAAATAAAAAGGCGATCAGAGGAAAAAATTTTCAAGCAGGGACATTGGACACCACATTCCTTCTCCATCAGACCCTCCAGTGGTTGATAAAGAGAAGGGATGGGAATATTTGATGTATGTGTTGAAGGAATCATGGGAATTTCTGTTGAACTCCGGCCAAATGAGTTAGCTCACAGGGTACCATCTATGAACCCTACAACTTACCCAATTAAAATCGTCTCCTAGAATATTCGAGGCTTAAATAGGGAAGGTAAGCTCCATTATTTATGAAAAATATCAACAGGGAGAAACCATATATAATCATTTTACAACGGACCAAAGTGTCTAGCGACAAGCTAGAAGGTATAACAAAATGTTTGAAAGGAAGTGAGGTAAAGGAAATAGATTCTCGGGGTACCATAGGCAGCCTTGCAGTGCTTTGGGACCGAAATTTGGTGGTTTTCCAGGATTGGCAGGCCATGATCCACAACTTGACAAGGATATTTTGGTGTATAAGATCATAGGAATGGACTACTTTGATGGAAGTTTATGGTCCCCCCACCCCAAATAAAAAAATTAGTTCTTGGAAGATCTATGGAAGTCATGGGAATTCCTCTCGGATAAGTGTTATATAGTGGGGGAGATTTTAATATTATCCATAGCCAAGTGGAGTTCATCGTTTCTGAGGAGGTAATTATTCGTGATCCTTTTATGGAGGCTATGATTCTCTCAAGCTTAGGGTCTGGCCATTGGCTAATTCAAATAGAAATTTATATGATGTCAGCTCACAAGAAATAACCTTTTTGATTTGAAATATGTTGGCTTCATGATCTTGACTTTCTGTAGAAATTACAACATTAGTGGTAGGATATCATAGTGCCAGGGGAGAGACAAATCCATGTATCCCAGAGGAAATTTAAGGAGTTGAAACTTAGAATTAAGACCTAGAATAAACAAGAGTTCGGGGATATTTTTATAGAAACAAAGAAACTAGAGGACAAAATGGAAGCAATACATAGCCAAATCATAGTGGAGGAATGCTTGTAAACACTTGAATTACAGGAATAAAAATTATTAATGAGCTAGAAGAAAGAAGAAAGTAGGAGGAGGTGTTATGGACACATAATTCCTACATTCAATGGTTAAAGGAGGGCTAGAGGAACTCTCAATTTTTCCACCGCTCTATGATCAACCATCGATAAAGTAACAATATATTGTCATTGTTATCTAGGAATGGAACCAAAATAGTGAATCATCGGTAGAGGGAGGAGGGGTTGATATACTTTTATTGAGATCTACTCTTGGAGGGGGTCTGGGACCGTTCTAAAGAAATTGATCGAGCAACCGAAAAAATTGCAATATTATTCTTCACAAATAAAAATGTGTTCTTGTTGTGGGAGATATCATTTGAAGAAGTGGAGGTGGTCGTCAAATAAATTCCTATAGTAAATATCTAGGGACAAACAAATTTACATATGAATTTTTCAAGGCCTATTGGCATTTCCTCAAGGAATTCATTATCTCCCTAGTGGAGGAATCCCGATGAATGCAGAAATTTTTTTCAAGGATAAACTTGGCGTTCATCACATTGATCTCGAAAGCAAACACTGCATGTAACCCAAGTGGGTTTAGGCCCATTGCATTATGCAACATGATATACAAGATTATATTATTTGTTATAGTGTGAAGGTTGAAACCCATTTTATGTCACATCATGAATCCAAAGCAATCAGGATTTATGGAAAGAAAAGAAATCTTAGACAGTATAGTAGAGGTGCATGAGATAATCCATTCTTTGAATTTTTTTAAAATTTCAGTCATGTTGGTGAAAGTAGATCTATTAAAGGTTTATGACCTTTTAAGCTGTAATTTCCTCATTCGAACATCATCAGCCTTTGGTATTTCTAAGGAATCAATCAGATGGATTAGATCATTGATCAAAAACCCCTTTCTCTTAATCCTCCTTAATGGATCCCTAACATCTACTTTCATACCCTCTAGAGGATTATGTTAGCGAGACCAAATTTATCTTTTTTTGTTCATTACTACGGTGGAAGGATTAGGTCATTCGATTCAAGGAGCAAATAGATTAAGATGAGTTAATGGAATTAGGGTACATAATTCATATTTTCAAATGACTCGCCAAAATTTTGTAAATGACAACTTGCTCTTTGGCGAGCCATCAACGCAGGGATCACGATCTCTGATCTCAATATTAGAGGACTGATAGGAAGCATCAGATAGGTTTACTACCAAACATAATTCTCATTTGTATTGTTTTAATACTCCTATGTTTAATCAACAATTCCTAGCTCGCAAGATGGGATTCTTAATCGATGCATCAATATCCAAGTATCTAGGGCTTGCCCTAGTAGCTAACCCCCTTAGGGTCTCATGCTGGAGGGAATTATGTAGTAAATTATCAAAGAGACTCAAACCAGACTTTGTTTATTCTTAATATGGTTGGTTGGGCCACCCCATTGAAATTATTCATACAAGTGATCCCAATCTATCATTTGTTAGTCCTCCTAGCTCCAAAAGTAATATATAAATAAATTGTGGCCATATTTAGAAAATTGTTATGGAAAGGGACTAATCCTAGAAAGAAATAGTCTTTAGTATCAAATGAGAAGCTCTATCCCCAAAAATGGTGTAGGGGACTGGGGCTTCGAGACAAAAAATTTCTCAATAATGTGATGGGAGCCAAATTGTGGTGGTGTTAAATCAAGGGAGGAACAAAGCATTTGAAATGAATCTAGTAAAGAAAATATGGCTAGGGACAAATTCAAGTTCATTTAATTAGATCGTCATATTACCCCCTTGGCGCCTCTTTTTGAAACTTATCCTAAAAGAATATCCATCTCATAAATGAACATATTTTCTAGGAGATCCATGACGGAGCATCGACTGGTTTTGGGAAGATTCCTAGAAAAATTTACCAAAATTGACGGTATTACAAATTTAAACACCATCATGGTTGTTTTTAAAATGAAATAATCCCATAAGATCATGAAATATTGGAGGAATATCGCCCCTCAATATGAAAAGTGAATTTCAAAGTTAGGGACAGGATGGCTAGCGGCAGAGGAAATAAAGATCTAGTCATTCTTCAAAAACATCCTACGGGAAAGACGAATTCCTATATCTGAGGAAGAAGAAATACTATGATGGGGATATTGGTGTGAAGGCATTTTTTTCTCTAAAGAAGCCTATACATTAGCACCATGACATGTAAACCTTCCTCATGGCCCACTATGATGGAAATTCTGGGCATCAAATATATGGTCGAAGGATTCTCATTTTCTATGGCTCATGGGTCAAAGAAAATTGTTAACATAGAATCATCTTAGTAGAAAGGATTATAATGGCCCTTCTTAGTGTCATGTATGATAGATGTAGGAGGAAATTCAGGAACATTTATTCAATTCATGTTCAAAAGAAGAGGTTCTTTAGGGGTAAATAAGAAACAACTTTGGAAATCTGGATTGATCAAGAGATAGTCTCATTGTCTTATTAAAATATCCAATTTTCAAAAGAGCCTAGGTGTTGGTATTGGACTTCCTTGTTTCTAATATATGGAAGGGCCACAACAATTTTATATTGAAAGAGAAAATAACCACATCTGAGGAACTCTAGCACACCATAAAATAAAACATTTGAGAATCTATCTTAGCAGATAAATGGGTGGATGATAATTGGATGGTTGATAGGGAGGAACTTGTGATCGTTTTAAACCTTATTCTATACCCATCAATGATGGGTTCATAGTATTTATCTGTCATTAGAGAGCAGTATCCCCTTCCACCTTTATCCCCCCTCCTGAGGAATTTATGAAAATAACATTGGATGGCATGTTGAAGGGAAACCTTGTCCTCGCTAGGTATGTTGGAATCCTCAAAGGTCGAAAAGGTTCTCCAATAGGAATCAATGCAGGATTTCATTAGATATCAACCATTAATGTGGTTGAATTCATAGCAGTGGAGAAAGTCCTTCTACTAGCTCGTAGACTACAAGTAATAAAGATCCAACTAATATGAGTTTCTTCTATGTTGATCTAGGCTACTAAAAAAAATTCACATGGAACCCCAAATATAAAGTTATCATGAGCTAGAAATTGGAGACTTAGGTGAATCAAATAAAGGATTTAATGCCATCTATTCCCTATATAATCACACCTCACAAGTGGAAAACCAAGTAGAAGATTGGCTAGCTAAGGGAATTCTAGAGTCAAACTAATATGTTGCCTCTCAACAACCTCTATATATATATCCTCGGGACTTAAAAATGTTTACAATAACTTAAATATGTAATGGACTTCTCATAGCCACAAAAATATTACAAAAAGTTTTTATACAAAAATTACTTTTACTGGTTTAACTAAATTTTACCTTCAAAATAATTGAATGAAATTTTATACATTTTAACATCGCTATATTTACTTGTATACTTTATGAATATCTAAATTGTTTGAAAACTCAAGGTGCAAAATAACGTGTTAACAAAATTAAAAATAAAAATAAAAATATTAAGTTGCAAAGTGAATATTAAATGCCCTGCAAGGATTAAAACGATCGGACTTTCAAATTTTCTTTTCATGAAAAAATACGACTTAATTAATTTTCTTGTTAGTTTCACTTATTATGGATTAAGTACTAAAATTTAACCAAGGATGAGGTATATGCAATATTTATTATGAAACACATACGGAACTCCATGACTTTTGTATGGAGAATCTAACGCTCCGCAATAATGTAGACGATTCTGGCAAGGAGGAGGCCGTCTTATCCCTCAAACATCTCGGATAATGAAGAACCAGCAATTCGCACTAAGTTTTAAGTTTCCGTTCTGAGAACGAGTGGATAGTTCCACCAAACGATTCCGCGACATGATTTGAGGATGCATGCTACAACCAAGTCACCACGGACTATGCAACTGAGCCACAAAACTCTCTTTTGAGGAATCGATTATATATATATATATATATATATATATATATATACTATGTTTGCTGAACGGTGCAAAGGGAATGGCCAACGATCGAGTTTAAAACGGAGCGCGAGAATAGCACTAGTATAAATCGATTGCCATATACATTGACTATAATATTATTGTTTATGATTATAAATTTTTCTTTGAACATATTCTTTGTATTTATGTCTGGATTCCCACTTCATCAATTCCGTGCTTGCACGCTCTTTTTGATAGAACAGGTGAAAAGTGAACCCGAAAATGGAGTCCGCTAGCTTGCTAGCCCGTTATTCATAAAGACTTAAGAATCAAATTTATTAATGAAACTGGGTAGCTTTGAGATGAGAGATTTCATCTGGGGACTGCATCTATAGAACGCTCTACCTCAATCACATTACATTAAAGTATATATAGCTTTCACACATGTAGGGAAGTTAGAACAACTACCCAAGAAATAGGAACTAATTCTTAATCTGAGGTTTGGATGAACCGACTCCTAACAACTCCCTAAATGACTCAAATTTAATTCTTCCAATAGGCTTAGCGAAAATGTCAGCAGCATTATCACAAGTATTACAATATTCAATATGAATTTCCCTTGACTGAACCTTCTTCCTAAAAAAATGACACTATGGATCAATATGCTTTGTGTTTTTATGAAACACTAGATTATTTGCAAGTTTGATGGAGCTCTAGTTGTCACATCTGATACTGTTGCATATTTTTGTTCTTCTCCGGCATCCAGGAGAAGTCTCCTCAACCAAATTGTCTCACATGTTATTGCACACATTTCTTGATACTCAGCTTCAGCTGAAGACAAGGATACAATGTTTTGCTTCTTGCTGCTCCATGCAATGACTCCAGACCCAATGCTGAATGCATAACATGTTATGGATTATCTGTCATCTAGATAATCAGAGCCTGAAAAACATGTCAATCTAACATCAAACGAATCAGTATATTTAATACCAAAGTCTCAGATTCCTTGAAGATACCTTAAGACAAATTTCGCTGCAACCCAATAAATTTCAAAAGGCTTTGACATGAATTGGCACAATCCACTGACTCCGTAAGACAAATTTGGCCTAGTTGTGGTCAAGTAAATTAAACTCCCAACCAACTGTCTATACAGTGTTGGATCAACCTCCTTGGAACCATCATCATTCTGATATTCTGCTGTAAAGGTACTGCTGCGACTTTGCACTGATCCATCCTGAACTTTTTCAATAAACTCCTAACATACTTTCGTTCTGACATAAAAGTCTCTCCTGAATCTCTTCAGACTTCAAGACCCAGACAGTATCGTAGCTCTCTAAGGTCTTTCATCTCAAAAACCTGTGAAATCCACTCTTTGATTTCTTTAATGAGTTCATCAGCATTTTTTGTAATGATCAGATCATCTACATATAAATAAATCAAAATTGTTTGCTCATATTTATCAAACATGATATACAAATTAGGATCATTATTTCTTCTATTATAACTATGCTGCAGGAAAAATGAATCTATTTTATCATACCATGACCTGGGTGCTTGTTTTAGTCCATACAATGCTTTCTTCAATCTACATGCTAAATGTTCCTCCCCTATTTAACAAACCCCTCAAATTTCTCTAAAGACACTTCTTCTTTGAATTCCCCATTTAAAAATGCAGATTTCACATCTATCTGGTGTATCATCCAATGATGCTTGGTAGATAAAGTAATTAATTTTCTGATTGAGTTTAGTTTAGCTACAGGGGTGAAGGTTTCCTCATAGTTTATACCTTCTTTCTACGATTACTCCTTTGCAACTAGCCTAGCTTTATATTTCTCTATACTCCCCTCTACTTTAAGTTTAGGCTTGTATAGCCATTTGTAACCTATGGGTTGCTTGCCTTCAGGTAATTCAACTAAATTCCAAGTTTTTTTTTTAAGTATTGATTCATATTCCTCTTCCATGACTGCCCTACATTCATTATATTAACTGGCTTCTTTATAACTAGAGGGTTCAACAACATTTAACATACCAGTTATAAAATAAGTTTCCCTATATGTTGCTGGAAACTGAATTTGCCTACATTATCTCCTCAGTGGTGGAGTGGCTTCAAACCTATTCTGATCATCCCTTTGCAGAGTTGGCTTGGCAACTGCATCTATACCATCCACTTCCTTTTTCTGGTGTTGTTTCTGCTCATAGTTGTCTCCTATTTCATCACTCCCTTCTTCCATCATCACTGTCATGTCCCACTCTTCATTGTCTTCATGACAGTTTCCATCATGAATCTTCTCATGGAATACTACATCTCTACTTGCAAAGACTTTATGAGTAGAGGTATTAAATAATTTATAAGCTTTAAAATCAATACAATACCCAACAAAAATGCATTGAATGGCCTTTGAATCCAGTTTCTTTCTATCCTCCTTTGGAACATGAGAAAAAGATTTTGAGCCAAAAACTCTTAAATGTTTAACCGCAGGCTTAAAACATAATAAAGCTTCGAATGGAGTTTTAAACTCAAGACTTTTTTTTAGACTCCTATGCTTCAAATATAATGTAGTCTTTATTGCTTCTGCCCAAAAACCATAAGACAGATTCTTACCTTTTAACATGCTACGAGCACACTCCACAAGGGTTATTTTCTTCCTCTTTGCAACCCGGTTCTATTGAGGAGTGTGGAGTACTACAAACTGCTGGAGTATCTCGTGGTGTTTATAGTATTTCATGAAACCAACTTTCTTGTATTCTCCCCCTTGACCCGAATGAAGAATCTTGATGAATTTTCTTGTCCGCTTCTCAATCATGCTTCTAAAATATTTAAAGTATTCAAAAGTATGAATCTTTTTATCGAGAAAATATACCCACATTAATCATGTACATTCATCAACAAACAATAAGAAATAATAAGCACCTCCAAATGACCTTGTCTACATTGTCCCACATGAATCAGTGTGCACTAACACTAGTATATATCTCTTCTTTCTATCTACATTTATAAGAAACTCATATATGTGCCTCTTCCCAACAACACAAGCTTCACAATCAACATGAACATGCTTAAAAATAGGAAGACCATTGACCATACCTGTTTTTCGAAGTAGTAGTACGTCATTGCAATTAATATGGCCAAATATCTGATACCATAAATATTCTGCAGTCATACCTGATGATGTCAATGTGTGGTGTGGCACACTTCTCACATTTAACCTCTATAGACCTCCCACTCAAATCCTTGATGCAATTGTCTTCATATGATCTCGCAGATCTTTAATAACAGAATAAGACTTTAAAAAATCTAGCTTAAGATTATGATTTGTTATTATAGAAACAGAGATGATATTTTTTTGATTCCGGGTACATACATTACATTTTTAATATGCCTAATATTTCCATCAGAAATTGTGATAGGAACATTACCATACCCTTTGATCTGATACCCTTTGTCATAACCAAGGTAGTTTTTTGCAGCACTGCTAGTTTCTTTGAAGTTTTCAAACCATGATCTATTACCTATCATGTGTGTGGAAGCTCCTGATTCCACAAACCAAGTATCCACTTCATAATTCTCATCAGAATCAGACATAAAAAATATGAGGTTCTGATTATGATCTTCATCATTAAAGTATCTTGCATGCCTCTTATGTCTTCATTGAATTTCATCAAGCCTCTTTTTATGAAAATTATTTCCAATATGACTAGCTTTACCACCATAGAAACATTTGGTTCCTGAATTGTTTCTGTTTGAGGACATACCTTGATATGGCATACCTTGAGGTGGATTTCTTTATGGTGTACCTCTGCATTTCTATCCTGCAATTTCTTTCCCTCTGAAAGGTTTCTTCTTCGCCATTAAAGGAAGATCTGAACTCTGGGGTTTCAGTGTCATCTGCATTTCTTCCTTTTGCATCAGGATCCCAGTCAATTCTTCAAATTTGGGGGATTTCTCTCTCACATTCAAGCCTGTGATGAACATATCATAGTCATTTTTCATATAATTCATGGTAATCATGACTAGATCAGTGTTTGAAACTATCTCCCCTATGTCACCAAGCTTATCTTTGAGGTCCTTGATGCGAGAGATGAACATAGCTAATGATTCATTCTCCTCCATTTTAATGGAGATAATATTTCTTTTCAGGAAAAAAAGGTGATTTGTGTTTCTGATCTAGTACAGATCCTTGAGGGTTGTCTAGATATCATTTGCTAATTTACACTCTCTCATGTGGGGGATAATTCAGTGTTTCACTGACAATTTCAACAACACTTTTGCCTTGTTCTCCATCTTCTCTGAATCCTGAATTGTTACAGCTGATCCGCCTCCTGTAGTTGTCAGTTTCAATTCATCGCCATTTACAATCGCCCATGCACTTTTCCCCTCAAGCAAAGTCTACAACTTCAATTTCCAATTGGATTAACTAGATCCATTGAGCTTATTGCTCTCATTCAAGTATGCTTCTACCATTTTTTTGTTCATCTTGTCAAAATAGACTCCAACCTCTAGCAACTTAAAAACACCAGATCAACCATAGATTCTCGAAAGGCTATGTAAAAATACATTTCTTTAAAAAAAAAGCAGAGTTATACAGTCCACTAAGATTTTTTATCAAAAGCCATAAGAAACAGAAACAAACATTATCTTGAATCCATTATTCTCACCAAACAAATGAGAGCTATACAGTCCACTAAGGTGAAGTGGATTTTTTGGGATAATAGAGGAAGAAAGAATGATAAATATATGGAAATAATCTGCCCCTCACATCCGAATGGTAACCATTTTTTTAAAAGGACTAGAATACAAACTAAATCAACAACAGAATAGTCAATACCCAACTTACAAAGTAATTTTATTAATAGTAATGCAGGATCTCTAGAAGTTTACTGATTTTTTATTTTGAATTTCAAACAAAGGCTTTCAGTGGTGTCCACGTGAGTTTTCTTGGTGATGACTGCGGGCATGCAACCTTGTTGGATCTACCAGCACAACAAAATCACCTAGCCATGTAGCCACATAGATTCAGTTGCAATTTGAAAACCACGGTCCACTTTTTCTCTGCTCTATCTAGCATCCACAGGCTCATGGGCTCCTCTGCCATGGGCTCACGTGGGGAGAAGATCTGCTTCAGATCTCTCACACAGATTTCTCCAGAATGCACGGCATCCTCTGCCATGATTTTCTCTAAGTTGACAAATCTCGGTAGATTTAAAAAACTTGGCGTCCTCTCCCATGCCATAGATCTTAGCATATCTCACTAGGCTTCAAACAAATACGCCTTTTTTTTGTGACCTTAGGATTTTCTTCCTCATGGGTTGCGTACAATCCAGTAGACAACGTTGTTGCGTTCCATGGCCACATATCTACACACCTTTGCTGATATGTTCTCTAATCCACCATCGATTCTGATCCAACAATACGGTGGCCATTTTCAGCCTGAAGCTCAATGCCTTACGTACTTGGTCAATGGGATCAGTGCTTGACCAAACAGAAAATCCGCACTAAGAGGGACTAAAAAAAAAATTTGAAGTGTGGACAGATCAACACTCTTTTGGCTCACGGATCAACGTTGATCAACAATCTTTTTCCTCCAAATATACGTTGATACAGTAGATTTCACAGAGAAAGAAAAATCTTCCTCCTCACAAAATATCTTCACACACACCACGTAGGGCCTCTCTTCTACCACCTAGACTCTCACTCAGACATCAAAGCACTCTCGCTTTGAGTCCCCAACCCTCTAGCTTCAATACCATGATAAAAACTTAAGTATCAAACTTATTAATGAAAATGGGCATCTCTCAAATGAAAGACTCCACTCGGAGACTACCTCTATATAACACTCTACCTCAATCACATTACAATCAAGTATATATAATTTTCACACATGTAGGTAAGTTAGAAGAACTACCTAAGAAATAGGAACTAATTCCTAATCTGAGGTTCGGGTGAACCGACTCTCTCCTAAATTAAATTACTCTATTATCTTCAACAGTTACTTCGTTTTTCGCTATAGTACTATAAACATTTATAGCTACTTTTACTTTACAATATTTGTCAATAGTCTACTTTTGTGAAAAAGAATAGTGGAATTATGATATTTAAAAATTATTTTTATTATTTAATTTACTTAATTGAAATGACGAGCTCTTGGAATTCATGAAGAATGGCTCAAGATGAGATTTTCAGGTACCACAAAGTTAGTTATTCTCTCTTCCTAGAGATAAAAGAATCCTATGGGAAAATATGTGCCAAGGAAAGTAGGAAAAGAAATCTAGAGGTGTTGGCGATACCATGAGACATAGGGAAGTAAAAATGGAACACTTCCATTTAGGTACTCTTGAGGTGGACTGTGAACGAGTGGATTCCTTAAGTGATTGTAAGATTCTTGGTTGGACCAAGGAGGTCCTGATGCGAGAATAGACCCTAGAGGTCACTGTCAATCTACTGTTCTAGAGGTTGAAGGCTCGAGTGAGATAATCATATGTAATTTCCATTCTCATGGTTGGGAGGAGAGGTCATTCTCTTAATGAATTCCTTCAAAGTTTGTTTTTTGAGATAAGTATGTTGAAAACTTATGTGTGGATTATATGGTTAAATTCCTTTATCATAATGGTCTTTTCATTTTAGAAAAATCACAGTAGAGTAATTGCTATACTATGGTTAAACTTTAGAATTGTGACTCAGCGTAATATTAGAATTGATGAAGTAAAATAATTGGAAATGGAGCACTCTATGATTTTATTTTTTAATAAGGGTAAAATAACCATAGGAGGAAAGGTACATGGACCATCTGTTACCGAAAATGAAAATGTGACAACTGGAAAGAAAAACAAGAACCATGTATAAGATGTGAAAAACAGAACCTAGCAGGGTAAGTGACCTACTATATTAAAATGGACAATAGTTCCTATCTTTAACTGATATAGAAAATAAAAAGATTAAAACTCATGCCAAAGTAAGAAAAATTATTGTAGATAAGTAAACCCTGATAGGTCGCATGCATGGAGTCTAGAAGGAGGGAAAAAACCAAAAATATAAACATGAGTATGTGGAATGTACAAACAAAAGACATTTGTTAATTTATATCAAACGGTCTTTGAAACATATCAACTTTAACGTAGAATCGAAAAAGCAATGGTTTCATTAGGAGAGGAACCATTTAGTTCGTGGGTTAATCCGAACAAAATTAACAACCTAGAACTGTGGTCAGATCCTCGCAATAAAATGAAATAATATACTTAAAATAAATTCAATCCACAAAATAATAGTTCAAAATAAAACCGTATAAACTCTGAGCATTAATTCTTGGGGAAAATGTATTTTCTATAAGTAAGTATTATGCTTAAAACTTTTGGGAAAACAATATTCAGGCATACTAAAAAAACTAGAGATAATTCAATCAATGCATTTAACTAATAAATCATTCCACATGAAATATTTAGAAAATATACATATATAACAATTAAATTTCCTAAATATACTGTTAAGGAATACATTCTATCATAACCATTTATATAACAAAGCACCGACAGGAGTGGTTGTCCTTCCTCACACTAGAACAACGAATTAATAAGAATATACGATATCAATGTTCTAAAACCCTAGAAACCAAATTGTGTTTTCCCTTACACTACGAGAAAAAATAACATTGGTAAGGGGCAAAAATGGTCACCATAAGCTCATTGGTGAGGGTCAAAAGAGCCTTCATCACCAAAAACTGAATGTCACCAAAGGTGGCGTTGCCGAAAGTATAGGTGTTGTGGTGACATTCAAGGTCCGTCACCAATAATTATTTATAGTGACGAATAGTGACCGTCACCATTTCATATGAGAAATGGTGACGGACAATAGCTTCCGTCAGCAAAAAATGAACGTCACCAAAGGTGGCGTCGCCGAAAGAATAAGTGTTGTGGTGACATTCAAGGTCCATCACCAATAATGATTTATAGTGACGGATAGTGACCGCCACCATTTCATATGAGCAATGGTGATGGACAATAGCCTCCGTCACCAAAAAATTGAACGTCACCAAAGGTGGTGTCATCGAAAGTATGTGTCATGGTGACATTCAAGGTTCATCACGAATATTGATTATAATGATGGATAGTGACCGTCACCATTTCATATGAACAACAACGATTTTTTGTGATGGACCTTTCATGGCCATCACTATTGGTGCATATATATGGCGACGTTCATTGACCGTCACCATAAACACATTGGTAACATCAAGGTCCGTCACGAATAATGACTATAATGAAAAATAATGACCCTCACCATTTCATATAAACAACAACGATTTATGGTGACGAACCTTTAATGGTTGTCACTATTGATGCGTATATATGGTGGCGTTTGTTGACCATCACCATTTCATATTTTTGTGAGGGTCGAAAAATGTCACCATAAGCTCATTGGTGATGGTCAAAAGAGCATTCGTCACCAAAAACTGATCTTCATCATTCTCTATATATGAATATCAGGGCACGATGGAATCGAACCACCAACCTCCTGCTTTTAAAGCAGGTGCTCTTCCATTGAGCTAGCATCCTTTAAAGAATTAGACTTTAAACTAGCAATTGCCCCTAAAGGTGCAAAGATACACCAAAGGAATAAGAACCAGGAAAAATGAAAGAGATCAGTGTCCTTGCTCTTATTTTTATTCTACGACACTCTACAAAGTATGATCTTGATCGATGATGTATTTGTGCTGAGTGGTTCTAATTTAATAGTAAATGTTATATTAGATAAAGTAAATGAATAACTGAGAGGCCTTAAGGGCTAATTTTTAATCCATACACCAAAATCTCTTAATATTCAAGTCTAAGGAACAACTTGTTCAAAGTTCAAACTGAAGTAGATTTTAAGTGGAAAGCCTAAAACCAGCTAAGTAGTTTACAAGTTAACATTTTGGATATAAATTCTGTTCAATTTATATGACAAGTTATGCCATAACCTTGAAACTAGTTTCTTAGCTAAAAGACTTTCTTAAGTCAATAATGACAAAGAAATATAGTCATGGCAAGCAAAATTCTCTTGTTTTTTCTAATGAGGGTGCATGTAACTTGATAAAGGTTGTATGAGAGTATCAAACCATAAACAGTTTCACTAAAACATGGAAATGACAAAGTCTTGTTAAGCAACAAAGGTTTAGTTGAATATATGAAAATCATCGAGCTAAATGATATAATTAAACTAAAAGTAACTGTAAAAAAATGAAATTGCCATCATATACCATCTAGTTTGGTTAGTTCTTCAGAAAGAGAAAGTGCAATTGCATGATCCAACTCCTCATCTTGATTATGTAATGGACCATCCTGAACAAAAATGTCCACATACAACAATCAATGTTATTTTATTGGTAATACTTTTGATATAATCTATCAAAGCATGTACTATGTAGGAGAATAACTGGTAGTTGAATTACTTCTCTACTCGCATGTACTACCTTTTGTAGTTGAATTACTTGGAAATAAAAATCCTTATTAGAAGATAACGCAAAGAAAAGCAGAAGCCTTTGAATATGGATGGCCATATTGATTTTATAGAGTTATAATTGAATACTAAAGGACTAGGAATGCTACAACGAAATAGATGGATGGAGTGTAATAAAAATAATTTGGATAATTTAGGTTGCACATATCTTTAAATGGAACCACTTTTTCCTTTTGGATTCCCAGTCTTTAATACGCAAATAAAATTTTAGATTCAACCAAAGAGCACAATATTTTGAATTCTTAGTTGCCTGAAATAGGGTAAGAACAACGTTTGGAAATGGGGATGACTTCTGAAATGACCACTTTCAAAACCTTTGGAAACAGAGCAACGAGCACTTCCACACACAGGTCCAAAAGTCATGACTTAGGAGCATGAGCACACCTAATTCAAGGATGATTAAATATGAAACGAATTGGGCTAAAATTATACTCAATTAAATGTAAAGCAATGATTAAAATCTATATAAATGACATAGAAGTCAAACATGAAAACTTTAGAATATGGTAGAATGTTGGCATAAAAACTTTGTTCATTATACATTCTCTTTCGTTCAGTTTTGATGCTTTACTTCCAAATTAGGTGTTTTCTTTGTTGGAGATAGCAATCCGTACATCTAGGTCAAACCATTAATGATGTCCACAATGAAGGGGCATGTAGCTCAGTAGTACAGCAGCACACTGGCCAAGGGAAAATCTGGGGTAAATTTTAGTATGTATAATTTTCAAGACGGGGATAGAGCTAGTTTTGCTTGAGGTTAGGCAGGGGACCTTAGCCAAAGTGTGGCCTAACGAGGGTGTTGGAAATAGGAATACACACATCTATGTGGAACCCTTAAGGGCATCTCTCATGAAGGGGAAAGTGGCTCAGTGTTAGAGAAATCCAACCAGCCAAGGACTTTAAAGTTTCGGAAATGTTTCAAGTAATAGACATTGTTAATTAGCCTATTGTGCTAGACCAAACGATGGACGACCTACATTGGAAAGTGTTTGCATGGGGCAAGTGGCTCAGTGTTTGAGTAATCCAAGCAACCAAGCACTTTAAAGTTTCAGAAATTTTTCAAGTAACAAACAATTTTTAATTAGCCTATTGTGCTAGGCCAAACGGTGGACGACCTGCATTGGAAAGTGTTTTCTGAACAATATTGAGGCTCCGCCCAGGTTCGAAACTCAGTTAAACCACCTCATGAAAGGGCGAGCAGCTTAGTGTTATAGCAATCCAATCAGCCAGGGACTTTAAAGTTTGAGAAATGTTTCAAGTAATAGAGAATAGTTAATTATACAGTGATATGTGGTTTAACGGTAAGTTTCGCTGGGTGAAACTAACGAGACCGCGGTTCAAATCCCATTGAGTATATGGACTCATTCGGTGAAACTAACGAGACCGCGGTTCAAATCACATTGAGTATATGGCCTGTTGTGATCTCGCCTCAAGGAGTAGACTCCCCATTTCCTAGAGTCTCCACTCTTGCTAAATCATAAGATCTGGTAAATCTGGCTTATATCTGGCTTACAGGTTGCTGGATATACTCTTGGTGTTATAAGGCTCTTACTAAATCAGAAGATCTGGTATATATGGCTTATATCTGGCTTACAAGTTGTTGGATATACTCTTGGTGTTATAAGGCAGCCACAAAGGTTGATCCTAGACCTCCCCCAGATTAGTCCAAGGAAGAAAGTTTTTACTGAGTAATATTGAGGCCTCACCGAGGTTTGAAACTCAGTTAACACACCTAGCATGTCTATGGGTAGTTGCATAATGCAATAGGTTCAGGAGTATAGGGTCAGTCCCTCAGACATGACCCTAGGCCTCCTCAGAGACAGGAAGTAAGTTTAGGAATTCTCCTAATACCCAAAAAATAAAAAATAAAGGAAAAAGAAAGAAATTCTCCTAATACTGAAAAAAAAGGAAAAAGAAAGAAATTCTCCTAATACTGAAAAAAAAAGGGAAAAAGAAAGAAATAGAAAGAAAATGACAGTAGTTAATTATCAAATCTCATGATAAAAAAATAAACGAAAAGAAAACAGACAATAGTTAATTAGTAGTTTCCAACTTTTCACTAGCATGTCCTAACATTTTTTGATGTATATGCAGAAAGACTTTGACTTCAGGATGACTCAGGGGTTGCTTTCTCAAATTTTACTTGCATGCCAAAAACTGTTCTAATGTCAAACGACATGGATAAAACATGATCATAAAGAGATAAAATCTGATAAAACTTCAACAAAAAGCATGGATGAAGTTCACACTCAACAACAAGACTGACGTGGGAAGAAACATCTAAAGAAAACTTTTTAAGGTTTCATCTTTCCACTCCTTAATGATAGGTTTAATAAAATAATCAGTTCTTAATGAAGGTGCTACCTCCCCATTAAGTTATAATCTTCTGTTCCCACATTTTAAGAGTAAAATATAGCATCTCGAGGCACTAGGGCTGTTATAAGTGAAATTGTAAGTAGATATATTGTGATGTTCGGAATTTGTAAGTGACTAGTGTGGACTTCTTAAGCCATGGGTGGTTATTAAGCATGGAGTTAAGCTTGACCCCTGGGGTTTGCCAGTTCATAATTAAGATAAAATATATTCAATGGTCAGAAATTGAAAATTCAGAAGTTCCGTGAAGAGAAACACAGAAGAAGCACCTAGCAAATAGTCTTGGAGAAGAAAGTGTACCCGCAACAAAATGATCATCGACTCATGCTCAATTTCCAAAGGCCAAAATTATAACCAGTACGTATAGTAGAAGCTGGGAGAACCTGATAAGATTGACCATCCTGGGAAGAATATGGTTTAGGAGACACCTTGGAGAAGCCAATTGAAGAACCAATAGGAGAATAGGACATCTTTATCTTATACAGGTTTTCAACAGGATATGTATTCCCTGATCCTTTCTCTGAATCATGGCTCTTCACTTGAGAACAACTTGTGGGTATTGACCTAGAGGTAGAATGAAATTGGTTTGTCAAGCTTCTGGGAATAAATATATTGAGAAGAAACGGTTTAGTATTTTCTCCCTTACTCTTACTCAACCCATTTATATAGCTTCCACTTGTCTTCCTCTTGTCCTGCTTTCATGAACTCCTCTCCTCTTCTTTATGTTTTTCTGTGTGCACTTCCTCATTTGATCTCTTCTGCATGGCAGCCTTCTGCTCCACCAGATCACTCAAGGAAAATTCATAAGCTGATTCAGGAATTCCTTCAAACATTTTTATGAGCTCCTGTCTGCCTTTGGAAATATCCTCTGCCCTGGCTGACATGGGGTATGGATATGAACATGTCGTGTCTGTAGATATGGGATAAGAATTTGATCCATGATTCCATAGCGGAGGAGAGGTGCATGAGTGTTCATATTATTTATGTTGAATAGCCCATGAGAACAAACCTGAAGAACCCAATTCAGAATCCATCATGGATCAACCCAATTCATCTCTGCTCAAGCAATTTTTTTCTTATAGCTTGCCCTCAAACATTTGTTCTAAATAGCTTGTATTGGGTTTGATCTACCAAATCATCCCCTCCAAATTAGTGCCAACATATATCATGGGTTGATGGGAAATCAATCAACCACACAAAGTTAATGCCAATTCTCCCTGTCTTGCTTAGAAAGCAGAGTGGGTCCATAGCACAATTGCAATCTAACTGATTGTCTCTTGCTCCATTATTTTTGCACCTTAGTGTCCCTGTCAATGTTGCTGGCACTTTACCTTTGTAAATTTACTCCAAATTTGACATGCTAAGCCCCCGATCATCTCTAGTTGCCCTTAGTGATTCGATCACCTGCATTGACATAAACCAGAAAGAATGCATAGAACATCAAGAAAAACCTATTCCACTGCAGAAATGAGACATCTTACAAGAAAATCAAAACTGATGAATATGACAGCTAGTCCACCTTGTAACGAAAAGTCTCTGCGCCTAGTGAAAATAAGGATGGCTTTACATATGTTTAAGGTTAACCTGCCCGCTGCTCCTTCCTTTGACTGGTTTTCATGAGAATCCTGGATCTTAAGCTTATAATGGTGGGTGTGAGTGTCCTGTCCTCCTATTAAACCATCATATATCATTCAACAACTAAATCCATGCATTTGCACCATTGTATCAGCATATGAATTTGCTTCAATGTACTGAATTAAGATGACTTCAAATTTTGAATTTTTCCTGCAAGATAACATTTATCATTAAAAAAAACTGATCATACATGAAGTAATCTCATGAATCCTTCAGATTTATATTGCAATATCCATCTCAGATCGATAGATCCAGAATCTTAAATATTCTTATAACTAGCAATTGCACCAAGAGGTGCAAAGGAACGCGGGAACATGGATGAGAGAAGTGGGGAGATTGTATAAAGAGATAATCAAGCGAAATATACTAAAATTGAAATAAAACCCACATGAGGCTAATTTAAATTCAATTGTTGTGAATTTTCAAGTGAAAGAAAGTTTGTAACTGGTGTCCGGAAAGAAGGACTCACAAAAATTGTTATAGAGAAAAACTTGGAAGTGCAATTGAGTTTTGAGGTTTGATGATGTTGATGAAGCACATATTCTACTTGGTGAAAGTGGCCACTACAAGGATTATTGGGGTTCAGGATTCTATAGGCAAGATAATACTTTTGAGCTTGAAACAAATTTGCACAATATAGCTTTCAGTTCAAATGGTGCAAATACATTTAAATCAAGCAATTTGAGACCTTTAAATGTATGGTCAGAAGCAACAACTCCAGAATCTGTGAAAATGATTCTAAAATCTATTTGAAAAGAGGAAATTAATTTGATCATTGAAGGAAACTTATTTGGACCAGACATTGGTGAGTTGATAAGCAGCTCAAGAAATTGGGCAGAGATTATTATGTGGTGTATTTTCAAAGGGCTCAAAGAGTCATTACCTTCTAGATGGCTATATATTTTTGGAGATGGGTTTGAACATACAGGTAAGAAGAATCAGCCAGCGTCTAAACAGTCAGGGATGAATTTGAGAAAAAACACCAAAGATCTGCCAAGTTTGTTGAATGCCTCTAAGAAATGTGGTTTATTGTTTGCTGTTAATTCCTCCTCAGTCATGGATTGCAGGCCTGCACAAAATAAGAATATTCTTATTATTGGTCTCTGTTCTGAAGTGAATAATTTAAAAAAATATACTCATAACCTAGCACAAAATACAGATTCAACAAAACTAAATACGGAAAACAAGAATAGTGGAAATGATGATTTTGGATTTCATACTGAAGGAGCATATAAGGGAGAGGATGAAGTTCTTTTGAAATTTCAGTGGGCAGAGGAGACAGAAAGGATGGGATGCAACAAGTTTTTGGAGTCTCGGGATAGAAGAGAAGGGAAAAGAGGCAAACTTCAAGTTCAAAGCACAGAGTAATGCCCCCTAGAAGGAGAGATTTTGATTCTTTTGTTCAATCTCAGCAGCAAGTAAGCAATGCCTTTGGATGTCGACATTCAATTGTTGGATTCTCTATGGGATGAAGGTGATGGCATTAGCCAAGAGAAGAAGCTCGATAGGTTTTCACATGAACATATCCTTTCTTCATAAATGCAATGATTATCGGAATTATGTTCAAATGAAAGAGATGAGAACAGTGTGCAAGAGGCTTTATAATGTTTGATATGCAAATAATAGAAAATTCAAAATAGTACATCATATGAGGAGGAAGGAAAAAGAAATGTATAGGCAACAAGAACTGGATGGAGGCAGGGAATGAACAAGGAGAATATTCATCTCCATTTATAAGGATTGAAAAAATTTTGGACGATGCCACCCTAGATGTATCTTCTCATCTGGTGAGAATTGATTTTAAACACAAACAGATTCAAGGGATGTTGGTTTCTTTATTAGATGAAAATAAGAAAGAAAATGTGGAGGAACAATTCATTGAGTCTAATGGGGATTGTGATGTCGTGGAGGAATTAAGTGGAGTCTTAGTAAAAGGTGCCAAGTGGCAAGGAGGCTATTGCAAGAGTGACAATGAAAGGGATACTAAAATCTTTGTTAGATGAGAGAAATAAGACATGTTCGATTGTTCCACTAGAAGTTGCTCTTCTGGCAGACATCGAGGAAATACCAGATTTGATATTTCATGTAAGCAAGGAATATCATACAGCAATGCATGTCAAGGAGCCTTCTCGGAAGGATCATTTACCTACCAAATTGGAGGGAGTGCCAGACCAAGAAGTGGATGGCATTGCACCTTTGTAGGTTCTGTTAATAATCTAGACGCAAGTGATAATGCAGAAGGTGAAATGTGTGAGTTTTCAAGAAAGAGGGATAGATAAATTGAGGAGGCATGAGAGATTAACACTGTGAATGGATCCTCTTATGAAGCGATGGATGCTTTGGGATAGAGAGAAAGCCATTGGATGTCAGGCTCTGTAGTGAAGCATCTCAAAGAGGAGTCCCTCAAGAATGTTCATACGACAAATGACAGGAGATTTAAATTCCTTTATAGATCAAAGAAGTGAATGTTCTAGAGTAACTACACATGAAGATATTGCATTTGTAAATGGTGCACAGTAGGTTGGAGTTGGTGACTGATGTAAATGATGAAAGTGATGTAGAGATGCATGCAATACAGGTTGAATGTAAGAATGCAGTAACTGAGGTAACTTGTTCAATTTATGTTGTTTTTGGATGTGCAAAAATCCAGTGGAATTTAAAGTCGTTAGTTGGAGAAATTCACATAGATAATGCATGGAATCATAACACAGGCCGTTATAGGAAAATGTTGCTTTGGTGGAAAAACAAGGATTTTTATATTTCTTACCCTGCAAAGGCTGCAAAGGCATTGTGAAAAGCAGTGTGTTGGTGGAAAAGAGAATAGTTTTGGATTTGTCACTGGAGGAAACCAGTGAAAATGATGTAAGAATGCATGCTACATATGCCCTAGATGAAGGTGCCGCAACAGTGCATTTGCAAAGATTTTTGTTGTATCCCTGTAAAGAATAAAATTTAGTGAAATATTGAGAAGTTTCTGTTGAGGAAATGGAAGAAATGCTTGTTCGATTATTTGAGAAATCTAAACCAGGGGAGAATTTTGTAGGTGCTTGTCAGGATGCTTTTTTAAAGAATCAAATGCAAGGAATGTTCAGTTCATTTTTGGATGAAATTATTCAAGATATTCCACAGAAGCATGCCATGGAGACTACTGAAGCAGACATCACAGTGGTTGGATTACAAGAGGTTCCAAAACCTTTGGTTCACATTAATGAGAATCCTCATAAGCATGAATTCAATCAAGGGTTTAAAAGAGTCATCTCAATGGATTCCAATTGTTAGGAAATGACGATGAACAGATAGTAGTCAATTCTCGATGGATTTTATAAAAAGTTTAGACTGTTCATGTGCTTACCAAATGAAAATCTCTGACCAAAATTCTAGTTAACAGGCACAATGAAAATAATTAGTTGTTGAAATATTCAGGATCTGTTTATAAAAATGTCATGGAAGAGGAGTTTACAGTCAGAGATGTGGAAATGGTGAATGATAATGAGTGTGTTTGGAAAAAAAAACCCCTAAGTATGCCCAGGTAAGTGTTACAAAGTTGTCATCAACAACCTTGAGAAAGAGAGAAGAGGAGTCCATGGACTAGTGAAAATATGGCACATACATGTAACCATAAACTAGCTTCTTATATGGAGAAAGCTGAGATAATTTACATGGGCAGTGTAACAACTTGATTTATGGCCTCTGGAGTTCAAGAAACAGAGGATATTTCAAGGCTACATTGTTTCCCTCAGGAAAACTTTAGTGAGTACTGTATTATACAATAAAGACATTACCGAGCCAAGTAAAGCTAATTATGCACAAAGAAAAGTGTTATCTACAATACAAGCACGTGAATTAAAAGAAGATGGCCATTCTTCTCCACACAAATGAAAAACATCACTTGAAAAACATTTTTCTGTTGGAAGTGCATTCTGTGTAATAACAAGTACTTCTAATTACCCAGGTTATGAGGAAGTGGCGACACAGACACTGCAGGTTTTTCTTCTTGCCAACTTACAAGTTGAAAAGGCATGTGAACAAGCCTCTCACTATCATAATAGTGAATCAAAAATTAGGAAATCACTTGGCACTGATACTTTTACTCTTGAAAATGTCCAGGATATCAATGTTTCATTATTGACAGATTCTAAGAAGTTTGACAAATCTGTCATTGCTAATTTGAGTGAAAGTGATGCACTGAAAAAATCATAGACTAAAAAATTTTCTACTTCAATAGAACCTTTACCTTTCCACAAGGTGAGCTATTACAAGTCTTAATTATTTGATCACTAAATATCTAACACCCAAGCATAGTAGAACTCTGTTGGAACATGACTTTTAGCTCTACAATGTATTTAGTTTCGTAATCTGTCATTGCTAATTTGAGTGAATGTGATGCAGTGAAAAACTCGGAGACTAAAAATATATCTACTTCCATAGGACCTTTCCCTTTCCAAAAGGTGAGTTATTACAAGTCTTCATAATTTTATCAGTAAATAGCTAATGTGTATCATAGAACTCTGTTGGGAAATGAATTTTAGTTCTGCAATGTCTTTAGTTTCATAATCAAGTCTAAATGTAAAATGAGGGAAAGCATTTCTCATTCTTCTTTTATTGGGCACTTCACAGATCGACACAGATTAGAAGCCTCATCTTAAACAACAATATAATTAATTAATATTGAATGTGTGGGAAAGTTAATTGATGATTGTAGACACATTATGAAGATAGCCAAAATGGGCATGGCAGCAGAGAATGGAGATATTGACAAGACTTGTCCATTGGTAGAGGAACCTAAAAATATTCAGAAATCAATGTAGCTGGCACCAGAAGCCACCTATCCTCAGAAACTTAATGCCCTAACAATTCCTATGGAAAAAATTGTGACTGATGGTTATCAGCAAGCAATGAAAAATGTTCAGTTTAGCATGAAGATAGTGGATAGGTGTGCAAAGAAAACTGAACAATCAAACCTAGAATTTCAAAAGAGTGGTGAAGTTGTTGTCATTAGCATGGAAATGTATTATGGAGAGTGATCATAGTAAGAAGACTAGTCTTATGAATGGGGAATTTGAAGAAAGGGGTAAAGAAGTGGGGACTACCACAGAAATAGAGGATGATCCCAACTAGAAAAGTGCTCATATGAAGCTAGAATCTGGAGAGTGTTTTGAGGTAGCCAGAACTAGCATAGAAATAAAGAATAGTCTTACTAATATGATCTTTTGAACTTGGAATTTGAACATATTTTTAGAATAGTCAGAACCAACATGATTGGAAAGCTTGTCATATCAACTTGGAATCTGAAATTGGTGTTAATGTAGGCTACAGAGCATTTGAAACAACACCATGAGATGGAAGGCAGCCGAAGTCATGTATAGAGCAATGCATCGAGCAATGAATCGTGACTTCAGATTCAGGTAATTGTAAAATTGGTTCTCATTGTTACTTAAAGTTGCATATTTAGCACGCATTAGAGTTCAGGTTTGATAATATGTTGTCATGGGCGGAAAGGCAAGTTCTATAGCTGATGGTTTGTCTATCCCACCTAGACATGCGGCTCGGCATAACGCAGTGCAGTTTGAATTAACGACGTGATCAGCGTAGAAATATTAAAGAAGCTCAAACCACATAACAGGATAAAAAACCAGTAATTCAGATGCAATAAAATAGTACTTTGCCAATACTTCAGCAAAAATGGTTCAACACTAACATAACTTCATGATACTTGTTGAAACTTGAACCATATCTACTAGAACACAATGAGTAAAATTTGTATAATTGCAAAACCAACTTTTCTTTTTGGTGACATTCAGATATTCTTTAATTTTAGAGTACGAAATTTCGTTTAATGTGATAAAAACAATTAGACACAATTTTTAAAATCTAAAATGTGGGATCTTGAAAACATTATTACCACAGTCTAATAGAATCATTTCTGCATAATAGCTTCAACTTAATTTAGTAATCTCCAATATTTTTCATGTCCAGTACTTGCTTTCAAATATATCAGTCAATTGCTACATTGTTGGAAAGAGTGAAATAGTTTCTGAAAATTGTTTCATATAGTGTGTGCCATTGTCCTGGATCTATATAATGAATACTAATTACAAGTTGAGGGGTTTAAAAAATACAAGTGGAACTAACCAAGATCATTAATGTTAGAATTGAATCATCAAGTTTCTAATTGAACTCTATATGATTGATGGATCACTATGTGCTTGTGATTGCAAATTTTGTTTGGTTCATTGTACTTGTTAATTAACAACTTATTATTTTGAACATTTGAAGAATGCCCACACCTTATCTCGGATGTAACTAAAGAAAAGTTGCACTTTTTAAATTTTATATTTGTGCATTCTCTTCAGATTTGTTGAGAAGTATGGCACACACGTTATTGTTGGTGTCAAAATGGGAGGGAAGGATGTCATATACGTTAAACAACCTCATGCTTCAAATCTTCGGATAACAGAAGTGCAAAAAATGTTAAAGAAAGAAGCAGATGAAAGATTTTCTGATGTCGATTGGTGGTTCAGTATGGACTCTGAAGCGACATCCCAGAGAGATAAGGTAAGATTTGTTTTAAACTTCAATGCTATATTTACTCTGCTGATTGACCATATACATCTAACAGTTTTCATTGCATAGTTGCACAGAACTGAGAA
The DNA here is from genome assembly GCA_034641835.2 of Pinus albicaulis. Classification (NCBI taxonomy): domain Eukaryota; kingdom Viridiplantae; phylum Streptophyta; class Pinopsida; order Pinales; family Pinaceae; genus Pinus; species Pinus albicaulis. Next base: position 732,774,025 of record CM076569.1, read on the forward strand.
ATATGTAATGAAAAAAAAATGAAAATTGACAATCCCAAAAATATCCTAAGATTACGACAAGACAAATTAGGGGTTTTTGAAAATTAGACAAGTAAAATTTAATAGATTTACCAGCAGTCTGGAATTGTAGAGTTTTCTTCCCTTTATCTTGGAATTTTTGGGTTAGCACCTCTACCTATTGCTTTCTGGACTAGCTGATCAGTGAAAAAGATATCGTTGCTATTTGTTTCTCAGTACAAATTTCTGTTTCAGGGGTTGGTGTCATTAAAAAACATACATTTAGGCACTTACTCAAACCAAAGTTTGCTAATCATTATCTTTAAAAAAAAATTATCAGTGGGCACTGAACTTGAAAAATAAGGAGAGAGGAACTTGAATTTCCTCCATAAGGCTATGGTGAAGCACATACATAACAATATAATAGTTTCTCTCACCTCTTATGATGGGCATGAAACATGAAAAACTGGAACAAGAACTTGTCTTGTACTACCACTCCTTATTAGTTGAGTCAATACCCTGTAGAGAAGAAGCCATTCAAAGAATTACATCTCACATTCTAACATTAATACATTTAGCCCAGAATGAAGCCTTAATGTGGACAGTCTCTTTCACAAATTAGACAATTAATTAATTCTTGACACGATCATAGCAACAAAAGCATCAAGCAGAGGCTATAACAAGATTATGTGAAAGTGAGAAAGAACACCCATCATGAAGCATAAAGTAATATCATCCACAACATCAACATCACTAACATCACTGTGTGAGGATATCAACTATGTCATTGGGACTGTCAAACTGCAATTGTATAACTGCCATCATTTCCAGATTGTACATTCCATTTACAAAATGTCAAGGAACTATATTAAGAAGAGATATCTCAAAGATTGAATTAAAAAGAAAAATCAAACAATCATCATGATACAAGAAACAAAGATATCAAGTGAAAGAGTTAAGGAAATAGCATCTTCATGTTGGAGGAGATGTGAATATGTAGCCTTAGATGATAGATGAAGTGTTTGGGGTTTGGTAATTCTCTAAAACCCTTAGGAAATATCCTTCCATGAATGGATATCACTCTCCAAAATCATTTTGGGCATATTCCAATATGTAGGAGCCAGGGAAACATGGTGCATAATAGAAGTTTGTTGTCCACATATACCCACATAAAAATTGGGATTTCTAGAAAATATCAAGACAATAAGGTCAATCCACAATGAGGAGAAATGGATATTGGGCGGTGATCTCAACATTATCAAGACCCTTGAATAGAAGAAGGGGGGATCATAATATTAGAACTTATAGAGGTGCAATAGTTCAATGACATCCTATAAAAACTTAAAGTGACATATATGACCGCCATAAATGGGATTTATAATTGGAATAATCATAGAGGGGGAAAGCACTAAGTTTCCAATATACTAGATCAGTTTATAGTTTCACAGGCCATTCTAGAACAAGATTATGTGAAAGTGAGAAAGAGCACCCATCATGAAGCATCAAGTAATATCATCCACAACATCAACATCACTAACATCACTGTGTGAGGATATCAACTATGTCATTGGGACTGTCAAAATGCAATTGTATAACTACCATCATTGCCAGATTGTACATGCCATTTACAAAATGTCAAGGAACTAGATTAATAAGAGATATCTCAATGATCGAATTAAAAAGGAAAATAAAATAATCATCATGATACAAGAAACAAAAATATCAAGTAAAAGAGTTAAGGAAATAACATATTCGTGTTGGAGGAGATGTGAATATGTAGCCTTAGATGCTAGATGAAGTGTTTGGTGTTTGGTAATTCTCTAAAACCCTTAGGAAATATCCTTCCATGAATGGATATCACTCTCCAAAATCATTTTGGGCATATTCCAATATGTAGGAGCCAGGGAAACATCATAACAACAGTCTATTGTCCACATATACCCACATAAAAATTGGGATTTCTAGAAAATATCAGGACAATAAGGTCAATCCACAATGAGGAGAAATGGATATTGGGCGGTGATCTCAACATTATCAAAACCCTTGAATAGAAGAAGGGGGGATCATAAGATTAGAACTTATAGAGGTGAAATAATTCAATGACCTCCTATAAAAACTTAAAGTGACAGATATGACAGTCATAAATGGAATTTATAATTGGAATAATCGTAGAGGAGGAAAGCACTAAGTTTCCAATATACTAGATCGGTTTATAATTTCACAGGCCATTCTGGAACAAGATTATGTGAAAGTGAGAAAGAACACCCATCATGAAGCATCAAGTAATATCATCCATAACATCAACATCACAAACATCACTATGTGAGGATATCAACTATGTCATTGGGGCTGTCAAACTGCAATTGTATAACTACCATCATTTCCAGATTGTACATGCCATTTACAAAATGTCAAGGAACTAGATTAAGAAGAGATATCTCAAAGATCGAATTAAAAAGGAAAATCAAATAATCATCATGATACAAGAAACAAAAATATCAAGTGAAAGAGTTAAGGAAATAGCATCTTCGTGTTGGAGGAGATGTTAATATGTAGCCTTAGATGCTAGATGAAGTGTTTGGGGTTTGGTATGCCATCATTCATGTTTTTGCACTTCCACTCTTGTCACCAATGTTGTTGCACTTCACTGCTACCTTTGTCCACTCTTGTTGTCATTGCTGCTGCACTTCACTGCTAACATTTCCATGCCTGTTGCCACTTCTATTGCATTTCATTGTTTCCTCTATCCACTCCTGCTACCGCTACTAATGCACTTCACTGCTACCTCTATCTACTACCATGCCTAATACTACTGCTGGTGCACTTTAGTATTCATCTTTGCTCAATTTAAGTAGCTGAAAACCAATCTGACTTTTGCACATCTGTCTACAAAATTTTCTCTGTGATAACTCTTTGTTAAACCCTAGTTGTCAGTTCTGTAATGACATGACGTCAATATGAACTTACTACAACATTGATATTCAATCTCAAACCTTGACATTGTCATCTCACCTTTCACTATCAACCATATCAAGTCTTCATTGTTTCTGCAATACTAGCAGAAGCTTAAATTGTCAACACTAGCATCATAATTATCATCACTGGTACAGGAGTATATCAACCTGCTCCTTCTCACAACCATAACCTTATAGAAACTACACCTGTCTCAACAATACTAGTTCTGCTCAACGCATCAACATTGCTTAATATTCAATTGACAAATCTCAATCATACTAGGCTCTGTCTACAACATGTAAACTATGGAAACTATGCTCTATTTGTGCCCACGGTTCAAATTCTCTCAAGTCCAGAAGTAACATTAGTTCTCGTGATAATGTCAAACAATCTGAACTCCTTTGCTAACTAGCCATTCCAAATTTTGAGTTAATAACTGTGATCAAGCCTAGCAACATCTTAGGCATTCAATGATAACTCTTTCTGCTTCACATCAAGTATACATGGCATTCTGTCACGACCTGCAATTGCCACTATTGTACTTTAAATATGTTGGTTTTCAAGGATATGCAATATTGATCTTCATTTTATTGATGAATTTTCCTCAAGTGTCTGAAAAGTCAGAGTTGAATATGGAAATAGGCCACTGATTATCAAGGTCTTCACTAAGATTCCTTTGCTACTGATGCACAATGTGTCAAAAATATCCCTGGTGAAACTTTCAAATTCACTGATGTACTCCAAAACTTTGATCAGAGATGCACAATTTGAGAGGACACTTACTCTAATGCAGGCTTGGTATTGGTCAATGCTTACATGATTGTGTATGTAAAAATGACCCATTAAAATATGCTATGATTTTTTTCCCAAGAGATGCCATAGGTAGATCCTATGATATATCACTTAAGTGTCATGCCAAAACTATTTTTCTAAGTTCAATAACAACATTCCAAAGAGGGACGAAAAGGATACAAGTTCTGAGGAATTTTTGAATACATTTAAGCTTCTTCTCTGGTTTGCATAGGTCTTATTTGAATTATGTATACCTACTTGCTAAGCGATCTGGACTTCTTCAACAAGGTTGAGGCTTATCAAGCATGTCTATCTTGTCAATTTTCTCTGCTCCAATATTTAAACTTCAGAATCCAATGCTCATAAAAATAATGATACTTATATGAGGAATACAAAACAAACTTCCCAGATATAGGCCTTGAAAAACTTCATGGATGATTCAATTCTCAGTTTGGTGTGCTAAAGTAGGATGTATAAATATAAATTCCAGACAAGTTTAGAGAAACCCTCACTGCTATAAACTCTAGGACTGCCTTCAAAACATACAAAAACATACCCAAGTAGATGTAGATTACTGATTAGGGAACATTGAGTCTCATGCAGTATCAATCATTAAAATTCAGAGATACATGTCAGAAAGGAGGTCACACTCATATATATGCATAGATTTGTTTGAAGAATCAATTCTAGGGCATCAAAAAAGATATTAAGATAAGTCATCAAGGTAGAAATTTGCTTCAAATCTTTCAAAATTGTGTCAAATGCACCTTCTCTCCAACCTTCAAAATTGTCTTCTATTATAGGCATAAACCTTCTCCATAATTTTCCTTACATTTGTAAAAAAAAGTGTGCGCTAATGATGCCAATATGCTTTTCCAACTATGAGTGTATTCCTCAAGAGGTTTGCAATAAAATAACATGTGGATACTGCTTCAGGATTAGTGGACACAGAGAGTGAGTTCCTCAAACAAGGCATGGCCTTAGATATAGATCGAAAAACACCATAGCTTAGTAAAGCGAGTGCCTAGAATAGCAGCCCAGCGAAACCCTTTTGCTCATAATTTCAACCTCCAAAAAAGAATGATCAACTTGGGATTCAAAAACTCATTAAAGCACCTGCAAACACAAGAAGGAACAATTAAACCACTTAAAAAACCACAAGCCCAAAACCATTTCAATGCAGCTGTCATCGGTCAATACGTCCAGATCTGTAAGTTTCCTCCATCAATCTAGTAGGTTTGCACCAATCCAACATTCAACTTCCATGCCCCTTCCAAGCCCCAACCACCTCTCTGATCCAGTAAATTCTGGTGAACCAGTGAAAAATTGGGGCAAATCACTCCAACCCCTCCCTCCGACCCCTGTAAATCCAGGCGAATTCCATTGAAATCTGCTCCAAACAAAGAAAATCGAGGGCGAATTCCATTTTTCCAATTTTATGGGAATTTATTTTGTTCGGATATTATTTAATAATTCATTATTTTTAAAATAATTATTGGGCTAAATTTATAAAATTATAGAAAATGGGTTTTATATAAAAAATTCACCCTATTAAAATTTAAAATCCCTTAAAATCCGCCTTTGGGCTAAAATTCGCCCCTAAAATTTTCCTTGACTTTGATTTGGATCATATTGGGGGGAAATTCTACTAGCATCAATATTCTTAAGGGTTTGGCTGAATTCTAAACCATTCTGACGAAAGCCAAGAAAATCATGAATAGATCCCCAATCCTGCATCTTGACTATTGGACTTAGCAAAATACTTGAAGAATGCAGTTTCAAAAACTGCAGATTGTTGAGACTGAAATTGCACTCGGAAGAAATTGTAATAGATCCCCCAATCCTACATCTTGACTATTGAACTTACTAGAATCCATGAAGAATGCAGCTTCAAAAACCACAGATTGTTGAGACTGAAATTGCACCCGGAAGAAATTTCATTAGGTCCGCCAATCCTGCATCTTAACTATTGAACTTAGCAGAATCCTTGAAGAATGCAACTTCAAAAACTACAGATTGTTGAGACTGAACTAGCACCCGGAAGAAATTGCAGTAAGGCAATTACAAGAACAAGACCCACAACAAAAAGACCTTGTCCCTTAACAGACCAAGGAAACATATGTGACTGAGAGGAATGGAAAGCAATACAAAGTTGAAGAGAGTACAAAATACTAATATGGTTTAAAGGATAAGCTTGAAGAATGTAGTAGTCTTAAAACAACTAAAATTTGTCCCAAACAAATAGTTGATAATGCGAAACCTTCTTTTGTACCAGTCAGGCAAGAGTACATTCATGTGAGAGCAAGAAGAGGCCAAGCGACTGACAGGCATAGCCTTGAAGATGGTGTATGGTTCCCTCTTTTTGATGAAATATTTGATCTACATTTTGTCTATCGAATATTAACCATTTTAACCTTTCCAACAAGGCAGAATTAACCCAATCGTAGGTCCCAATATGTCATGATATATATTAACTCTAGATATATATGAGAAGTAATAATAAAGACATAGATTGATAGAGGTGGCGAGACATATTGGGACCTACGAGAGAGATTGATAGAGGTGGCGAGACAAGGGGAGTCACAAGGGAGAGATGGAGATAAACTGAAGGAGAGGGGAGAGAAGGAATGGAGAGAGAGAGAGAGGGAGAAGAGTGAGAGAGGTAGAGAAGGGTAAGAGAGGGAGATAGTGACACAAAGATGGAAGGGGGGCAGAAAGAAGGATAGAGGGAGGGATATACTGAGAGGATTGGAGGGTAGAGAGAGAGAGAGGGGAAGAGAGAGCAAGGTAGGAGAGAAAAGGAGAGAGAAGAAGTACAATGGATTAAAACAACAAATATATTAGGCCCACTCTACACAAGTCTGCAATCTGATAATTTGGGATAAAAATAGCAGGCTCCAACAACAATTGCATAGAATTCAAGCTGGAAAACAAAATAACATGCTCAAAGAAGAAAATGAAAATTCCAAAAATCAAAACTCGCATGGAATTATTACTGTAGTCCACAACATGATAGAAGATATTGAAAACTACATGGAAATTGAAAGTCAAAGTGTAGATGGGATAGTGAGTGAGTGGATGGGATAAGGCATGTTTTATGAATCATTGTTCAGCTCAGTTATTTATGCTCATATGATCATTGGTTGAAACCTGGTGGAGAAATCCTTCCAAACATAGCTAAGATGTATGTGGCTGGTGTTGGAAAAGGTGGAACTAGTCTATCGTTTTGGGAAATGTATATGGATTCAACATGTCTTGTATTGGTAAGGAAGTGGTTGAAGATGCTGCTCAACAGACAATATTCGATGTTGTGGATAGCAGGGATATAGTGATAGAGACTTTTTTCAAACATACATTTGATATTATGAAAATAAAAGTAATCCCGTTGATTCCCTATATGCAGGAACATATTAAAAGAATATTACAATTTTGTAACTCTAGAAGATTACAGTGATGTTTTCGATGTAAATTTGAAATAAAATATGAAATAATATGACAAGTGGAATTTTAAAGCCTCCTTACCAATTAATCTTCTGGATTTTTAAAGCTCTGAGATTCAATCAAGAGGGTGATCGTAGAGGGTTGATTCGGCAGAATTGGCGAAGGATTTTTGAGAGGAAAATCAGTTTTCAGAGGGAGAAGTATCTCTAGAGGTTTTCTAACACCAAGAAACCCAGATCCGGTCTTCTATTGAGTGCAGCGGTAGTAGACGGGAGAAGACTATCTATTTCGACAGTTTGAGCAGAGATGGCCCCATACGGACTGAGAGATTGGGATAGGTTGGATGGTGTGTCTAACTTTGTGATTTGGAAGGCCAAAATCCTGATAGTCCTAAAGGAGTACGGTATCAGAGACCACGTGAAAATTGTCCTAGTTGTGCCCACCAATGTGAATGCTGTAAATAAGTTCAACGAAAATCGGGTGCAAGCAAAGCGCTTGATCATGGATGGGGTGAAGGATCACATGGTACCACACATTTTCGAGAAGAGGACGACACATGATATGTTGAAATCTTTGACCACATTGTATCAAGGCAGCTTCGTCCAATGAAAGATGCTTCTAGAGAACCAAATGCGGATGTTGCAAATGCATAAGGGAGAGGATATTGATCCCTTCCTCTTCAGATTGCAGATGATCCGAGATCAGTTGATTGCCATGAGGGAAACTCCGAATGAAGGGCTCTTGGTGAGAACTGCCCTGAATGCAGTCACTGATGAGTGGGATACCTTTTTCCAAATCATCTTGGGCAAAGCAAAAATCCCAAATTGGGGTGACATGTGAGCTATCCTTCGACAGGAGGAGGAGGGAGATGCAGCCCTAGCATCAAAGGGACAGCGACAGTAAGGGAATAAGAAGGACCTATCCAAGGTCTGGTTCTTTAGATGTGGCAAAATTGGACACTTCGCCAGCACTTGTCCTAAGAGGAAGTACAAGGAAGCTTCAGATTCCAAGGCAACAACAACTAGAGGGGGCAGTGGTAGTGAGGATGATGTGGCCATGAGTGCTCATGTCTTGAGAGAAGAGGTGGGGCGATATAGATCTGTAGAGCAACTACAGATGGGAAGTTAGGATCCTTGAGTTGCCCAAAATATTGGATCACATATGAGCTAAGAGAGCCTTAATGCAATAACAGGATGATTGGAGCAGTGGGTGTAGAAAATCATGGAGAAGCAGAGGCAGTGTTGGGACTCTGAATTTTGGAGCAGCACAGATGAGAGACAGTAGTGCAGAGGTAGTGCTTACGTAGTACAGTGCAGCAGACATCACAAAGCTTCAGAGAGACAGCGCAGCGTAGTAGCAGAGGGTGCTTCAGTGATGAGATGCAGCCCGATTGACTTGTCTGGTGATCGGGTGGTGGTCCTTCAACTGCTTACTTCTCAGCAACTGAGTTGTAGTACAGCAGTTAGCGGTTCCCAGTGGCGGTGCTATGGGCAGCATGATGCACCAATTTGAGAGGGAGATGCAGTATAGATGTGGCAGTGTCATTGGTAGTGACATGGGCAGTAGTACAGAGAGCAACATCGCAGTGGATGGAGGTCAACAGTCCAAGCATCGGTGCAAAGACTGATGCCAGACATCAAGGTGACACTTCAGTGGGGAACTATTGCTAGAGCACACTCCTCGCTAAGAGGGAGTGTTGAGATTTTGGGGTAGCATCAGATGTGCTCTAACTCCAAAACTTTGTGGAGGGGCTAGAACACATGAGATCTCCAAGACCCAGAAAAGTGTTTAGAGAAATTCCATCTAGTGTAAAATTTATTCAAATAATTAAATTTTTTAATGGGGACCCTAAGTCTAACTTAAGAAATTTAAAAAATTAAAGTGAATTAATTTACACATGTGATGAGAACATTCTAAGTGACATGGATCAAGCTTCTTTTAATCTTAGTGATTGATTAGTGATAAGATCACAGCCATTGATTTTTCAACGAGAAAATTATAAAGGAAGGGCTTGGGGTCAATTGGAGAACACACACACAGAATCTAAGAGATCGAATTCTTCTGACGGAGCAGTGCTAGGATGAAGATCAGATCTGAGTGATTTAGAGAAGCAGTGAGGGGTGGATGCAGTGATTGGTCAGGAGGACCAAGAGTAAAACGTAGAGCAAGGGCAACAGAGACGCAGTGGAGGCAGCGCATCCATTAGAGAGTGTGACGCAATCCCTAGAGAGGGTGACGCAGGCCCACGCAGGGGCAGCGCAGAGCCTCCAAGGAAAGTCTGAAATTCAACTAGAGACTAGGGTTTCTAAGCTAACAGGTTTGAAACCATACTCCAGTAGAAGTTGATCAGCACAGAGCAAGGGTGACATAGTCCCTCAGTCAGCGCCACGCAACCTTACACAGTGGCAGCGTATAGATTGTGCAAAGCTAGTTCATGTTTCACTAGTGGCTCATCCAGATCAACTAGGACTTGCAGGAGTGAGGTAAAACTCACATTTTATTTGTAGCCAAGATTTTCTTTGTTGGGTGAGGCGGATTATGGCACCCTAGATGTACTCAGAATATTGTTGCTTAATAATAATAAACCCTCATATCTGTTGCACCGGTTTTCTCGCATTGGGTTTTCCGAGGACATTTGTCCAAAAAATCTGTGTCCTTTTTCATATGTGCATGATGTTCAGTAAATGATCTATATTTGTGTAGGTTGCTAGTTGTGTTTACCTTGAAGTTTTTTTGAATATTTTCAGTTAAATAACTTGTGCATAATAAAGCAAGTAGGAGAAGTAAATCAATATTTAGCAGTAGGATTTTTGTGCTCAGAAATTTTCACAGTATACAAATCGAAAATAGACTAAGAACCCAATGGCATGCATTAACTCCATTCATTCTCTATTCTTCCCACAAATAAATAACATCAAAGAGTAACAAATATATAAAGCAAAACGAAACTGCATATCAAAATGCACACTTGCATTTCTGACCCAAATGACAAAAGCTTGCAAAGCCTCCAAACTAAACAAATTCAACTCCACAACAAATGAGATTACTCGCACTAATATCAAATGGAAATCAATATACACTAGCATAGACACATCTAAAATTGTGTTTGATATGCACATCAATGTTCCAAAGCTCGAGGTTGAATATCTCAAATTTCAATATTTTATATATCAGTCATTTCTCTGAACTCAAGATACGGAATATTGACCCTATCGAAACCAGAATTAGATGGATTTGGGATATTATATTTGATGCACCTAAACTATTGACAGACCCACCCACCCCAAGCAATATGTATAGCATCTCACATATTTCGATACAAACACAAACAACTATTCATTCAAATACCACATAGTTTATTCTTGTGGTAAGGATATGAATCAAACTAAAACAAGAATTAGAAGAAGAAAAAACATACCTTCGATCCCTCTCCGCAAGTGCGTGTTCTAAAAGTACAATATATCCAATGTCACAGTTGATGCATTTGCCAAATAATCCTAGCCCAGACAAAAATGGACAAACAAATCAGTATCACATGCCAAGCATAAGCAATCTCAAAGTAAGCATCTGGAAAAGTTTCGTTCATAGTGCCAAAACAATAACAGTAAGTTGAAGTAGTCATTGGTGATAGAAGAACAGATCTATGTTCCTGGATACAGTGGATTATCGCATTAAGTCCCTTGGATTACAAGTTAGAAAGCAGCACCGAATACAACATACATCAACAAGTTTTTATCTATAGCTCTTTCGTGTTTGGACAAACAATAAGAAATTGAATACAATTCATGTGAAGGAACAGTTAAATAAAATTCAAAGCACACTTCAAATTCAAGAATGCAAACTCAAAATCAAAAGAGCACATCAGAATCTCTAAAGAAGGTTTCATGATGTTCACCAAAATATGAATCTTTGCAAAATGTTTGGCTCTAAAAGCAAACCATGAGAATCTGGGCTATGATAGATCATAGGAAGCTAAGACATTAAATCTACGGGATGCAGGATATCATTGAATTAACTTGTGAGTAATGATGATAAAGAGTCTAATAAATGACACCTACCTACCCCTTTTGTAAACAATAAGGAAAAAATTTTACAGCTAGATATGCTTGGAAAAAGGAGGGCATGGTTACCTCTATAGTGACAACTAGAAAATGAAACATTGAAACCCTGTGCACAGTAGGTTGCATGAGTAAATGATAATAATATATGTTGGAAAAGGACATTGATGTGTTTGAGATGAAAAAAACAGAAAAATAAGTTAGGACTGTTCATAAAGTGGTTCGAAACTAAATCCACTGGTTAGAAATTGTCCCCCACCAAACAACGCTTCAGGCACCACTCAATTCTACATTTGGTATCCAATTATCAAAATTCAGTTGTGCATAATTTTGTTTTCTGTGATCAAAACATAGTATTAGCCACACAAATGTTCAAAATGCAGAGCATATATACATACATTTTTGGTTTCTGCTTGAGGCCACGCATTTCACATATTGTGGCTAGGGTTCAAATCCATACTCTAAATGGGGCAATTGGGATAATCAGACACTGCAAATGCACATATTGTTCTAGGGTTCGAAGCCCATTCAATACTTTCTCTGCTGGATTGACAGATAAAATCATGGAGTAAAATCTTAAAGATGTTTATCTCAATGTTATATCTCAAGTACTCAATGCCCTCCTTCAAAATCGTCAACTCCAAGTTTTCAAGCAGGGGGATTTCATAGTTTAGAAGCAACAGACGAAAGAAGAATCTGTAAGGTTTAAGGGCCTCTCATATGAAGATATGCTCATATATCAAGTCATAAAAAATGCTGGAAATATGGGTATATGGACAAAAGATATGAAAAGAGAAACAAATTTACAGCAACCACAGGTTAACAAAGCATTGAAAAATATAGAAGCTTGTGACTTAATAATAGGGGTGAAGTGCGTTTCTAACCGAGCAATGAAGGTGTATATGCTAGCAGAATTGACACCTTCAAAGGAGATAAATGGAGATGCATGGTACACATGGCTAAACTTTGATATGGAGTTCACTAACATTGTTAAGCAACAGTGTTTGCAGTTCACCTTGCAGTAGGGTGTAGCCACTATTGAGAGTGTTGCTGATTTTGTGAGAAAATCAGAGATATCAAAGGTGGAATTGAAGGTTGAATAGCTCAAGCAAATGTTGATGTGGAAGAAGCGATAAGCATGGGAACCAGAGACTGCTACTATAGAGGTTCCCAAGCTCAAATTCAGGAGTGGTCATCATTTACGAACATTCCTTGTGGAGTTTTCTCTGTCTTGCGAGAGTGCACAGATGATGGTCTGATTTCTGATTTCCATGGCACAACAACTACATTATACATGCAATAATTTCTTAAACTATTACCTTCTTGTATGCCTCTCAACAGATGGAGGAGGGCCTGCCTTCTTCTTCTTGAAACTGAATAATCGCTTCTTCATCTTTGCTCGAGTCGAACTCTTCAATGCATTCAGTATCAACGAGAGGGTGTTAAGGCTCCCATCATGTAGCTCTAGCTGTGCTCTACTGTTTTGGTAACATAATTTTGTGTGTTTAGTTTGCCCCCGTTTAGCTTGCCCGCCAATCCTCCATGACAATACCCTCTTGAAATTTTAATCGAGTGGGAGGGAAAATGGTTTTCGGATGACTCAAATCATTTTAATCGGAAGGGTCAAAAATGTTTATCACAATACAATAATTCCAATATAATAAGTATTTTAATTTCTTGAAATTTATTCGAATATGGTAAATATTTTAATATTTTTCAAAAGAAAGGTGGATACTATGTTTAGTTTGCAAATCAATTTATCTTTTATGTTTTTAAGTTTTTTCATTGTATATGATTAATTTAGATTCATATTCATTTCTAATTTATCAAGTGTCTAGAGATAAAATCTAAAGAGGTTTGAACCTCAAGAGATTTGATTCTTCCCTCTAGACCTTTGGTAGATCTAGAGTTAAGATAGATCTAGATTGTTTTAATTATTAATTTTATGTTTTTAATTTTTATTTTATTTTGATGGACTCAAAATGTTAAAGAGAAAATTACAACATATTTACCATAGGAGAAGAATTCAACACTAGATAAACCCTAGAGGCCCATGGAAAAATTGCAGGAGAAGAAAGTGCCGTAGTTTTGACAAAGAGTGAACAGGCTCTAGACAATGCTAGGCTCTAATATCATTGTCAAAATGCAAGATAATATTAAATGGTAACCATGAGTTTTTTATCCACGTGATATATATTTTTTAGAGAGATGGTCGCCATGATAAACCCTTTGAAGACATGCAACTACTCATCAAATATGCTTTTAAGATGAGATGTTGATTGCTTACTATTGGACCCACATAGAGAAGGAGGAGTTGGTGGATTATGAACTAGAGGAGGGGGGTTTTCAACAAATTTGGTCTAGTCCCAAGGATTTTATCCATTCGCATTTCAAAGTCAACTTAGAAGGTCACCATACCACAGTTTCTAGGCCTACCAGATCTTTAGAAAGAAAAGTTAAGAATTCAATAGGCAACTATCTAGCGGTTCGAAGGCCCTAACCCTTGCTCCAGCCATGCACTATTCGGGTCCTTTAGTTTCAGCTAGCTCGGGGCCTGAGGATGTTTTTCAGGGGCTAGATAACTCTCCTTGGGGTGTGTGGCTCTAATTTTAGTTTCCCTATTGTCCCATATATTGGAGGAAGACATACAATGTGCTACTACTTCCTTAGGGTTTTCAGAATTTTTTGAACACAATGGGGGTTCTTCACTCTCAGAAGCCTCTCTAGATTGTTTTCATGTATATCCTTCATCTCAAGTGCCATCATCCTCGCCCTCCTTCAGTGAATTACTGAAGGAGAGCCTTGCCTCGACAACGGAAGAAGGTCAAACTATCATCATGAATGGTCTTGTGGTTTTCAGGGAGAAACACTCTTATGAATAAGAAGGAATTATGATTCAAAAGGAGTATGAAAAATCGAGGAAGAGGAAAATCCATTGTAGTTTCAAGAATAAGAACAAAGTCCTGCTTTCTCTATTTTTGGGAGTCAACGTCACCATTCAAAATACTAAGGAAATGTCCCAAAAATCCTTGGTGGGGCAAGAAAGGGGTTGAAAATTCAAGTCCTCAACCCTAAACGTGTGGGCAGACATTTAAATCTTACCTATTATAAAATTTTCCCCATAGGTGTCACTGTTAGCCCAAGGTTAGATTCATTTGTGCTTCAAAGATGTAGCAGACACCCAGAAGGTACAACAAATCGTTTAGAAAACTGACTCATCTCCTATCCTTTTCAATTTCTAGATGTCCCTCTTCAATGCAAAGTAGGAGAGACTAGATATAGCCCCCGTCTAGGTTCATCTTACAAGTCACCCTCCTACCTATTGGGATGCCCTAATTTTCAAAGATATAGGTAACTCATTGGGATCTTATTTAGCCCATGAATCTACATATTTAGAGATGGGGATTAAGACATACACCCATATTTTGGTTAATATGGACCTCATAGAAGGGCTTATAGAAGGCATGGATATTAGGATTGGGGTGGAGTGTATTCAGATATTGGGTTATGAAGGAATACCTTTTAGGTGTAGGCGGGGCCATAGGTATGGGCACCTGGCTAAAAACTATAAGCTTCCCTTTTCTTGCTTAGGACTATCCATCTAGAGGAAAGGACATATTAGGTTAGAAAAGGGTTCTGGATTGGAGGTTTTGGGCGTTGAGGAAAAGCTAAATGGTGCAACTCCTCTCTATAACACATCCTCCAAGTTGTTGGTGACAATTGTCAAGATATGGTGTTTATGTTGTCAGTTTTCTAGAAGGCCTACTAAAGGGGTGGAGTTTCATTTCCTTGGATGTTAATGGAAGGTTAGGGGGTTTAGCAGTTGGATGGAAAGCCATAAATATTTGGGTATCCAATTCTTGGGGTTTGGATTCTAGTTTTTCCATTGAGGACAAAGAGGAAGAAATGGAGGGAGACATGGAGAGGGAGGTAGGGACAAGGAAAGAAAGGGATGGAGGGAAGGAGGGAGAGGGAGATAAAGGGAGAGCTAGAGACTAAAAATTATGCATACTATTTATTTGTTGTTATTAGAACGAAGGTTTGAGATTGTATTTTGTTGAGGAAAAGGTAAGAGGAAACCCTAATTTTAGGGGATGAAGTGGTTATGGTAGCAAGGAATCTTTTAAATGAAACATTTTTTTTTCATGTTATAAAATGCCACCTGTTTAAGAAAACTACAAATGAAGTTTAAACCAAGTTGTAAAAATCTAGAATCTTTATTAAATGTAAAATCATTTTATTGTTGAGAACTATCTAGTCTAGGAATGAAACTCCAACACCTTCCATTGACCAATTTTTAGTACACACTTCATTAGAGGCCTCTTTTATACTCAATTTAATATCAATTTTATGCTTAAATGATAGGACTGCCATGCAACTTCCCTCATTCCATGCTTTACTATATGCCTCTTATATATTCATAACTTATTTATCATGTAGGAACCTCTAGGACATATTAATCCAACACACCACTCAACCACTAAAAAATACATTTTATGCTTCCTCATAATGAAGGGATTTATTATAACTCTTAAAGGAAGTTTAGATTATTGGTTGTGGGCCGATCCAAACCTTTCTATCGAAGATATAGTTATGATGATGTGCCTTGGAAACTCAGCCTAAATCCCATGGAATGCTCTATATCCAACCCATAGCTAGGCTAATTAATCATATTTTATTCTCCTTAATACCTTGTTTAGAATGAGATAGGTTTAGTATCATACCTAGCCTAGTCATTAGCCCATGTGATTCTCTAAAACTATGCTACATGCATTGATTATCGTACTCCTTTAAGGTTGGTTTTGCAAGTGTGATTTTTTATCTTTGACATCCCATCTTGTACAATTCTCCCATAAATTATCTTTTTTTCCGAATACAAAGAAGTGCATATGATAGACCTTCAACATTCTTGTATTTTCCTTGAAAATCGAGACACTTTGAAACAAAATTAGAGTTTTCATGTCATTCATTCAATATTTTGAACAACATGCAACTAATTATGGTAGGTATTGGAGTATTCTGTTTGACATATATGTTTATATTTAGTTTCATTTTCTTAAGTCGAGATGGTATCAAGGAAAAATCATTTGGCCATTGGTTTGACTTTGGCTAACATAGGCCCTTAATACTTGTGCCCCTTGATATATTTTTCCTTTCGCTCTTGATTCAATTATTTTAAATGTTTTCCAACCTCATGTATAAAGTTTATCCTTATAAATTGAGTCACCTATACACCAATTTTAGTCATCATTATCTAACAATATTGATCATTTGGAGGATGGGGATGGTGTGGTTCTAGGCCTAGTTGCCTCTCAATTGAACATTTCTTTATCTATCTACTTGGGTTCCAACCCACCTCCTTCCTAAATTCCATGCACCTTCATTCTTTAGGGCTTACAACCTAATGCTATAATTACAAAAATGGATGAATGAAAATACAATGTTAAGGAAAGTTCTCTTGCATGCCTTAAAGTTCCCTGGATTCATATGAAGACTCTTAGCTAGTTTTTTTGTTGCTTCTAAGCTCAATGCATTTCTGAGTGCAACTTCTTTGCTCACCATTCATTGGTTAACATTCCTTCTTATTGTTCTTCTTTCGTGGACGGTTTGTGGCATAGTGTCCATGCTCATGAATACTCCCGCCCTCCATTTTTCAAAACATCATTTTTAATATTATTCCTTCAAATATAATTTTGATATCATACCCATTGTTTTTCTTATGGATGTTGAGTGCACTCTGTGATTCTTTGTAATGCCAACAATTGATTTAAAAGGAAGCTTCAAAAATCAATTCAATTTCATTCTAATAAATTTATTTTAAAAACATTGATGGTGAACCACGCAATGAGTGGTTCGAAAGGTGTGTACTTTAAAAATTTTATGTGATTTGTCCATAAGATTTTTTAAAGAAATTAATTAATTAATTATTAAAATAAAATTGAGATAAAATAGTAAATTTAGGAGAGGTATTTGCAACCCATGGTTTTTCTCATGGTATTCCACCTTGCCAACAAGGGGGAATTAACTTGCTCTCGTTTGGAATGGCTAATCCCAATGGGTTTTAAGGATTATTATAAGGGTTAGCGGAATAATTAGTTAGTGGTTAAGGGATTAAGGATTAGGGGCTTAGGGCTTAGGGGAATAGGGGCTTAGGGGTTAGAGGTTTAGGGTTTAGAGGTTAGGGGAATAATGAGATAGTGGTTAAGGGGTTGGGGATTGGGGGCTTAGGGGTTAAGGGAATATTATGCATTTAGAGGTTAAGGGGTTAATATTATGCATTTAGAGGTTTATGGTTTAGGGGGTTAAATGGGTTAGGGGTTGGGAATTAGGGTTTAATGGGTTAGGGGTTAAGGGGTTATAGGTTTAGGGTTTAGGGGGTTAAATGGGTTATGGGTTTAGGGGGTTAGGGGACTTAGCAGTTAAGTATTTTAGGGGTTAGAAGTTAGGGGCTAATGGGGTTAGGTTTTAGTGGGTTAGATGGGTTAGGGGTCAGGAATTAGGGTTTAAGGGGTTAGGGTTAACGGTTTAAAGTTAGGATTTAAGTGGTTAGGGGTTAAGGGTTTATAGGTTTAGGGTTTAGGGGGTTAAATGGGTTGGGGGTTTACTAGGGTTTTAGGGGGTTAAATGGGTTAGGGGTTTACTAGGGGTTTAGGGGGTTAAATGGGTTAGGGGTTAAGGGTTTAGAGGTTTATGTTTTAGGGGTTAAATGGGTTAGGGGTTTAAAGGTTTAGGTTGTTAAATGGGTTAGGGGTTGGGAATTAGTGTTTAAGGGGTTAGGGGTTAAGATGATAGTTTCATTGGTCTCTGTTTGTGCACAACAGTTGCTTATTCTTTGCGTCTCAATTTAACAATTTTGTAAGTATTGTTGCTTGTTGCCATATCTTCTTTATTTATTAATTTATAGTATTTGTTAGCCATTGATTTACATTTATTGATGAAAATGTCTATTACAATCAAACCAAATGTATGTTCAATCTCCAGTTTCAAACTCGGCCACAGTGTTGCCACACAATTTAAGTCCGGAGAATGGCCATCTGATGAAGTCTTAATAACCAGACTGCACCTCATGACTACTCCAGAAAATCTTAAGCTCGGGTGTCCCACATTCATGAGAAATTTGGCTCTTACACTCTTGCTCCACCTGACTATGTCCTAGAAATACCCTTGTTTATTGCAAAAACATCCTAATGTTGTCAACCTTGTCCCTTAACAGACCAAGGAAACATATGTGACTGAGAGGAATGGAAAGCACTACAAAGTTGAAGAGAGTACAAAAGACTAAGATGGTTTAAAGGAAAATCTTGAAGAATGTAGCAGTGTTGAAACAACTAAAAGTTGTCCCAAACAAATAGTTGATAATGCGAAACCTTCTTCTGTTCCAGTCAAGCAAGAATACATTCATGTGAGAGCAAGAAGAGGCTAAGCGACTGATAGGAATAGCCTGGAAGATAGGGTATGGTTCCGTCTTTTTGATGAAATATTTTATCTACATTTTTTCTATCAAATATTAACCATTTTAACCTTGCCAACAAGGCAGAATTAACCCAATCGTAGGTCCCAATATGTCATTATATATATTAACTCTAGATATATATGAGAAGGAATAATAAAGACATAGATTGATAGAGGTGGCGAGACAAGGGGAGTCACAAGGGAAAGGTGGAGATAAATTGAAGGAGAGGGGAGAGAAGGAATGGAGAGAGAGAGAGAGAGGGAGAGGAGTGAGAGAGGTAGAGAAGGGTAAGAGAGGGAGATAGTGACACAAAGATGGAAGGGGGGCAGAAATAAGGATAGAGGGAGGGATATAGTGAGAGGATTGGAGGGTAGAGAGAGAGAGAGAGGGGAAGAGAGAGCAAGGTAGGAGAGAAAGGGAGAGAGAAGAATTACAATGGATTAAAACAACAAATATATTAGGCCCACTCTACACAAATCTCCAATCTGAGAATTCAGGATAAAAATAGCAAGCTCCAACAACAATTGCATAGAAGTATTTATTACTAAAATAGAAGAATGTCACAGCAAGTTGTCATCTCACAAAAGCTCCTACTACAACCTACAAGCTAACAATATTCACTCTTATTATCTATTTCTACAAATGTCTAACTACTGTGCCCATCCTTTTCATTTATAAGCTAAGAGAAGTTTTTGTTAGAAAACATGCTAATGATAGCGTTAGTGGTGCATCTCCCTTGAGCATGAGCAACTCCCTCATAACTTTGCCTTGTATGCAAGGATTTTATTTTAGAGTAGTGCATTATCATAGTAGATATAACTCCTCTCCTGAAGGTGCCTCATTCCATAAGTGTGCACTCATGAATGCACCTGAGATGATGGTGTTAATCTCCTCAACTAGTGTGCCATACTTGGTGGGTGTGACCCAACAACTAATTCATCTATCCTCGAAGGTGTCGTTATAAGCTTCTAGCTGTATTTAAGAATCTTTCTGACTGGTGTACCACAATCTAGCTCTGCAATCCTGGTGCTTCTCAACTTCTCAAGGCTGAGGTGAGACCAACTCGGACCAACTAGGTAATCTAACACTCTTGAGAATTTTTTTTTCCAATAACCCAAGATTCTCCCCCAACTTGTCAAACTTCCCCTTTGTTAGGAGCTTTGTCAAACTATTAACCATATGCAACTTTTTCAGAATGTGGTCCAACACTACTAACTCCCTAATGAACTTGGAATATTAGGAAATTGTATTGAATATCAATGTGTTTGAAATGGTCATGACACATTGGATTTTCATAGAGCTTGATGTAACTTTGTTTCTCAGAAGAGAAAATATTGGGCTTCAACAACTGATTGGTTGACACTACAATCAAGTTGCAAATCTAGATAGCTTCATAATAAGTATATGAAACTGCCACATACTTTGCTTCAATGGAACTGAATGCAATTGTTGCTTTCTTCTTGTTGATTTAATAAAAATGATTTATAAAATGATAATAATGATGTTTAAAATGAGCCTTATGATGGTCTATTTATACGCATTGATTGTTCATGAGGTGTACGGGTATGTTTATAACATCACTGCCCTTGAAAGCTTTGTCTTGAAAGCACAGTAATTAGAATTTTCTTTAGTTAAGAACATTTTTGTGGTGGAATGAAGATTATCAGATATCTATTTATACATTGTAGAGGTTTAACTTTGTTTGTCCTTTGAGTGTTGGTGAGGTTTCTTTGTATTTTTTGCATCATAGTCTAAAGTCTTTTGACCTGATTGTTTAAAATGAAAGCTTTATGCTTGTTGGCAATATATTTGAAATACCTGCATGATCAAGAAATTGTTATGGTTATTTAAATTACTAATTAGGTACTACAGAAAGAGGATGATGTTGAGAGGGCTTGCCTGGGTGACTCTGGGAGCAACCTGAAGGTGGTCAGACAAATCTCTTCTAAGTTACAAATTTGAAGAGAAAAAACTGGTGATGTATATGTGGTTGCTCAACCTGGGCTGTATGGAAAATCTTGGCAGAGAGTGTTTACCTTTCCGTGTCTTCACAAAAGTAGGTTGCCTGGTCACAGAATAAGATCACTACATGTAGGTGATGGTTTTGTAGTAAGTTCTCAGCCTTATCTTCAGAATGGCTAACAGAGAGGATCAGGTTTGAATACAGGATATAATTTGATGAATTTGGAGATTTAGAGTTGAAGAAAAAATTGTGGTGATGTTTGGATGGGTGCTAATTTGTAGGGTTTTCCATTTTTATATTTTTCTTTGTTGTGCTTTCTACCATGCTACCTAGTTTCTTTCCTGTTTCCCTAGCATTTTAACTTTTTCAATGTCTATCTCTCTATTGTTTCTTGCCCCATTTTAAATGTCATCCTTATTTGGTAGGTGTTTTCTTGAATATAGTGTGAATATTTTTCCATCACATAGCTTCTGTGGGTTTTGTCTACGCAAATAGCTTGTAAGGCCCATTCATCAGGGTATTTGATGAAATGAAATGATTATTGATGATCACCAACTAATGGTACTTGCAGATATTTACTCTAACAATTCTATAGTTTTCTTGTGCCAACAATTATTCAACATTTTAACCTCATGAATTAGTCTCCTATGTTCTCTTAGCTGATTCTATAAGCACTTATTGTTGTTGTCAAAGCTTTTACTCTCTAGTCCCATTGAGCTATTTCAGTTATTTGTGGACAATATTGATCTATTTTCATTTCATTTCTTCAATTTTTCTAACTCTTATGCATTGCCTTTCACCAGTTCCTTCTTTCTTACCTATGATTTTTCTACTTAAGCATTCCAGCTAGCCAGAGCAACAGGGGCAGCAAAAGCCACGCAGTCCAGCCAGAGCCCAGCAGGGGCAGCGCAGAGGCAGCAAGCGCCACGCAGGGCTAACGCGGGCCCAGTTAGGGAAGTGTAGGGGCAGTGTAAGCCCTTCAGGTGTGACATAGGCCCTTACTGAGCAGCGCAGAGGCTGACGCAGGCCAGTTAGGCTAACGTAGAGGGATTCAGAGTAGCGTATTACTGCTGTTTTTATTTCTCTATTGGGTGAACCAGTTTTGGTGCCCAGGATTGTTGTACTTAGATTATGCATAATAATGAAAACCCTCCAGAGCTAGCTACACCAATTTTCCCACATTAAGTTTTTTCCGGGGATAGTTGTATATAAAATCCGTGTGTCACTTTGTCTATGAGCATGTTATTCAGTATTTGATCTGTATGTGTAGGTTGCTAGTTTTATTTACTATTTACTTCGCTAATTTATTGAATATTTCAGAAATTAACATGTAAATTAATTCAAGAAGGATAATTAAATCAAGATACTACAATAGGGTTTCTTATATTAAGAAATTTTCACATTCCCTAGGTCTAGCCCCATTAGGTCACCTAGGGCAATAATTTCCCAGGAATCTAGCTAGAGGAAAACTTCTATCTCCTAGAGGCAGCTGCGTTGCTAGGTGCCCTCACTCTCCTCAGAACTTGGGCCAATTCCGATGGTGGAATCTCCAGATACCTCAAGCCCTAGCTCTAGGATCAAGTTTTGCCTAGGTGTTCCCAAGGATAGAACCTAGTAGGATCAATTTGACCTATCGAAGTAAAAACACTTGTCTGATCCTTTCCCATCACCTTGTCTAGGATAGGAACATCATTGGTTACTAAATTCCATCCTTGAACCTTGGCTGGGTCCACTTGGCCCCGTGTGGTCCCATTTGGTGTCAAAGGCCTTTCATCAAGGACCATTTGGGAATCCAAGTTCCCAAAGGATTTTAGGGATTGAGAACTTCATTCATAAGTCTTATTCTTCTCCCTCAACCGTTCAATCCCCCTCCTCTCTCCCTAGAAGGTAATTCCCTTGCTTAAAAGGAAAGCAAGTCCCATTCTTTATTTTATCTTAGGGAAAGGGTTTCAAGGGTCACTTCCCACCTATTCATTGATAAAACCCTAAACAACCAAGGGTCATGGGTATTTTTATTATTTAAAATAAGATAAAACCCTAAACAACCAAAACCCTATCCTGAGGAGATGTAACACCAAGATTTTATGGGCCCTGTTGGGGTTAGTTGGGAAGCCAACTTCCCGAGGTCGTAACTTGGTCATATGATATTGGTTTGACGCACATGATAGCTCGTTAGAAATATCTCTCCGAGGACTACAACCGCTAATATGATTTCTATGAAATTTCCAAACCTTTCATGCCCAAAAAACATCGCTTGGGACCTCAAAACGGCTTCAAAAGTTCAGGACCCGAAAAACTGACAAAAATTGTAAATTGTGCTATAATTAAGGAAACTAAAAGAGACAATGGCTGGGGCCCAAGTGGAATAGGCAGGTGGTCACCAATATCCACCTCAATCACCTTAAATCAAATTTCTTGAGCTAACTCAATCATCATGACTTAGTTAATTGACACAAGTTGTTATGAGACTAAATTACAATTTATTGTCCAATTTATTTAAGGGAAAAATAAATTAGACGCCTCACATTCCTCACTCCTGGTACATCAAAATTCCTCACCAGTGTGGGTGCATTTTTTTTTGTCCTTTGTAGTCGCCAATTTCACCATTTCTTGTTGCAAATTTCAACACTCCCTCTCAACAAGAAAGGAATTCAATCTATCCCCATCTGGTACCTTTGGAGTTTTCTGCATGCTACACTTCTCTAGTGTTGTTTGCACCTGCAAATCTTGAAACTAAATAGCCTTTGAACAACTGAATCAGTTTAATGCATCTGTCATCAGAGTCTTCTAACTACTGCTACCTACTGCACCTGTCTAGTACTGGATTCTCTGCACTGCTGCTGACATCTGCATCTGTGCCCTTTGAACTATTGCTAACTCTATTTGTGCTCCAGTATTTGACATCTGTCACTCTGATTTTTGTCTTTCTGACATCTGACTACATCAATCTAATTGATCCTTCCTACTACTACTGTACTGTGGGCTCCTCGTACCCAAGTTCGATCCATGAGACACGCCATCTCAATGGACCTTGTGCAAATTTCTTATCTTGGGATTATGTCTATACATAACCCCACCTTACACCTCGAGGTATGGCTTCTCCCTCTTCCCATCTAGCTCAAAATTCCCCCCTCATGGAGGTCTTTTCTTGAGTGGACACTTCCACTCGGTCTCCTCTCTGCTTCTCCAATTGTGGCAGCTTCTCCACAACCTTCTGAGACTGCTTCTCATGAGGATGCATATTGAGAGGTAATTTATGCTCCCTCTAAACCACCAAGTCTCTAACTTCTGCCTTTCTCCTCAAAGCTTTGCATGCATCTGGTACCTCAAGTGCATATAGTTTCTTGACTCGTGCATAGTGTAATTGTCCCGAAGTTACAAAAAGTTTCTAAAAAAGAGTTGATTTTAAATCGATGATATCTCCCTCATCCAAGCTCTGATTTGACCAATTTTTTTTTCCATTTGGGTAGATTTTCGCAAGGAATCCAAATATTCTATTTGTTTTTGAAAATTTGACACGAAAATCTTCAAAGATTCTCTACAAACTCGCTGACCAAAAAATTGCTTCTCTGATGCCATGTAGAAAATCTAACCAACAAGATTCAATCTGATCTTGTAATCTACTAAAACAAGATACTGAATCCTTCCTACAATTTACGGAAACAAAACATGATCGCACAATCATATATAAGTAAGAGAAATAAATTATCAATCGCACAACAACATGATGTATTTGGGGAAAGTAACTAATCAAAACTCCTCTATCTCTATTGTGTATTAATTCAAGGAATCATGAAACAATACAATGCTTAATCTCTCATGAGATTCTCCAACACTCTGTCAATTGTCTCCCGTTGATCTAGGCAAACTCGGTCTAGTACTTAGCCAATTCTCATCCTTACTTCAGCCTGCCTTGCTCATGCAATTCCTAGGGAATTAACTCCTTATTAATTAGGAAAATCAGTCTTCCTTGATTGCGCAATCCATCATGGCATCCCAATGACTTTATAATTGCACATGGGAAATTTTCTCTAAATAAAACTGATAGTTATGTTCCCTTTAACCTCTGTCTCAACTAGGTATTCCTCGAAACTGACATGCATGCAGCTATTAATAGTGAATTATCAGTTATTTGATTGATCAATCATTGTGAATTAAATCTAATTTATTTCACTGGACCTCTCACTAGCTCATCACTCAGTTAGAACTAGTTAAGCTGATTTTAACTCATTTAATTGAGTTAATTACACTTGCACCCCACTAATGCATCAACTTCAACTGGACCCCAAAAATATTAGAATCCCTCTAGAGGCTTCATATTAGACCCTCAACTCGAATTTCTTGAGCTAACTCGGTCATCGTGACTTAATTAACTGACACAAGTTGTTATGAGATGAAATTACAATTTATTTTCCAATTTATTTAAGGGAAAAATAAATTAGACGCCCCACATTCCTCACTCCTGGTGCATCAAAATTCCTCACCAGTGTGGGTGCATTTTTTTTTGTCCTTTCTAGTTTCCAATCTCACTATTTCTTGTTGGAAATTTCAACATTTCATAATTTGATGTGGCCTTCACACAAAGACACCATTGAAATCACATGCCTAGATTCTCATGAGAAACCTCTCTTAATATTGATCTGCCATAAGAGAACCAACAATATTCCATCCTACTTCCTAGTGCAAACCGACCATTAAGGTATGAAACATTCTTCTGAACCCTCACATGATGATCTTGCTCTTGGAGGATGATCATGACCTCCCTTTAGCAACCCTTACTTGGCCCTCGTACTCGACCTACTTTATGACTACATCTCTCTTCACCCCCTTGACATGCCAGATAGTGGGAATACATGTCAAACATGCTAAGATGTGCCAAGTGATAAGGCATGCCAAGATGTGCAAGGGTGTGTCAAGGCGTGTCAGGGACTGTCAAGACAACAAAAGGGAGAAAAAAGTTAAACTACGAGGAAATGAACACATAAAAGGGTTAATAAGTCGTCAATTTACCTTTTCCAAGAGAGGCATGCTAGGCACACTAACACTAGGTGGCAATAGGTGCCAAGTGCAAAGTCTTAGTGCATTCTAAGTGCCAAGTATTCCTTTGTTGCTTCTCATCTACTTTCCAACAATTGATCATCACAAATAAATTTAATATTAAACCATGCTAAATCATACCAAGGCATTTCAATGTATTCCATACATGCTAAGACTTTCCAAGCGCCAACACATGCCAAGCGCCAATATGTGTCAGGGACTAGTGTTATGCATGTTATGAAGTGGAAGGGAATGTTGAAGAGTGATAAGGTGTGCTAGAGAGTGATAATGCATGTTGATGAGTGTTAAGGAGTACTAGGAAAAAACATTAAGGGAGCACTAGGTAAAAATTCAATGAATATGAGGAACGTGTACTGCCAGAGACTAGTGTTAATGGTCAGTGTTAGTTGTCATGCCAAGGAGGGAGTGACAAGGTATGCTAAGCATTGGTAAGGCATGCTAGGGAATATCAAGGCATGTTAAGAACTCCCAAAGTGTGCTTGGGAGTTCTAGGGTGTGATAATTATATCATGTGCCAATTAATAGTGCCAAGATATGCCAATACATGCTAGGTGCTAAGGATGTGGCATAGGGTGCCAAGGTATATCAATATGTGTCAAGGAAACAAAAGGAAGAACCAATAAGAGGGTTAATAAGTCAGGACTTTATCTTTTTGAAAAGGGGCATGCTAGGCACACTAATAATAGGTCCCAATACATGCCAAGTGGCATTGTGTGCCAAGTGCTAATGTATGTCAATGCATTCAACGAAGGTTTTCCAGGGCATACTAGGGACTATATGCAGCATGCCAACACATGATAGGAGAGTTCCATTTTGTGCTAGCACATGCCACCATGTGCTTGGGCGTTAGTGTCATCACAAGTTGTTCTAGGTACAAAGATGTTCCAAGACATGTGGGGTGCTAAGAAATGTTAGTGTGTGCCAAGCATTAATTTAAGGTGTGCCCAGATTGTTGAGGATTGTTAGGTATTTCTCATTAATAGAATTGTCAGAGCTCGATTATGTAGTAAATAGTATATTTCCTACACACAATAGTGGAAATCTATCTAAATGGAATTTTCTAGATAATAAAAATAATAGATATGAATCATGTGTTGACTCATAGGAAATCTTTATTCGACTAGTCATTACTTGAGGGAAATGATACAGGCTTATTACTTCTTAAAAAATTGACTGACCCTAACCACTATGGCCTTGGACATATTATAAAAAATTCTCCACAATAATGGTATTAAATCGCTATATTTTGACAAAAAATATATTAATAGGCACATAGCGTCATCAAAAACTCATTGGAATGATCAATGATGATGAACATTTTTTTATCATCACCAAAAGTAACAAAAAGAGCATTGGTGAGGGTCATTAAAATTTCATCACTAGAAGTGTCACCAAAGAGAGAATTAGTGATGGGCCTTTAACGACCCTCACCAAAAGTGAAATGTCTTTGGTGACGAACCATAAAGGACCATCACTATATACACTTACAGTGACGGTTTTTAGTGATCAATGACGACGGACATTTTTTGATCGTCACCAAAATTAAAAAAAAGAGAATTGGTGAGCGTCATTAAAATTTCGTCACTAGAAGTGTCACCAAAGAGAGAATTAGTGATGGGCCTTTAACGACCCTCACCAAAAGTGTCATTGAAAATGTCTTTGGTGACGGACCATAAAGGACCATCACTATATACAATTATAGTGATGGTTTTTAAATGACTATCACCATATGTGACATTGGTGACGGACCTTAAAGGTCCGTCACAAGCATGACCCTCACCAATGTGATTTTTTCTTGTAGTGTTAGTAAGTGAAAACATCATCCTAGCCTTATAGGTCTCACAATTAAGATGAATAAAAGCCAGTGAAACATGAATAAACCCTCTAACTCATAATAATATTGAAGATAATTAACGAAGCCTCAAAAGAAGAAGTAATAGAATAATAACCTCGAACATGAAAACCTCAATTAGACTGCATGTCATGTAAGAAATAGACCATCACAATGTAAACGACCTACAACAATGACTGAAACCATCTTTGACGTATGACCTACAGCAACATGAAAACCGTGGGCAAGAAAATATAGGGGTATCGTGCTAGAAAAATAACTCAAGACTGTAATGGAGATTGCATGTATTACCAAGAGAAAGAATCATGCGATATATAGTGTCTCTATGATGCCAATTACAAAAGTGATGATAATTTAAGAAAGGGATATGGTAAAT
The DNA here is from genome assembly GCA_034641835.2 of Pinus albicaulis. NCBI lineage: Eukaryota > Viridiplantae > Streptophyta > Pinopsida > Pinales > Pinaceae > Pinus > Pinus albicaulis. Next base: position 732,801,970 of record CM076569.1, read on the forward strand.
TATCATATTTAACAAACCCTACCCTTGGGTTTCAATTAGCATAAAAAAATTGTCACATGAGGTAAAATGATCATTCTTACCTAAAAATAGCAAATAATAATTGAGTTAAGCGAAATATTGGAGGCACATGCCCCATGAATAGTACACTCCTCCAGATTATGGTAAATGGTGTCAAAGTTAGGAGCTAATTCAGAGAAAAATAAAATAATAACAAAAAAAAGTGAGAGCCAACAAGTTGAGTCGGAGAAGAGGTTACCTGGGTACTATCGATACGAAATCCTCTCTCCATTTCCCCACCATTGCAAAGCTCCTCCAAAGATAGGGCAGTGAAAAAATGAACAAGGATTCAAAAAGGAAAATTAGGTAGTTACCCATAACCAGGGACAAATTATTTGGACCACCAGATCCAAAGCCTAGTCAATCGACGGACAAATAATCACTAGTTGTCAACTCACTTGAATCGAGAAAGTTTTCCAACATATGGATACTTTTGGATGAGCTTAGCACCACTGATTAATAATACTATAATGGTCATATATTACACGTCTCCAAATTAAAACATGACCTTACGTATCATAAATTTCAATACCTTATGCACAACTTACACTAGTAAAACAATGTTAAATATTCAACCGTTTCTTATATTAAAATCATATGCCAATATTATTACAAGATGCAATAGGTAGCAGAGGTAACATTGATACAATGTATGTCCCTAAGTTTAAATACGGTGTCTGAACTTAGGCATAGTAGTGAGCCCTCGTATTGCACCAAGAGTGTTGCTACTCTTAGGGGCTGCCCTACATTACTTTATCAACCCAGGGTTCGTACAAACTTGGAGGTGACAATGCTATATACACAACAGATGCATTCTATTCATGTCATCCTCTTTTGGTTTACGAACTGATGATATTTCTTAAGCTATGATAAAAATCGAAAATTAAATTGCTGGAAGGAAATGACAAAAAGGAATTACTTAATTTGTATAAAGGAAATGACAGAAATGAAAATAATTTAATGTGAAGAAAGGAAATGACAGAAAGGAAACTAATTTAATCTGCAAAAGAAAATGACTGGAAAGAAACGAAACTAAATTGTTGAAAATAAATGGCAGAAAGGAAAATAATTCTAAACCACACTTAACTTGGCCAAACAGCTAAATGCACTCTACTTATCCTATGGTCCATCTACCATGCTTCTATCCATGTAGCTAATCTATCCATGACTTAATTCTAATTGAAAAATTGTTGATTTGTAGCTTGGAGGAAAAAAAGGGTTAAAGAGGCTAATGGAGGGCTTAACACATGAAACAAGACTTAGAAGTGGAAAGAGGGGTTTAAACCTTATTAAAAATTTATCATAGTGCAAAAATTCTTTGGAGTAGAATAATTTGAAAAGTGCGATGGCGGAGATGTGATGGAGGAAAAGTTGCGAAGTGCGAAGTGCAACAGGATAAAATTTGTGACATGTGAAATGCGATTGGAAAGAACTACAAAATGCAAAATGTGATAAATCATATGACATGGTAGTAGGACAGGTGGAAGAGCGCTTTGATCACATCGAAATCGGCGGAAAGGAGCGGTAAGTGTTAAAGGAAATAAACTAAACAATGTGAAGCATGAAATGCGTCGGGGATAAATATTGCAATTTTCTATTTGCGACGAGTAATGTAGTGGTGGGACCGATGGCAGAGAGAGATCGCAATATTTCACTTAGCAGATAGGAGTGGTAAGTCTTAAAAGGAAAATGAAAACGATGTGAAGTTCGAAGTGTGAAATGCAACGGGATAAAATATGTGAAGTGCTAAATGCGACGAGGATAAATATTGCGATTTGTGGTTTGTGACGGGTGATGCGGTGGTGGGAAAAGTGGTGGAGCGCGATCACAATATCACAATCAGCATATAGGAATGGTAAGTCTTAAAAGAAAAAGGAAAAAATATGGGAAGTTCAAAGTGCGAATGAAACAGGATAAAATCTGCGAAGTGCGAAATGCAATATTGCAATCAGATTAAAGAGTAGTAAGTGTTAAAAGGAACTAAATCAAAACTGCGATCTACAATGAGCAAAGTACGGTAGCAGGGATTTCAAGGAGGAAAGGCAGAGGTCGAGTTTTGATGTTTTTTCAAGCGTTTTGCATTAAAAAGGTAAAGGTTAGGTGAAAAGGGAAAATCGTTGAGATGTTGAAGAACAACAAAGGAAAGGGAAGGGGTTTTACGATGGTCGAGGTGTGATAATCTGGAAAGTCCAAGGTAAAAGAGCACATGCAAAACTTTAAATGGTTTCTATGAATAAAAAGGGTGCGGCAACTGATAGGAAGAGAAAAGAACGAGGGAATTGGAGGGTAACAAAGGTGTTTGGAAGTGTAACAAAGAGATGTAAAATGAGGCAGGGAGAAACCACAGAGATGCTCTCGGGCTTTATCACTAATTCCTGCAAAAAACTCTACTGTTCTATGCACGAAAAAAGGAAAATGCGAGAAAATGTAATACAAAAAAATGAAGGATGAAAATGGTAATCCAAATCTACTTTTAATCTCAGAAATAATGAACATAAATCAATTTTTGGACTGTGGGAAGGTTTTCCCTCCTCGATCCCTATTAACAGAGATGAAAAGGAGGTATTTATCCATAAATTTTTGGTTTTCCTCTATTCTATTACTCTCATAAGCAAATCAAAAACTACAGCAGCACACTGAAAGAAAAACTAAACAACAAAGAAACTATGAGAAGAAGAACTAATTGAATGATAGAAAGAAGAGAACAAATACCATAGAGAGGTTGAGGCACATGGATTCGGTCCTAACCCACGAGCCTATCTCTCTGAAAATTAAATTAGTAAAATGAAATCATTCTTCTCATTTCATAAAATAATAACCTCATACATTTATGAAAGTTTGATCACTGAGTAAAAATAATAAAAATCTCAATAGCTTGCAAAAAATTTCCAAGTAGAATCGACCCCCTCCTAGCTCTATCTCTAGTCTATTTATTCTACAAGGAAGCTACCAACGACTCCCTAGAAAATGGTGATTGAGTCCACTTGAATCCAAGTAAACAAAGATTGGGTGGAGTCCTCTTTGATTTTCTTGGTTTCCTTTGGAATTTGAATTGCTAGAGAGAATCTTTGGGATCCTTCGGCTGCCTTTGAGAGTTAAGGAGGGTGAAGATTCCTCCTATAATGTCTCTTTGATGTCTCCTCCAAGTCTTTATGATAACATCCCTATAAAAATGCTAATAATTCATAATTTTCTGCACTTAACCTAATATTAGGCACTTAGAGTATGTTAGCCTTAGTCACCATCTATACTACCATCATAAAACCAAATAATAATAAAAATTCAAGGAAGGAGATCTAAGAAGGCAAAAAGGTGACCATTAACCCCTCTAGATATGTCTAATGATGGAGCTCATCATCACCCCCCTACTAAATGGTTCCTCATCCTCTGAGAAACTAATTCTCCCCCCGCATTTCCTTCAAGGCTTTGAAAGCCCCCCTGATTTTCTGAGGAAGAAGTGTGGGTACGTGGGAGTTTCCCCAAGGGAGTAAAAACCATTATTATTTTTTTTATTCTCCCATTCTCTATCTTGTGCATCTGTGTCCTTTTCATCATTCAGCCCCAGCAGTAAAGGTGGGCTGAGCTTTAGCCCCAACCTTTCGATCCTTTTGGCCTGCATGGACCTCTTATATAATGGTTCCCTTTCCAATGCACCCCTCAGTCTTTGTGGAGTATGGTACTCCCTGTTCTTGAGGTTGTGTGAGAGGTTGTTCCATCTCCTCTAGCTGGCCACAATTCAATCATCTTCTATCTGCCTAGAAAAATCATCAATGTGGCCTATTACCTGTGTTTGAGTCTCGAGGTAGCTTTCAACTAGTGCAAGGTCCCTTTCAATCTCTCAACGACTAAGGATGACCACTCTTGGGCTGAAAAATTTTGGTCTGATACGTAAGAGTTCTCTATTTCTTCTTCTCATGACCCACCATATCTTTTTTTCTATAGTGTCCTCATTCATCATCCAAGATAATAAATCCATCAAATTCATATCCCCCATTGTAGGAATGGGGTCCCAAGTATCGAGATTTGTCAGCAAAAGGTTATGCACATAAAACTTTGTCATATTTGCTTGATCAACCATGCTAGCTTTCTTATAGAATTCCATGAATTTCCTACAATCTTGGAAAGGTAGGGATCCATGGGAGGCTAGATTTTTTATTTGAAATAGGAGCCATTGCTCCTTGAGGTACACAACATATGATTCAGAAGGGAATCTTTGTTGAAGGGATTCTATGCATAAGTCTTCCATGGTGGCTACTTGTTGCCATTTTTGTTGCAATTTCTCCTTTAGTGCTACATTCTCTGCCCGTGTCTTCTGCGGCTCCTCCTTCAGAACTATTTCTTCGATTCTTTTCTCCTCCCTTGGTGATTCTTCAATGGTAGTTGGGATCATGGGGGGAGTTTTTTTCTCTCTTTGACTTATGCTATGACTCTTATCAGCTATGAAATACATAGGGGTCTCCCTTTTCCTCTTTGAGCTCAGAGGAACTAAGATGGAAACTAGCTCTTTGTCTTGAGGGGATGTGGTGATGTGATGCGAGTCTACTTCTTGATCACTTTCTGCTACCTCTATGACTTATATTTCCATCTCTTCCATTTTTCCATGGCCTTCCTTTTCTTCTTCTGGTTCTTCTTATTCCTCTTATGGTTCTTCTTTTATCTCTTCTTCTAATTCTTGCCTTTCTTCTCTAGGGCTAGGAGAAAATCTTCCCTTGGTCCCTTGCTACTGCGTCTGATATGCGGTATACTTCAGAAGTTAGCTCGACTGTTGGTGATGTTTTTTTTCTGCTGCTACTGCACATTGTTCAAATATGCAGCCCACTCTCGGTACTACTGTGCTGTGGGCTCCCTTTGGACTCTTTACTCAAAAATTCTCAATTCACTTGTTTGGATGAGAAGGGATAACGGTTTATTAGATTGCGCAACTAATTTTGGAGTGCTTGTGTAATAAGGCTCAGCTCTATTTTCCATTATAGGCATTTGGACCCTCTTCTTGTTAACTGACTGATATTATATGTCTCCTCCCCTTGTTCTGCTCTACTTCACTTGATTTAATTTTTTTTCTTTTGCATGCCCAGGTGGCGTCACTTTGTAGTTCTCCCTAGTCATACTTCACGATGGTGGCCAAACTAGCTGGCCACCTTTCTGCCCCTTAAACTCTAAGTCAGCAAATTTAATTATTTTTGGATATTATGAATGCATAGCGAGGGGTGAGAAGCTATACCTGATTTTACATCTTATTGTCAAGGCGAGCTGGAATTTGGAGACAAGCCTCTTACATGTTGTGTTCTTCCTTATTTTCCTGTTTTGTGAGTGAGCAGCTTGCTGACTGAGAAATTCTCTGAGTGAGTTGTTGTTCTTTCTTGTTGTTTCTTCCCATTGTATATACTGCCTGGGGTTTCTCTAGGTGCCATGGATGGCACTCCTGTATTTCCTGGGGTCTACTTTATCATCTCCTCCTTGTTTTTCTTTGCAGTCTATGAAAAACTTTGTAGTTGAAGGAACTTCTTGATGTTTGTAGTAGTTTGTGGCTTTCTTTCTTATACTACATTGTGCTAAGGAATGGAGGAATATGGTATATGGAGGTGATGGAAGAAGTTATGAAAATGAATGGGGTGAATGATGGGATGGATTGTAAAATATAAGAAGGGAAAAGAAGATGAATTCTCCCTTGTGTTTCTAGAAAACATTAATAACCCGCAAAACAACAAACACAGAAAACACAGAGATGCAGATGTGTTTTTTTGTTTTTTTTGTTTTTTTTTTTTTTGAAAGAAAGTGGGTTGCCTCCATGGAGGTTTTCAACCCACAAACTTGCCTTGGGCGCCTCGGAGATGTTTTCACCCATGGATCATTATTCTCTTTTTTTTTTCTTTTCTTCTTTCCTTTTTTCAGGAGGTGTGGAAAAATTATATGGAGTTTCCCATTACATACACCTATCTTCTTATTGAATTTATGAACTCCACCCTTGAAAAATTATTCTTGTAAATTCTAAGTCTGTGGCCATTGACAAGAAAGGGGATTCCTTCCTCATCAATAGTTCGGATTTGAACTGCACCATTATCAAAACATTTCTCCACTGTGTGAGGGGTCTCAACCATCTTGTCATCAATTTTCCTTCGAAATATTTAAACCTTGAATCATACAACAATGCCTAATATCCTTCTTGGAAGGTATTTTATTTCATGTTCTTCTCATTCCATACCTTCCTTTGCAGCTAAGCTACCTCTGTGTGAAGAAGTGCTTGCATTCTGAACTCATCCAGTCCATTTAGTTGCAACAACCTCTCTTTTTGGTTATTTGATAGATCTATATTTAATTCAACTGCCATTATTAAATTATTGAATTCAAAGTCAACTAAGAGTAGAGCCTTCCTACCATAGACTAGTTCATAAGGAGTGAATCCCATTCTTGGCTTCCAAGTAGTGTTGTAGGCCCAAGTAACTTCTGCCAATATGTCTGCCCAATATTTTCTACTGCTGCTCACAACCTTGGTGAGGATGCTCTCTAAAGCTGTGTTAGTTACTTCTACTTGGCCATTCACCTAAGGGTGATAGGCATTAGAGGTTCTATGTTTAATATTGTGCTTCCTCAAAAGATTTTCAATGAGGTGGGAAGTGAATTATTCTCCCTGATCACATTAGGGGAATTTTGAGGTCTAAAATGGGCATCCTAAGCAAAATGTACAAATTTTTTTTTTTATAAGAACCAATAGGATTCAAGATTATGATGTCAACCATGGAAGTTGATTCACCATTTTTGGAGTAAAAATATAAAAATATTAAAAAATAATAAAATAATAAAAAAACTTTTTCAACTCGCATTTTCAACTTATATCCCTAAGGTTTTACTCAAATTTCAAGCGGGAGTACTCGTTGGATGCACAATTTAAGTCATCATCCAAGGAGTACCCATGTTGCATACTTTCGATGGACACTTCTACACAAAAAATGAGAAACACATGAAAAACGTGATTGCAATCACGTTTTTTATGTGTTTCTCATTTTTTGTGTAGCAGGGTCCATCGAAAGTATGCAACATGGGTACTCCTTATATGAGAGATAAAATTTTGCATCCAACGAGTGTTTCCGCTCGAAATTTGAGTAAACCCATAGGGAGATAAGTTGAAAATACGAGTTGAAAAAATATTTTTTCCTTTTTTCCCTCTAAAATTTGACCATGTAACCAAATCTTGTTTTATTATTTTCACTATTATTGTATAATTTCCTTAGGAGGCCCATTTTAGACCTCAAAATTCCCCTAATGGTGACTATTTCTCTAGGGTACCCAAACTTATAAAACATGTTCTCCCTTAGAAATTCTGCTACTTTCTCCTCAGTTGCTACCTTCGCTACTTTTGTTTCAGCCAATTTTGTCAGGTAGTCAGTGCAGACTATGATATACTTTTTTTTTCCAGATGGTGGATCAATAGGCCTAAAAAATTCCATGCCCCATTTTTCAAATGGCTCAAGAGCCACCTGAGGGTGCAAATTCATCTCATCCCTTTGTGTGGGTTTCCCCATCCTTTGGCACTAGTCACACCTGCTAGTGTATCTTCTGGAATCTTGGTGAAGGGTAGGCCAATAGTATCATGTATGCAAAGCTTTGTAAGAAGTTCTCTTTGCAGCAAACTGGCCTCCACATGGGTTTTCATGACATGCAGAGAGGATATCAAAATCTTCTTCGTCCCTCTCACATCTCCTTAGGATATGATCAGAGCCTAGCTCGAAAAGGTTTCCCCCAATCCATGTGAAAGGGGCGCTTTTTCTAATGATTCTTCTCCTTTCCCTGAGTGAAATATTAGGAGGGATTATCCCAACAACCAAGTAGTTGGCTATATCAGAAAACCATGGTGAGAGTGTTGATATAGAAAAGAGGTGCTCATCTGGAAGCTAGTCATCCACCATTCCTTCTTCACCTACAGGAAGAGCTAACCTGGGAAAAAAAAATTGCAACAACATTCTCCTTTCTAGGTTTATCAAAAATAGTCAAATCAAATTGTTGGGAAAGTAACAACTATCTAATTATCCTAGCATTAACATCCGGTTTTTTCATTAAATACTTGATGGCTGCATGGTCAGTGTGAGCAAAGGTCTGATATCTAATTACATAATTCCTAAATTTGTTTAAAGCATGGAAAATAGCTAACATCTCCTTCTCATTAACAGTATAATTTTGTTCAGCCTTGGACGAGTTCTTGCTGATCAAATAAATGGCATAAGGAATTTTGTCCTCTAATTTTTCTAAAGCTACCCCTACAAATTTTTCAGATGCATCAGTGTGTATGTGGAAAGGTAGAGTCCAATTTGGACCTCAAAGGATGGGGTCGGTAGTCAAATATTCCTTAATGAGCTCGAAAGCCTCTTAAGAAGGACTAGACCAAATAAACTCAGAATCCTTGGCCAATAACCCAAATAATCGTGAAGCCATATTGCTGAAATTTTTGATGAATCTTCTATAGTAACTAGTTAAGCCTAAGAAACTCTTGACATCTTTCTGCTTTTGAGGAGTAGGTACCCTTTTGATGATAGTGATTTTTTTCGGGTCTACCTGTATTCCTGCTTGGGATATGGAGTGTCCTAATACAATCACTTCTTCCTTCAGGAACTCACACTTTTCTGGGCTCAAGGAGAGATGCATCTAAACGCACCTTTTTAGTACTTTACCAAAATTGGAGAGATCTTTATAGAAGTCATCCCCATGTGCTATGAAATCATCCATGTATATTTTGACAGAGTCATGGACTAACTAAGAAAATATGCGCAAGATAACTCTTTGGAAGGTAGTTGGGGCATTGCACAACCCAAAGGGTAAGACTCTATAAGCGAAGGTACCCCAAGTGCAGGTGAAAGTAGTCTTATCCTGGTCTTCAGGGCTCATTTGATTCCGATTGTACCCACTAAACCCATCTACGAAGGAAAAGAACTTCTTCCCCGCAAGGCCATCTAGGACTTGGTCTATAAAGGGAAAATGGACATGGTATTTCTTGGTGGCTTTGTTAAGTTATCAATAATCAACACAAATTTTCCACTTCCCATTCTTCTTTGGGACTAGGACAAGAGGAGGTATCCACTCACTGTCGGATATAGGATATATGAACCTTGCATCCAATATTTTATGCATCTCTTCTTTGAATATGTCCTTTAGAGCCGAGTTCATCCTTATTTGGTGTTGTCTCATAGGCTTGCATCCTTCTTTGATGTAAAGATGAGGTTTTCACACCGAAGGATGCACCACTTTCAGGTCTTTGTAATCCCAAGAAAATGCATCTAGATTCTCTTTCGAAAGCTGGCATAGTTGCTTATCTTCTTCATTTGAGAGGTTTGGGTTGATTTTCAAAGATTTGGATGGGCCAAACTCAATAGCCTTGGTGGATTCAGAGGTTGAATCAACTGAGTGAACTTCCATCCAAGGTTGGCTTTCAGACTCTCTGACTAAGGTTTCGAGAGGAATGTTAGTGGAGGACTGGTTTTGAATGGCATGGTCAATGAGTTCATCTTCATCAAGACACCCCCCTATAAGAATAGCATATATGGTACACATAGGGGTAGTTTTATATAACACATCATCTTCATCCTCCAAGCATATAGGGAGATCATGATCAATGGAAGGTTGGGTTGGAGGATATAACACTGGCTGCTTAGAAAAAGGCCCATTTTTTATAGTCATGTTTCCAGCTCGAAAACTAATATAAGCATCAACAACGACTAACCAAGGTCTACCTAAGATGAGGGGATAACCATTAAACTTGGTTTTTGGTTGCATGACAATGAAATCTATAGGATACTCCCAAGATTCAATGGAAACCATAACATCCTCAACAAGTCCTTCCAGAAATACTATGGACCGATCTGCAAGTTGCAAAACTGTTGTGGTTTTCCTCAAAGTCCCATGAAGATTAAGTTTCAACATAGTTTCCTTGGTCATGACATTTATGGAAACCCCTAGATCAATCAGAGTTTTGGGGACTATGACACCATTTATATGCACATTGATAACTAGACTACCAGGGTCCATGTACTTTGGAAATATCACCTTCCCGAACATTAGGTCAAATAGTTGTCCTAACACATTGATGATGGGGGTATCTCTCTTCCTTCTCCCATGTTTTTTGAAGTAATTTTCTTTGATGAGCCTATTGTATATAGGGACATCCTTAATGTCCTGGAGAATTGGTATCTTTAAACACAAATTTTGTAATCCTCCCAGCAGTTCAATCTCCTCCAGGGTGTCCTGACTAGGGTGAATCAAGAGCTCAGGAAAAGGAGTTTGTTGGATCTGAATGTTACCTTCTTCCTTTTACTGCTTAGCCTATACAAGTGGATATGGAGGATGGTTGTCTCAGAGTACCCTTATCGGCCTGAGATTAACCTCCTGTATCTCCACAACATAAGCTGGATAGGATGTTTTTCCACTGGGAGCATGTTGTGCCTATCTGTTGTTCGGGTTCGAATTAGGTTATGTAGGTATAGGTAGCCTAGGTGGAGCAGCATGAGTAAGTTGAGGTTAAAATTGGGGTGGAGGCATTAGAGCAGGTGGTTGATTTTTTTTAGGGTGGACGCATTAGAGCAGGTGGTTGATTTTTTTTAGGGTGGACGCATTAGAGCAGGTGGTTGATTTTTTTTAGGCCTCCACCCTTGGGATGGATTGTTCCACTGAGGTTTTTGTGGAACATACTGTTGAAATGCTTGGTTTACTGGTTGAGGATGATATGAAGAGTTGTAAGGCCAAGTAGGAGGTGTAGACTAGGATGGACGAGTGGGGGTGTACCAAGGCTACATGGGTGCACTTTGATTGTTGTGATAGTAAGAGTAAGGTGCACCTTGCATACCTTGTTGATATGGCCTAGGGCCTTGAGGCGTTCTCTAGTTGATGAAATAGAGTTGCTCTGGAATTTCTTCCCCACCTTGATATATAGCTTTAAGTCTATGTAAGGAGGGACACTTTTCTATGGCATGATTCTCCTCATAGACTAAGCAAACCTCTATGAAATTCATTGGACATTCATTTCTTGGGTTCTTCCTGGTACATCTAGGAAAAAATATGGCCAAATCTCTCTCTGCTTCATATTACTTGCTTTTGACCTGGATTGTGTCCATTTTCAAAGAAAAGGCATGCAACATGTCACTATTGATGTCCTCTAGCGTGTTTCCAATCTCATGTTTTATGAAGGTGGAAGAGGGAAGGGTATTAGATGTACTTTGGCTAGCTCTACCCTTCTTCCTAAATTTCCTAGAATGTTTATGGAAGATAGTTTTGATTGCTTCGTAGGGTTTTTGGTAGATATCTCTTCCTGATAGCATATTTAGGGTTTCTATCATCTCTTATCTGATCCCTTGAAGAAGTACAAGTTTAAGTGAGTCAAGATGAAGAGTACAATTGGCTCTCTTATAGTCAATCGAAACCTCTCTTCATAGTCATCTAAGGATTCATCCAGCCCTAGAGTCATCGTAAAGGTGTCATTCTTAGTTTCCTTGGACCTAGAATAGTCTTTATATTTTCTTCTAAAGGTCTCTTCCATCTGTGCCTAGGTAGAGATGCTATCCCTAGGCAGAACCATGAACCTGCGGAAGGCGAAAACCTTAAGGATGGATGGGAATAGCTTCAAATTCTAATCATCAGAGGTGTAGTCATAATTCCTACAAAAAACAACAAATTCAAACATGAACATGTCGAGATTCTCAGAGGTAACTCCATGGAACTATGGAAGAGCTGAGGGGTTAATGTTTTTCATCTTAGTGTCCCCATTTGCCTCTCTTATGGGAAAGGCTCTCTGGATCATAGCCATGGTTAAGATAGGTGAAGCAGGTCCCTCAGTTGAAGTAAGGTCTTCTTCTTCTTCCCCAATACGATCCTCAAAATATTCAGAAGGCTCTCCTATAGGGGGTTAAATCTCACTCTCACAAAAGAAGAGTGAAGGGTGGCTAGGAGGTGATGTGGGGGTTTTAGGTAATATTTTTCTTTCAGTATTCCTATTCCTAAGAGGCATGAATGTCATATATTTTTGTATGTTTTCAATATTTCTGAAATGACATGAAAAGAAAGGAAAGCAGAAAAGAATGCTAAAACAAAATTAAAATATCTACCAGACACCTCCCCAACAATGAGACCAAAAAGTGGTGAGCCCTGGTATTGCACCAAGAGTGATGAAACTCCCAAGGGCTGCCCTAATTTACTTTATCAACTCGAGGTTCGTACAAACTTGGAGGTGGGAGTGTTATATACACAGCAAATGCATTACGTTCATGTCATCCTCTACTGATTTACGAAAGGGTGTTATTTCTTAAACTATGATAAAAACTGAAAAGTAAATTGTTGGAAGGAAATGACAGAAATGAAATTACTTAATTTGTAGAAAATAAATGATAAAAATGAAACGAATTTAATGTGAAGAAAGGAAATGACAGAAATGAAACTAATTTAATCTGCAAAAGGAAATGACTGAAAAGAAACTAAACTAAATTGCTGAAAATAAATAGCAGAAAGGAAACTAATTCTAAACCACACTTAACTTTTCCAAATGCCTAAATGCACTCTAATTATCCTATGGTATATTTTCCATTCTTCTATCCATGTAGCTAAGCTATCCATGAATTAATATTGAAAAAGTTCTGATTTGCAACTTGGAGGGAAAAAAAGGGCTAAAGAGGCTAATGGATGGCTTAACACATAACACAAGGCTTAGAAGTGGAAAGACGGGTTTAAACCTTATTAAAACTTTATCATAGTGCAAAAATGCTTCAGAGCGGAATAATTTGAAAAGTGCGATGGGGTAGATGTGATGGAGAAAAAGTTGCAACGTGCGACGGGATAAAAGTTGTGACATGAAAAATGCAATTAGAAAGAACTATGAAATGCAAGAAGTTAGATGATGTGACAGTAGGACAGGTGGCAGAGCGCTTTGATCATATCGCAATCAACAGAAAGGAGTGGTAAGTGTTAAAGGAAATAAACTAAACAATGCGAAGTGTGAAATGTGACGGGGATAAATATTGCGATTTGTGATTTGCAACAGGTGATATGGCGGTGGGACCAGTGGCAGAGCACAATCGAAATATCCCAATCGAAAAATAGGAGCGGTAAGTCTTTAAAGGAAAAGGAGAACGATGTGAAGTGTGAAGTGCGCAATGCAACAGGATACAATCTGTGAAGTGTAAAATGCGACAGGGATAAATATTGTGATTTGAGATTCGCGACAGGTGAAATGGTGGTGGGACCAGTGGCAGAGCGCAATTGCAATATCGCAATTGGTAGATAGGAGTGCTAAGTCTTAAAACGAAAAATGAAAATGATGTGAACTGTGAAGTGCGAAATGTAACAGGATAAAATCAGTGAAGTGCAAAATGCGATATCGCAATTGGAAAAAAGAGCAATAAGTCTTAAAAGGAAGCAAATGAAAACTGCGATCTACAATGAGCGAAGTACGATAGTGGGGATTTCGAGGAGGAAAGACGGAGGTCGAGTTTTGATGGTTTTTCAAGTGTTCTGTGTTAAAAAGGTAAAGGTGAGGTGAAAATGGAAAATCACTAAGACGTTGAAGAATGACAAAGAAAGGGGAAGGGGTTCTGCGATGATCGAGGTGTGATAATCTGAAAATTCCAAGGTAAAAGAGAACATGCAAAAATTTAATGGTTTCTACGAATAAAAAGGGTGTGACAGTTGATAGGAAGAGAAAAAAAGGAGGGAAATGGAGCGTAACAGAGGTGTTTGGAAGTGTAACAAAAAGATGGAAAATGAGGCGGGGAGACACCACAGAGATTCTCTAGGGCTTTATCACTAATTACTGCAAACAAATCTACTGGTCTATGCACAAAAAACAGGCAAATGCCTGAAAATGAAATACGAAAAAAAGGAAGGTTGAAAATGGTAATGCAACTCTACTTTTAATCTTAGAAATAGTGAACAGAAACCAGTTTTTGGGTCTGCGGGAAGGTTTTCCCTCCTCAATCCCTGTTGACAGAGATGAAAAGGGGGTCTTGATCCACAAATTTTTGGTTTTCCTCTATTCTATTACTCTCATAAGCAGATGAAAAAATACAACAACACACTGAAATCAAAACTAAATAGTAATGACACTATGAGAAGCATAACTAATTGAATGACAGAAAGCATATAAAAAATATAGCAGAGAGGCTGAGGCACATGGATTGGGCCCTAACCCACAAACCTAACTCTCTAAAACTTAAATCAGTAAAATGAAATCAATCTTCTCATTTCATAAAATAATAACCTCATACATTTTTGAAAGTTTGATTATTGAGTAAAAATAATAAAAATCTCAATAGCTTGCAACAAATTTCCAACTAAAATCAACCCCCTCCTAGCTCTATCTCTACTCTATTTATTCTACAGGGAAGCTACCAACAACTCCCTAGAAAATGGTTATTGAGTCCACTTGACTCCAAGTAAACAAAGATTGGCTACGCTCCTCTTTGAGTTGCTTGGCTGCCTCTAGAATTCGAATTGCTGGAGAGAATATTTGGGATACTTCGGCTACCTTTGAGAGTTAAGGAGGGTGGAAAATCCTCCTATAATTTCTCTTTTCTGTCTCCTCCAAATATTTATGATAAAATCCTTAAAAAAATGCTAATAATTCATGATTTTCTTCACTCAACCTCATATTAGGCACTTAGTGTATGTTAGCCTTAATCACCACCTATACTAGCATCGTAAAACCAAATAATAATAAAAATGCAAGAAAAAGAGATCTAAGAAGGCAAAAAGGTGACCATTAACCCCTCCAAATATGTCAAATGATGGAGCTCATCACATAGGAGTAAAAGTAATAGAATCATTTTTATGTTTGTGCATAGTATCGTTAGATGTTAAAAGTGGTATCAGAGTGACATGGGTTCAACATTGTGGCTTGTAAGGGTGGAAATAGATAACAAATGTGTAATGTTGCACATAATGGAGACAAGGTGAGGAGAGGAGTGGGATTCATACAACTGACGATGGAAGCCAAAACTTTACCTTTGGAAGAAGGTAACCCATAAATGTGGGTTCACTTGGGGAGGAATCTTGCAATACCTAATTTAATGTTGTTAGAAAACTTGCAACAACTATGAGAAGAAATGGAAAATCTAAGAGCTAACAATGAAAGGTTGAGGATGGAACATGAGAGGATTTTGAAAGTCTCTTAGATATATAGAATCCAAGGAATCTTGACCCCATACCTAATAATGAAGATACATGGGAGGCACATTGGTAGAGAGAGGACAACCTCGAACCTATGGAAGGTTTAAATAACCATGAGGAAGGACCAGATAACACTTTTTCCAAAAAGGGAACGAAAAGATAAAATATTCAATTATAAGGGGAATTTAAAAATACTAAACCCTCGACGTTCAATGGGGAAATGGAATAAATCGTTGAAGCCTCACTAATTAATATGTATAAATACTTTTGAATTTATTAATATGGAAATAATTTAAAGGATAGGTTAGCAATTTTCCAATTACAAGTGGTAATCTATGAGTAAGAGGTAACATCCGAAAGCTTCCAAAATTTTTTTAAATATAAATACTTGAAAAATTGATTCTATGATGAAAAAGTAAGGAGTTTCATTATTTACGTTTAGGGAAGATGTCCATGGACGAATTTGTAACTAAATTCACCTCCTTATTGAAATTTGTTTCCTATATTTGGGAAGAGAAATCTAAATTACAAAATTTCATTAGTAGTTTACCTACATTTATGAAGGAAAGATTGGAATTTTTTCATTCAAAGACAATGGATGAGGGAATTCGTAAGGCTCGAATTTGTTATCAACAAATGAATCAAAAGGGAAAAGGTGGGAAATTTCAGTTGAATAAGAAAGGGAAGAAAATTATCTAAATACCATAACTACAAAGACTGTGAGTACTGGGAGTATGCAAAAAGGTTAGAAAAATAAACAATATCGAAAAAAGCAACAAATTTTCATATCACAAAATGAACCTAGGAAAGTTGAAGTTTCTTGAAAACTAGAACCTATTCAAACACAAAAACTTGCTTGTAGTGTTGGGGTTCTGGGGAACCAAATTATTATTATAATCTTCCGCATCACGCCAGATCATAATCGACTTCTAACACTCAAGAAGCTTCTACTGTGGGAGAGGTGGACAGAATCCTATAAGGGATTAACGCTACTTTGGAGGATCATCAAGCAAAGTAGTAGCCTATAATGATAGAGTTGGAAGGTATAATAGCTAATTGTATTTTTTCTATTATAGTAGACCAAGGGTCAATTGTAATTAATGTTAGTCCAAAAATAGTTGATTCATGTCAATTACAAGCAAGTAAATTTAAATCCATGGGTTAGTACGACTAGCTATTGGGGCTAAAAGAAGGGTGATTGCTAAAATAGTCAACTTCCCCATTGAAGTAGCAGGACAAAAAATTAGGGTGAACTTGAATATGTTACCTTTACGATCCTATGATGTATGAATCATAATGGACTAGTTAGAAGGACATTGGTCCTTAGTGAAATGTAAGAAAAATACCATACGATTTCTCACAGAGGAGGGTAGCAGACAAGAACTTCGAGGAATAAAAATTTCTATTATGTTAATGCCTATTACAAGCACCCATGTAGGTAAATGAATTAGACAAGAATGCGAAATTTATGTTGTACAAGTGGGATATTCTAATAAGAAAGATAGAATTACCAGTTTAGAAAATTTACCAATCATTCAATATTTTCGACGTATTTCCAGTGGAAATTCCAGGACTGCCCCTAAAGAGGAATATCGACTTCCCAATAGAATTGATCCATGGAGAAACCCCAGTTTCTAAAACTCCCTATTGTATGAGAATTCCTAGATTAACAGAACTCAAGATGCAATTGCAAGAGTTACTTGATAAAGGGTACATTTGTCTAAGTGTGTCACCCCGGGGAGCCCCTACATTGTTTGTGATGAAAAACGACGACACCTTATGATTATGCATTGATTACAAGAAAATAAAAAATATAACAATTAAAAATAAATACCCATTACCAAGAATCGACGATTTATTTTACCAAGTGGGGGCCACCTTGTTATTCAAGATTGATTTACAATCTAGTTATCATCATATCAAAATAAAGGATGAGGAAATTCACTAGACACAATTCAGGGCTCAATATGGGCATTATGAATTTGTTGTTTCTCCATTTGGGTTACTAATGCCCCAACAACATTTATCATATTAACGAATGGAAATTTTCATCATTATTTGGGCAAATCTATCATGATATTCATTAGCGATATTGTACTTTATTCTATGAATTTAGAAGAACATAAGGAGAAT
>CM076569.1:732824294-732894819 GCA_034641835.2 Pinus albicaulis
TGATTCTTATTTATCCATTCACCATATAGAAATACAATAATTTTCAAACTACATAGTTACTTATCTTTTAATGCATGCTTGGAATCCCGCCTTCCTCTCTTGGATCCATTCTACATGTATTTTGTCATTAGTTGTCATATTTTCCCATATGCTTACAATAATTATAATTAAGAAAATGCAATAGGTTTTCTAAATCCTAAAAGCATTCCATAAATCACCCATAAATCACTCCATAAATCATATTTTTCCTAAATCCTAAAATCACTCCATAAGTCACTCTGTAATTCATATTTTTCTAAATTCTAAAATAACTCAATAAATCATCCATAAAGATCTCATGCTCTTTTTTTCAAGGCATATTTGTTTTTTCCTTATCCACAACATATCATTTATCCATAGCTTTCTAAAACTATTACTCATTAGTTCTAAAACTCATAAAATATACCAACTTGGAAATATAATTTATTTATATAGAAGAATATAAATCCTTCTAAATAAAATAATTACGAATTAATTATTGTAGTATTCTTGTAATTAAAAACTAAAAGAATATTCTTCGTGTAATATCGATATAAGAATTAATAATATTTAATTATTAAACAACCCTCATTTTACGATATTTTTTATAGTATCTTGTGTCAGGGATATTACAGAGAGTTTATGGTAGAACCTCTACGTATTCACAAGAAAAGATAAACATTGTTACCGAAGTGAGTTGTCACCCAAGTTAACCTCTAGTGAAGTCACTTTATCTGAGAAGAGGCCACTTGAGAAAATTCCAGCCTTATGCGAGAAGCATATCCATACATGTTTGAGGGGTAGGAGTGAACAATGGGGATGATGTTCCGCCCAAGGGGGGGAAGAGGTGACAACCCCAAGTACTAGAAACATTTTATAGTTCTTTTACTTTAAAAACTTGGTAAATAATGGGCTTCGTGAAGAAACATAGTGGAGCTACGATATTTAAAAATTATTATTATTATTATTACTATAAATTGAGCCGAGGCTAAGGCCTTCGATTCAAAATCTTCCATAAAAAGTTTAGAAATTATAGGGGAGAGAGTGGATCCCATAGGAACACCTTAATTCTTCTCATAGAACGCACCTTGAAAATTGAAGAAGGTCAAGATGAGGCAAAGGCCAACTAACTTAGAAGTTTCATGGTCAGAGATATGCTTAACGACATCAATGGCTTCCTTGATGGGGATTTTGGTAAATAATGAACCAACATCAAAGTTGACTAATAATTCCCTAGGTTCCAACCTGGTTTCCTTCCAAATAGCAGCACGGGGTATGGTTCAAAGCTTATACCTTACCTCTCAGTGAACACGCCACCTTCTATTAGTTAATTTACCATATTTATAGGCCACCTGTTCAGACTCTCTATCCCGTAAAGTCAGGTCAGCTAGTAGGTTGGGTGCCCCTCAAGTTAGGTCATCCCTCAAGTTTGAGGTGCCCCTCAGGAGGTCACCATCATCGAGTATCTTTACCGTTGCTCGGGGATGCCCTCAAGTTAGGTCACTGGTCTAACTTCCCATCCCTCATGAGGTTAGCCCCACACCTCTGGTACACCGATCAATCACAGTAAAGGTATACCCTTCTTTGATGAAGGAGGTTGAGTCCTTAACATAGGAGTCAGTGAGACCCATAAGGGGTTTAAGCTTCTGGGCTAAGAATTTAGCACGATGATAAGATGGACGACCTATTATGTTAATAATGGGTCTCAAAGGGGCCCCTGACTTATGAATTTTTGAGAGGCGATAAATCTTGGGGATGAGGGGATTTCTCTCAATAATATTTCAAGAGAGAGGAATAAGAGAGGGATCTAATTTAATGGCTTGGTAAATCTCATTAGGAATATATTTAAGGGGATCCTTTTATGCTTAACGTAACTGCCACTATTGGAAATATGGTCTAACATTTTTCTGAGATTATCAAATTTATCCATAATGATAATGGCACCACCTTTATCAGCCTTGAGGATGACAATGTTGGGGTTGTCCCTCAGGGAGTTTAAGGCAAGAACATCAAGTTTTATCAAGTTCCTTTTGGGAGGCTTAGTCTTCCTGATAAAAATGGAGCAATCTTGTCTAATAGTCTCCTGAACATTAGCAAGAAGATCCTTAATGCCATATTCAGTGCTAGAAATAATTTCATAAATAGGAATCTTCTTCGAGGCGAGGGCAAAATTAAGCCCCTTATTAAGGAGAGTGAAAAGAGAAGGGTCAAGTTCAAGCTAGACAGGTTAATGGAATTTTTCGTAGAGGGGAAATTATAAATATTAGGGTTGTTAATATTATCAGCATTATCATTAATAGAATAATTATTATTATCAATGTTCTTAATAGTATTATTATTAATAAAACTATTAATATTATTATTACTAATGTTGTTAAGGTTAATAAAATAAATTTTAGTAATAGTATTATTATTCATATAATTATTAATATTATTGTTACTAATGTTCTTAATGTTATTAATAACATTAGAATTATTAATATTACTGTTACTAACGTTTTTTAGGTTAATTAAATGATTGATTTTATTGTTAAATGTATAATCCATATTATAAATGTTATTGTTTTTCATATTATAAATGTTATTTTCTTTAATATTATAAATATTATTGTAATATTCATGATTGAATTATTATTAGAATTTTTATTAACCTTATTAGGGTTACAATTAAAAATATCGGACTCGTTTAGATCTTTGCCATCATATTCAAAAACCTTTCAAGATCTGATGCTCTTTTCAATGGAACGGCTGCATGAATTATCCGTATGGAGGTTATCACTAATCCACCATGACCATGAAGTGGAGATAATGCACAAATGGGAGGAGCGAGAGACAGAAGTTGAGGGGACAATGTTCACATTGCCCGAACGAAGAGCGATTATGCAGAGAGGGATGGAACGAAAATCATATGTGGAGTGGACCGTCTTCGATGCAGTGAACGAATCAATCGATGCTGGGGCAACGAGAGATACCTCTACTCCTACATGTTGCAAGAAAAACTTCAAGATCAGGACTCAATATTGATCAACCTCCAACGAGCTTGAAGCCGATGAAGAGGCCAAAATGTTGTTAGAGGTGAATGCAAACTAGGGAGTATGATCAGGAATTGAAAAATCCTTCAGGAATTTGCTTGAATCATTAGCTTTATCCATGGATGAGGTTGCAGTCAAAGCCAACGATATTGAAATTGAAGATGAAGTCACATCCCAAAAGTCTACGTTTCCAGAACAGACTGTAGAATTATCATTAGAGCAGTCTGGGACTATTAATGAATCTGAAAAGCGAC
The DNA here is from genome assembly GCA_034641835.2 of Pinus albicaulis. NCBI lineage: Eukaryota > Viridiplantae > Streptophyta > Pinopsida > Pinales > Pinaceae > Pinus > Pinus albicaulis. The sequence continues at coordinate 732,827,599 of CM076569.1, forward strand.
AAGGAGAGGAAGATGTTGAAGATGAATCTTAAGATGAAATCAAAGAAGAGCCCAAAGAATACTGGAAACCCATGATCGTGGGGCATCAATCTGTGTTTCATTAACCATGAATCTTCCTTGATCCAAAGAATGAGAAAATTCCCTTAGTAATTTGTGAAACTTGGAAGCGTGTTTTTCCTTTGAGCATTCCTCCATACAACGCACCTTAGCAGCTGAACCACCATATAAAACATTCGAAAGGGAAACATATATACCATTCACAAGATCCATATGGAGAAATAAAAGTTTTTGAAAAATAAAATCAAGCTCCCTTCCTAATTTCCCAATTTCCGATCTAATCAAAGCTAAACTAGTTTTAAGAAAAATAGCTTTATTTTTAGAATAACTTAGAGGATGTGAAATACGAGAAAAATACAAGAATCAATGATGCATCCATACATATTTTGAGAAAATTAATATCAGACTTTTTCTTAGCCACTTGTAATCGAGACCACTCAAAATGATGAGCCTTATCAGCCATATCCCTTCTCTGTAGGGTAATAATGTTAGATTTGAGACTTCTGTGATCCATAAAGTATATAAATGTCTTTTTGGATTAATCACATCATTATGATTTGGTCAATGTTTTGAACCAAATAATGTGGTTCATCCTTAGGAAAACATGAAAAATCCAATCAATCTTATTCAATAAATAGTGTGGATGCATCGTTGCCCGTTATTAGCCATAGAAAACTAGTCGTTCAAAACTAGTCATTTAAAAACTAGTTGTTAATGAATTAGTTAATTAGTTAATAGGAAGTAATATTAAATATTTTTAATTAAAATTATTGATTAATTTTTTTTAAATTAATAGATATTATAATAAAAAGAAGAATATTTTTGTATATTTCAATATAAATTTTTATGTTAGAGATTTATTTATTTATTAATCTAATAGGCTAAAAACCCAAAGTTGGGAAACACTTTTTGGTAGATGGCCAAAATTTGGGTGAAATTTTTAATTTCTCGTTCGAGAAAATAGTCAACTAAATTTCTCAACAGAGAGTTTTTAGAACTCTCGTCTGAGAGATTTTTAATGTTTCGCTCAAGAGTTAGATTGGGCTTGACCAGAGTTAAAATACTCTCGGACAAGAGTTAAGTATTTTATCGTCTGAGAGTTTTATTGACATAAACTCTCGGATAAACTCTCGGACGAGAGTTGTAAAACTCTCGGACGAGAGTTTAAAAAATCTCAGCCTAGATTTGTTTTAACTCTCATCCGAGAGTTTTATTCTTATAAAAAAAACTCCAAAATCCTCTCTCCTCTGACATTTGGCAAACCTGTACACTGGAGCACTGTCGTTTTCGAGCCACTGTGAGCACCAATGACAAATTGGATATCTAGCCATGCAAGTCTCGAAAACGATTTTTTTTAAGGTAAATTGTATTCTTTGGGGTACGTTCTCAATCACATAATAAAAAAATGAATGCAACAAGATCTACAGGTACTTTTTTCATTATATGCTATGTATTACATCGTTCCCACATGAATTTTATTTTCATGGAAATTTATGGTCACTAATTAGCTTAGAGGTTTTATTCCTGAAATTATTTTTATGGTCATATTTCCTTATATTTTGTACATTGGTTGCAAGGGTGGTTCAATAAATACTGATCTCGATTCAAATTGAGCTGAAACATTATTTATTAAGAGGACTTCAAGGATTCATAACTAGCCTAGGTAATAGATATTATAATTGGCAAAATCCTCTTTAACTAATTTCTAAGAACGAAATTTATAGTTTTCCCTTAATTTAATTAATTTCCATTAGTATATAATGTGTACCCCGGTATACTTATGTAATACAAAGGTTTTAATACTCGTTTGAATTGAGCGTAGAGTAATAAAATCCTCTTTCCATCTTGAATTTTACAGTTTATGGTCTCATAGAGGTTTACATACAGAAAACCCTCTTTTTGCTCGAATTGAGGGTATAGTAATAAAATCCACTTTCCATCTTGAATTTTATAGCTTATGGTCTCATGGAGGTTTACATACAGAAAACCCTCGTTTTTGAGCCACCGTGAGCACCAGCGACAAATTGAATATCTAGCCGGATAAGTCAAGAAAATGCATTTTTTTTAAGGTAAATTGTATTATGTGGTCTATGTTCTCAATCAAGGAATAGAAAAACAAACGCAACTAGATGGAGTGATCAAGCATAGGACACTGACTCAAAATTGTTGCTCAACTATACCATGGAGGATTTTGTCCGTTAGACTTCTTAAACTTGCCAAGCTATGTAAATTTTTTTTCCCATGGTGTTTGTTTTCTTCTTTTGAATATTGTAAATTGGAAAAAAAATGGTTTATAAGGAAATACCTTGCATGTCCAACATATTGAGGGGTGAAATTTTTTGATTTTATGTGATGTAATAGCATCTTTCATTACCCGTGTACTAAAATCCTCTATGGAGTGTCATGCTCTGCAAGCCATCTTTGGTTTATGCGAGCCATGCTTTGTGAGCCATCTTTGGTTATCTATTTGATGTTTGGAAGTTATATCCCTTTGTTGAGTTTTCCTTTCACATGAATACTCCATTTGTTTCTCAGTGTATTTTTTGTATATTTGGCATAGTACTAAATATGTCAACTATAGGGGTCTGCCTCAAAAAGGATTTCAACAGATGTTGAAATTATACCCCAGTATAGGCCTCAAACCAGGGCAAATATGTTCCTCAGATTAGTCTTTTGTCCAAAAAAAATTTAACAAAAATTAGGGCTTAACCAAGAAAAAAAATTTCAACCTTCTTCATATTTTCGATATTCACTAAGTCTCAGATATCTCCCACGATTTTGTAGTAGAATACTGATCTTATAAGGGTTGAATTGCTAGGGTTCAAGGTGGCCAATTTTATACTTTAGGGGGGCTGAATCCACAGTCCACTATGGAGTACAAGTTGTAGAGCAAAAGGAGTCAAAGCCAAGGTTTTTTGTAAATATCCCTATCAGGTTTCCTTCCAGATCAAATTGATGTAATTTTATTGCAATTTATTAATAAAATAACTGGGGTTCACAATGCTTTTTCTCTATGTTGGTGTTGCAATTTATTATTGAATCTTCTGCAAAATTTAATAGTGGATTTCTTGAATTTAACTCCTGGAAATTAAGTAAAATATATAATAGCTATATTACATAGTAGGAGCATGCACTATATTATCACATATTGATATGATTGTCTGGGATTCAATGTTGCAGTTCCTCAAACACATCCAAGCTATCACTCAGGGTTGTACCAATAACAGTCTTATTATTAGGTCTATATTTAAGGGAAAAATATTTCTAGTTTCTGAATATTACCCAGGAATCTGTGATGCCAGAATATATGGGAATTTCTATGAATGGGATCCTTACAGAAACATTTGTCCATTTCAACTAGATATGGATAATGACTCTGTTGACACAAATATTTCCTTTTTAGAGATTGCAACATTCCTCCTCGGTTTGATAAGAGAAACAAGAAAACTATTTTTATACAAAATAGTACCCAAAGAAATTTTAGGTAATAACACTCAAACATCCAGCACGTATGGCACCTTTTTTTACCTACATATGGTACTTTTAATACCCATTTTCTGATTAGAAATCAGGATCTGTGATTTCATGGAGAAATTCAAAATGCATGAGATCATAATTAATTTCAGAATTAATTTTCTTCGAAGTACTAATAGGAACTCCCCTATAAGACAATATATTTTAAGCTTATGTAAAGGTTTGAACTAACATGGCAAACAAACTAACAATTACAATAGCACAACTACTAACACAATATAAATTGAGCATTCCTCTAAATTATCATCACATGGAAATCAACAATTAATTATGGTTACTTCATATTAGATCCATACCAAGCGCCGATAAAAGAATGTCCATGTAAGGTACATCACAACATCTTATTTTCACAAAATAGTTACAGCAACAAGCTCTGCATTGATGTGATCATGGAGATGAGGTGTTGGTCCTAAAACCATCTTTGGGGCATCAATATTCAAGAACTAATATCTCACCAACTAAGAGGACCCATAGAATGTGCCACCTATCAAACAAAATGGCCTTGCAATGGCTACCATTCTAGATTGTCCTTGTACCCAAATCCACTTGATTTGTGCATGCAAATCATCAAATGAATGCAAGCCTATAAACCCTTTGAAATAAATAACAAACTCTTCCAACACTACAAGCACTATTGGATACCACAAAGCATCAATTGTGTAGACATATAATTAGATAAGTATTTATCTAGTGGAAAGATATTCAACTAGAAGATCCACATGGGAATATACAACTATTTCCTCACCTTGACTCTTAAGGACAAAGTTTCTTTCCAATGGATAGGGGGTGTGAAGGTCATAGCCTAAACCCCTTATTTATATAACTTATTAAAGTATGAGGAAACCTTCATTCAGGAGGGCCCATTAAATAGCTAGCTAATAGTCACCCATTACAAAAAGGGCCCAATTTGTTAAGAGGGTCAAAATTAGTTATTATTCTCTCATTATAAGTACGGACTTGGGTATTTTAGGCTCTCTATGGATAGTTATCTATTGTGTGGAAGGTTATGCAATGTATTGTCAACGACCTTGATTTTATTTGGAGCACAGTTCTTGCAAGGTACACCCTTGAAGAGGAAAATTAACATAGCTCTATATATCTTATAATCAAAGAGATATTTGTTATTGTTTATCTATCCTTCTCTTGTATTCCTAGATTTTTCACTAAATTTAGTAATTTCCCAAAGTTTTGGAGTTGATTAAAAGAAAAATTGTGTCGAAGTTCTTTCTTCGGCATGTAGTGAGAAAATTTTTGGGCACAAAATAAAAAAATAAAAAAATATATATCTTTGTTGGTTTATTTTAGAAAAGAGAGTATATCAGTGTTCAAGTAGTTTGAAATTTTCTATGCAGAGCTTGGAGAATGCAATTTTAAAATTAAATTCCTCTTGAAAAATACCGTATCCTAGAAGAAAAGAATTGTCCAAAACGAAGTACACTAATTGGAGATATCATTTATGTAAACTCAACATATTTTAGACTTTTTCTTGGAAGGCAACAGATTCAATTTATTGGATACGTTTTGATAGATTGTAAAAATTTCTTCCAATCCAGTGACAATAGGTCTAATGATCTTGTAGCATTTCATGATTGGGGTCATAATAGCCAATCAAAGAAGTATAGAAGAAGTTGTGAACATTTCGCAATTTCAGCCTCAAAACATACCTTGCAAAAGTTATTTTCTTTCGATTTTAGGATACCTTTCCTTTGGTTAGCAAACTCATAAATATTTAAACTTTATTTTGGGATTATGTTCTAGTTCCCTTTAATAACACAGTGATCTATCCATAACTCGGTAATACTACAGTAGAGGAACAATAAACGTAGGAAATAAAGTGGAATGACATCGTGTGAAACACTTGTAACCCTTGCTAGTATCGCTTACAGTACTACGACATAAGACAATACTTGTAAACAAAATATCACCTCCATGTACCTTTCGGAATATAAGAATTCGCATAATTTGTTTTCTAATTTGTTAATGATGGGCAGAAAGTTGATTTGACACTATAGCAACAATGGCATCAGGCAAGCCCTCCAGACACCTCTCCATGAGAGGAGGATTCTCAGGTACATTGGACATTTAGTTATGTCATGTTTTCAAGTAGATTATATTTATTGTTCGTTGTGAAAATTTGATTAATGTGAAAATTTATTGTCCTAAACAGGTGGACACACTCATATGACTTGTGTGCCCAGACACCAAATCGAACAAGAGGAGCCCCATATACCTATTCCCATTCATCCCCAATTTCTTAGATCTCATTCTAAGGGGTCTATTATACACGGTATAGGTACACATTAGGTTGCTAGTTAAAATGTTCAAGTTTATGTTATATTCAATGTTGAAAGGGTGAATTTTTTTTCTTCAAATGACATGTGTTTAATGTGAAAATATTATGCTCCATAGGTGCAAATGTAGGAGTTAGGGTTGGCCCTATTGCTAGTGAGGGACAAAGGAGAACAAGGTCTCATCCTGTGGCGTCCATCCCAAACTTGGATAGATCTCGTTCAGGTAAAATATAAAGGAAAAATTATTGTTTGATATATGTTTAATGTGAAACTTATTGTGTGTCTCATGTATTTCTGTGATAAAACAATTTAATGTTTTGTACAATGGCTATTACAGGCCTTGATTCCTTGAAAGGGAACAATCCTAGTCTGATGAGCAAAGAGGATGAGATAGTTTTTCCACAAGGTATTTTCAAATAACCGGACTGTTGATCAGAGGTTTTCATTGATGTCTACCCAAGCAGCACCAAGGGCTACCCCAATATTGCATGGGAATTTTGACCTACCAAATTAATATATTCTGGGTCAAGAATGCTTTTGATGGTTTCTATTTGTTGAGATGTTTCCGTTGATATATGGCACGCCATGTAATTCTTCATGGTTTGAGAGATATTCATGTTTTAAGTTTGTACCCCAAGTTAGTGGGCTAAAACCCCATGGGGTTGTGGCATGGGTCATTGAAAAGTCATAATTAATATTTTTTTAGTTTCTTAAAATCCCTCCCACATTCACTTGTTGAAGCCTCTCTCAACCTAAGCATTTGTGTTCCTTTTTTTTACTGCTATCATTGTACATACACTGATAATAATTGAAGATTAACTAATGCTCTAATTGAAAGGAATATTGATTCACCCCCACTCTCAGTATTTCCAACAATTGGTATCAGAGCTTGGTTCCTTCAATAGCAGTTTAACAACTTGAAGGATGTCATGGAGCATACCAAGAATGGTGTACCTCTATTCAATTAAAATAATTATGCACTCTAGAAATGAAGAATGGAGGTCTATCTCTTGGCGCAAGGTTATGAAGTATGGGACACTGTTCAAAATGAATTTAAATCAACAGCGGATGAACAAGGTAAGAAGAATTTGGTAAATTATGCAAAATAAAAGAATATTATTATCATTGGACTTATTGAATCTACTTATCATAAGGTGTTGGGTTGTAAAACCACAAAAAATGTATGGGACAAGCTTGAGAATATATATGTAGGTGACTCAAATGTTAAAGAAGAAACACTTCAAATATATAGAGAAAAATTTGAGCAACTCAAAATGAAAGAAGATTGCAACATTGCTGCATACTTCCAATACGTTGACGAAATAACCAATACTCTGGAAGGATTAGGAGAGCCAGTTGACGAGAAGAATATTATAGGAAAGATTCTTAGAACGTTACCAGGGAGATTCAACCCAAAGGTATCAGTCTTAGAATATAGTGCAAATCTGGACAAACTTAGCAAAGAGGAATTACATGGAGTTCTCATAGCATATGAAATGAGACTTGATGAAGAAGAGGGTACTTCACATCTAGAAACTGTGTTTTTTGCATCTAAGAAAACCAATAAGGAAAAACAACCTTCAGTTGAAAAGACATGCACCTGCAAGTGTGAAGAAAAGGGAGATGATGAAGAAGGTCTTTCAGATGAAGAATATGCTTACTTTACGAGAAAACTAAAAATTGATAAGGGAAAATTCAATGGTAAACATCCATTGATATGTTTCAACTGTGGTGAGGTTGGCATTTCACATCAAAATGTCCGAACAAAAGTGATGGAAAATCAAAAGGAAAGAAAGGCTTTTATAAATTCAACAAGCAAGGATCCAAAAGGAACTTTCTCTTTAAAGAAGATAGCTCATCATCCGATGAAGACAATGACAATGAAGAATAAGCCAATGAGAGAGTATTTTTTATGGCCAAGCACAATAAAAAAGAGGTATCAAACAACGAAGAAGAAGGATTGACCATAGAAGAATTTTCTAAGGAAGCAATCAAGCCTATAAAAGAGTTCAAGGCAGAGAAGATTTGTTCCAATACTCTTGAAGAACAAGTTCAAAGTCTCAAAATTGAAGTTAAAGAACACAAATGCATTGAAGAGTCACTTCAAAAGAAGTTGGAAGAAAGCAACCAAGAAAAGGAAAAATTAGAATCCGAAGTAGCCTCGCTAAGTAAGGAAGTGATGAAAGGAAAAATTATCCAAAACTATGCCAACAACTCAAGGGCATTGGAAGAACTCATCAACAATCAACGATCTTACAACGACAGAACTGAGATTGGTTACAAAGAAGAAGAAGCGGGACCTTCTACAACAAAATACAATGAACCTATGAGATCTGACATGCATGTAGACTTCATTGGACAAGATTCGCAAGAACAACCTTGGAAGAAAATTCCTCGAAGAAGATTTCCATCCACGTACCAACATATTTTTTATGGCTACTGTTATTCATGTGGAAAATTTGGTCATAAAGTTGTAGAATGTTGCACGTACCCCAGGAACGGATACAATTCCAGGAGATCTATCAAATATGAACCTCCCAGGGCTCAACGAAACATCAATAGATTTGAATATTTAATAAATAATATTGAATGTTACAAATGTCGAAAATTTGGACACGTAGCCAAAGATTGCAGACTTGAAAATCCTCTAGAAGAATCTTCGAAGCCACAGAATGAACGGACATGGAAGAAGAAGAAGACTGATAATTGTGCTCTCACTCTCAAGGCTCAAAACAAAAAAGATGTTTGGTATGTTGATAGTGGTTGCTCAACGCATATGAATGGAGATAGAAAGAAATTTGTATCTCTGAAAGAGAAGAAGGATGAAACCGTGTCCTTTGGAAATGATGGATCTTCAAATGTTATAGGATCATGCACCATCACTATCGAAAGCAAATATGCTCTAGTCAAAAATGTTCTATTGGTTGAAAACATGAATCACAATCTGCTTAGTGTTGGACAAATGTGTGATCAAGGACACACAATACTATTCAACTCCACAAAATGTGAAATCAGGAAAGGCAGGTATGGAAAAATTGTGGCTACAGCAAGTTGAGCTCCAAACGACATATATGTTCTGGATGAAGTAACTAAAGCACATCTAATAACTAAAGAGGATGATATAATATTTGGTAGCAATGATGATCAACTAAGTAAGAAGTTTGCTACAAATATGCAAAGTGATTTCGATATATCTTTACATGGTGAGCTGGAATACTTCTTATGGCTTCAAATATTTTAGCAAGAGAAAGGAATATTTATATGTCAAGCTAAGTACATCAAGGAAATGGTCAAGAAATTCAAAATTGAATATTTCAAACCCATCCTTACTCCGATGGTAATAAGTTGCAAATTGAGCATAGACGACTCATCTAAAGATGTGGATAAAAGGTTGTACAAATATATGATTGGTAGTCTTCTATATGTAACAGCCTCCCGGCCAGATGTTATGCAAGCAGTTGGACAAGTAGCAAGATTCCAAGCAACACCAAAAGAATCACATATTATTGGCATCAAAATAATTCTTCGATATCTAAAGGGAACAACGGAATATCACTTGTGGTATCCTAAGGGTAACAATATCATTATTTATGCCTTTACAGATACAGATTGTGTAGGAAGCATTGATGATCATGAGAGTACTCGTGAATCATTGGAATATCTTCGCTAGAAGCTTGGGATTCTCCCAAGTCCTCATTATATTTTCCTTGTTCAGAATATAAAGGGGGAGTGGAAGTGTGTACAGGTCCGCAGGATGGTTGTGTGTCAGGGGGCGTTACCCTTTTCCATTGATGTCAAAGGGGGAGAGAATGTTGTAGGAAGAGGTGTCATAATTGCAGGGGGGGTACTTGTTTTGCCATCAATTCAAAAGGGGAGATTGTTGATCAACGATTTTCATTGATGTCAACCCAAGTAGCACCAGGGACTACCCCAATATTGCATGGGAATTTTGACCTACCAAATTAATATAGTCTGGGTCAAGAAGGATTTTGATGGTTTCTACTTATCTAGATGTTTCTGTTGATATATGGCACGCCATGTAATTCTTCATGGTTTGAGAGATATTCATGTTTGAAGTTTGTACCCCAAGTTAGCGGGCTAAAACCCCATGGAGTTGTGGCATGGGTCATTGAAAAGTCATAATTAATATTTTTTAAGCTCCTAAAATCCCTCCCACGTTCACTTGTTGAATCCCCTCTCAACCTAAGAATTTTTGTTCCTTTTTTTTACTATTATCATTGTACATACACTAATAATAATTGAAGATTAACTAATGCTCTAATTGAAAGGAATACTGATTCACGCCCCCCCCCCCCCTCTCAGTATTTCCAACACAGAAAAGGTTTTTAAATACAAATTTTCCTTATAAATTATTTAATTTTTAATATGTACAAAAATTTAACATGTTACAGGTGGTGGTCGTCGCTTTTGTAGGGGGAGAGGTCATAGGGTTCATGAGTTTGCTCGAAATCTGAGTTATGAGCCCCTTTACACCCATCCCGATGATACTCCTGAGGAGATGCCTTAGGAAGACACCATCTCCTTACTTACTGTTGATGGGATTAGGGAGCATTCCATGAGATTACGCACTGAATTGAAAATTTACAATCTCTCTGCTCCTAGTCGAGATTGTCTCCAAATTGTTTTGCACAATTTGGAGAGTTTGATAGAGACTTATCGTGGGGTTGGACCATCAACCCAAGTTTTCTTTGACATGATGCGTAGGAGGAGAGTGTCAGTGATTGGTATCCACTCCTACAATAAATTTAAAAGTAGGATCACTAAATAAATGGCTTTGTCACTATTTGACTTGCGGCCTGAAGACCAAAAACATATAAATATTGCAAGATTCAATGATCCCAATATTGCACCTTATATTTATGAGAAGTTCTTGTATGCATATGTAAAGTTTCCAAATAATTATTAGGTGCCGCAATATTTTTTTAGGATGTTGTATGTTGAATTCCGGGAGCACATGGACCCTAACTATACAGATACGGGGTCCAAATTATATGGATATGGAAAAGGTCGTACATATGAATAACCTAATGCTATGCGAGATGTTGGGTTTAGGCCTCCAACACCTTGTTTAGCACCTCGACCACCTAGGGTAGTTAAAATTCTAGAGGAGTTAGCGCTTATCTCCAGTGTTGCATCTCGGATGAGCGAGAAGATACAAGAACATATTGCAGCTACTTTAGGAGGGGTGGAAGTCGGCTTAGGGACAAGCCAACCTTCATCTAGTGCAGGAGTTCATTCAATTGTGAGTATTCCAGATGACGTGTTGAGGGAAATGGAGCAAGATGAGCTTCTGGAGTATGCATCCTCCTGTAGAGACCACTATGAGCGAGCCATTAGACAACAAATGCACACCATGGGTGAGGTATGTATAAGCATGTTTCGATCCATTTTAAAATACACATTTATAAGATGAGCTAGAGTGCATGTAACATGTTTTTTTGGTGTATATACATTTAGTCTCCAAAAATTTACGCCAATATATTTATTTAACTTAAATGCAGTTTACAAGATTCTTAGAACAACATTGCTTTACCCGAGATCCTCATTCTGTAGATCATGGACATGATCATGTACATGTGCCACATTCATTACTATATATCTATATTTTTGTACGTCAAATTCAAAATTAATTTATGTCACATAATTTTATATGGTATGAGTCTTAACATTATGGAATTTTCATGTTAGCGCTACACATGAAGGGCTTCCTGAAGACATGATACCTTCATATGTTCCAGTGGTCTCAAAGGTATTATCTATCTATATTTTTACGTTAAATTGCAAGTGACTTTAAGATGAACATAATTTTATATGGTGTGGCTCTTAACATTATTGAAATTTTAGGTATGTGCTACACATCAAGGGCTTCCTGAAGAGATTATTCCTTCTTAAGTTCCAGTCGTGACATAGGTTTCGATACTTTTCGTTAAGAATATTTATTATGTTTATTATATTTCTTTTCACAAACTTTTCTATTAACTTTGGTTTCTACTTTTCAGGCTACATATAATATTGAGATTATGCAAACTGAGCCCCAAGGAGATCGTGTAGGTTTTGGGCCAAAGAGTCTACATTTTTAGGTGAGTTAAATAATGCATCAATTTTCAATAATGCTGAAGAATATGATTAAGATGGTCTTGCAAGCTGGAAAGTTGTTGATTTTGATTTAGTTAAGTTGATATTCGATAAAATTGATATGGAACATAGAATGGAGGAAGATACAATGCATATGGAACAGAAAACAGAGGAACTTTCATTGCATAGCTTGCCCAATAGTAGTTGTCATGACCTAGGTCACTTCAAATAGTTTGACAATATAAAGGATCCTATGGATCACTTCTACCACCAAGAAACAAACTAGGTATACATTTATTAAAGGGCATGCTCTTCTCATCCGTTTTTGTGATTTTTGTTTCCAAAAGAAATGTTCTTTTCCATGTTTATTGTGTATGAATGAAGTTTTTAAACATTTTTTCACATCATATTAATAAGCGTATATGAATGAATAAAGTTCGGTAGGAATGGAACACTCACCAAGAAAATTTACCAGGTTTGTTAGATGGAAATCATAATGTTTACATAGATTGTTAGGGAATAGTTTATAGGAATTTCTTTCATATCCTGATGTGATCAATAGTTAACTCATAATGGAAAAACCTTATTATTTTTGGGACATCCAAGATTCATAACCTTCGCATAGAAATTATTTCAACAAGTGTACAGTATAAGTTATAAAAAGTAGTACTACAGGTCCTTACATACATGTGGCAATATTAACATATTTGTACAACATTGATTTATGTGTAGCATGATGGCTTATGGATGAGGGCGTGGCAGCAGAGTATACAAGAGGGTGCACCAATACTTTTATAGGCTTTCAAATTTTACCTATTTTTTCCCTATTTATATTGTATAGCATCGAGTATGTGTGTATCTTTGCCTAAGACTTTAAAGTGGTATTTTGATGTTCAACTTAAACAATTCATAATGGATATTTTTAAGGTTTTTTTGCAAGATTTGATTGATGATCTCACTTAAATTTTATTGAATGTCTTGTAGAAGTACAGTGAAGATGGAAGACACACAACCAGATTTGTTTGATCACCTTCCTGAAGATTAAACTTTCAATTTGATAGATCCACTAATTTATAGACAGTTGAGAGGTTCATTTATGTATCTAGTGAATGCTAAAAATAATTTTTAATTTTCAGTAAAAACTTTGAGCCATAATTAATTCACTAGGTTACTGCAAAAAATGTGTTGCAATACTTGAAGAGCATATTACACTATGGTTTGACATATGCTAGAGATGAAGAATTGATGTTGCATGGTTTTGTGGATTCTACCTAGGCTAGACATGCAGGTGAAAAGAAGATTTCTTCAGGACCCTGTTTTAGTTTGGGTTCAAGTCTGATATCCTGGTTCAACAGGAAGCATTAAACAACAACACTTAGTTTAACAGAGAAAAAATCCATTGCAACTAGCCATGCTAGTTGTGAATCCATCTGGATTTTCACGTTAATTGAAGATTTGATCAATTGGATGTTGGAGCCTACTGTGGTATCCTGTCACAATCATAGTGGTATCAGACTCTCTGAGATTCCAATGTTACACTAACCATTCCAAGCACAAATATCTAGCACCATTCCCTCAGGGATCAAGCTCACATAAAAAGTTAATTACAGAGTTTCCCTATTAGATATTAGAGCCTACAGTGCTCCACTGTGACAATTGGAGTTGCATCAAACTCTCTAAGAATCCAACATTTCACTAACCGTGCCAAGCACATAGATATCCAATAGAATTTCCTTGGGAACAGATTTCTAAAGAGTGCAATGATACTAGAGAATATTCATTCAAATTCAAAGTTATGGGCATTTCAAAAAAAGCCCTAGCTGGGGAGAAGTTTAATAAATTGACTAAGAGACTCAAACTAGTGGAAATCTGAAAACACTTTCCTCACTAAGAGGGAGTGTAACATCAGATCCTTGATGGCATAGCAGTTCCAGCAGAAGGGAACATAATTCCTGTATAGACAGAATGAAGGAGTAACAGATTAGAGGATGGTGCAACACTAATGTTCTTGAGAGAAGCATTGGAACTATGTATAAGAGAATGAGTGAGGGTGCAACAAATCAGAGGATGGTGCAGCCCTAGTGTTCTTGGGAGAATGTTGGAGTTATGTCAGAGAGAATGAGTGAGGGTGCAAGAATGCCTTAACTTAATGCACCAAGCTCTTCCAGTTATGTTCGTAGAAAATTTTGGTTGCTCTTAGAATCATTAGAGTAGGCCACGGATCACTATGACAACTATGGGACTAGCAAGTGGAGTTGGTAAGGGCACAAACCGAAAGGAGGATTACGCATACATGAGTGCCACAACTATCCTCCAATCTGGGTGCAATATCTTTGGCACTTCCATCCAAATAAGAGGGAGTGTTGGTTAAGTGGATTAGGGTTAGGGTTTGACTAAGTCAACTTGTGCACTTCATATATGTGAATAGATACACTGTATCTTCCCTCTTCTTCATATTCTGTAAAGGATATGTTGGGTGCACTGTTGTGTTCATTGATAAGTTTTGGACTTTTGATTTGAACTTATACATTGTAATTTTCTTCTTTAGAGTTTGAAATAGAATACAGATGCATTCTTAAATGGTTTTGTTTAGCTTATTTTCACTATTCATAATTTCTAGTAGTATGTGTTTGTAGATTAATGTGGCTAAAATTAAGATTGATGCTTTCAAGTTTTAAGCTACGTAGGTTTAAATTTGAGTTTTATGGGTGCAACAGAAAACTCCTTATCGCCCTTTGAAATTTAACATGCATATCTATGGAAAGAGAAAGCTTACACCATGGATTTGGAATCTCTTATGGGGAGGAATCCAATAAGGGTGGCACACCATGTACATCATTTATTGTTTTACATGAAGGATATTGAGATTATATGAGGCCATTTACAAATTTGGATTGTACATTATAGAATGCATTGGATTGTACATTGTAGAATGCACGCAAGTTATTCTCTAGCCAAATTGATTAGTGCATTTTCTAAGGTATATCAAGCTTATATACAATACATAGCTACTGCTATACAAACTCGATGAGAAATGATCAGCAATTATCTTGGGTGATTGGGTTGCCGACTAAACAAGACTAGCGATTAGATTTTCAAATACAAAACAATAATATCCTCGTGTTAAAAATAATTTTACTTGGGGCAGATCCTCATATTTGCAAAAACTAGTCTTATCTACTAGCAACATGTCAATATGGCAAACCCTTGCTTTTGTTCTGCAATCCTTCTCAGGCATTTATCTACTCTTAAACCCTTTAGGTCACATCTATTAGCAATTGTACAAAGATACAATCAAATTAACAGATGGCATTCTCAAGCAAAAACCATAACAAGTGGCATATCAAGTTAAATCATCAGTGATAAGTGATGATGGGAAGATCCTCGACTCTGGAGATATATTCATTTTGCAACAGGTGAGAGTTAATATTCACATCCATTTGTATTTCTCAACTATCTCTTCTTTAGCATCGACAAGATCTAGAACTAGAAATGGATTCCCTTAATCACATTGGCACAAGGCAAAGGTTTGGATGTGGTTATTTAAGGAATGGCTAGGTTCCACAATTCCATGGTGTGCAGTTGTTACAAGTAGCCATTGGTAAGCATTGGAGGATTTTTCTTTTGGTTCGTCACGTTGAGAGGTTTACCTCTTCAATGCAAGACCTTCCTCCATAACTAAAGATCACTAAATCCAATTGGTTTCTGGAGAGATTGTTGGAATATCTTGGGGGATTTTTGGAAATAATTCACCAATAGAATGACATGGTGGAGTGGAAACGAAAATTGTTTCAATTGTTACTGGAAACAAAGTAGGTGAGGAAAAGGAGAATCTTGGAACAATTCAAGGAGGAAGTTTGCTTAGAGATGATTACACTTGATCTAAGGGTGATTAAACTAGAATAATTAACAACATGGGTGACATATATTACATGGAGGTAGTTGGGACTAACGTTGAGCCAACAAAGAAGAGATATGCCTAAAACAAACAACTGGAAATTTAGGATAAAGTTGGAGTGCAATGGGCTTGGTACCACTGCTTAAAATTGATAAACTCTCTACAATTTTGTTTGATTATCATGTTCTGCAAATATACATTTTCTATTTTGGTTTTTCTATTGAATATTCAGTTGGAATGTTTTTAGAATTGGGGAAAAGATAACCACAAGAATAAAATCTCCATTTTGTGGATCAATTAAAGGGTCTAAAATTCTTGGTCATGAGGAATGTTGTAAGGGTTTTGACCCAATCCTTATTGATTTTTCCATATTTTCACCCCCACACTCACTATCATTGAATTTCCCACATTTTTTTTATAAATTATCTTCTTCAACCCCATTGTCATTGAGTTTTAAATATTATCTTTTCCTACCCCCAATATTATGAGTTTTCCATATTATCACCCTATTGTCGCTCCTACAACACCCTGCAAACTTTCACTACATTCGCATGTTGGAGCCTACCTTATTTTCATATAAAATGTCGCCTTGGTATTCAAATGTTGTTTTGTGTTGTTTGACATGTTTCAAGTGTTCTTGAATGTTCCCTGCACTTGAGAAGGTTTATTTGGTTGAGAATTTCCTTTTTATAAGGAATATATTAGAGATGCACACGCATCAGACTACAGTTTTAATAAATAGGTACAATGAGTTTTACTGTTTTGGAAATTTTACAAATTAATAAATTCAATTTTGGAAATTTTATAATTTAATATTACAAATCAATAAAATCTACAAACCTTGAACATTTTACACTCGACCTTGGGGTAACATCGAGTTTCATCTAAAGTTGAAATAAGAGTCTTTTAAAGTGTATTGAAAATTACCAAAATCTAAAATTTTAGATGATTTTAAATTTATTTTTATAATAGTCAAATAATAATAACAAGAGAAAAAATAAACAAATGGAAAGAACAATATTATTAATAGAAGTTTATTATACATCAAATTCATATATTGAAAAATGATTTTAATTGATTTGTCTTTATTCATATTCACAAAAAATTTAATCACAATGTAAATAATTTTTCATGGAAACCCTCCACTCTTTGAGGTTTGTGTTATTTTAGCCAGTGTTTAAAGATAATTTCCCTCAAATAAAAGTACAAAAATTTCCTTTTTATGGAAATCATTGTGTCTTTTTAATAATATTGTATAATTCATATAATGTGTTGTTAATGTTTTTGTTTGTTTTTGTTGAAAATTTTTTATGGCTCTCAAGGGTAACACATTTAAATAATAATATTTTTTTATAATTTAAGGTGGTTGGTTTCAAGGTTTAAAGACTAGTTTAAATGTTTATATATATATATATATATATATATATATATATATATATATATATATATATAGAGAGAGAGAGAGAGAGAGAGAGCTTTATTATAAATTAATGGATGAAAATAATAAATATAACATGATTATCACATTAATTTTCAAAGCGTTTTGTATATCATTCAATTTTAAAATATTTATTAGAATTAGAATTAAATATTAATTTTTTTAAATAGAGGCTAACTAGTTTTGTTTTGTAAAGCTGTGAGGGTTTTAAAATTGGAATATCATGTAAAAACAAACCTCAAAAACCTCATACAACTATGAACCAAGTTCTATTTTTGGATTAGATTCTCAAGGATAGTTTTCTTCAGAAAATTTACTAACTATGTATCCACAAAGCACAATACATGAGTTTATTTTGAAAGAGGCTCGTTCTCTCTCTTACAAGCAGCGGTTTGGTTTCAATAAGGAACTTCAATATCTCGAACACAATTTTTATTAACCATCATTATAGAAGAATAGTTAATCCTTCATTCGTGAGGGTTCCATTTGTAGCACAACAAAGCCTAATAAGAAGAAAATAGGCTTGTATCACCCACTACTAGCTCCCTATCAACCATAGGAGTCTATCTCCATGGACTTCGTGAG
The DNA here is from genome assembly GCA_034641835.2 of Pinus albicaulis. Classification (NCBI taxonomy): domain Eukaryota; kingdom Viridiplantae; phylum Streptophyta; class Pinopsida; order Pinales; family Pinaceae; genus Pinus; species Pinus albicaulis. The sequence goes on from CM076569.1 coordinate 732,845,498, forward strand.
AAAATTAATTAGTCATTCAATCACACCATAATTACACCTTTATGCTAGTATCTCATTTTTCTAGCATCATCAATTTCATTCTTTGAAGTAAGATTGTCTAGCATCAATTCACATTCAAAAATAGGTTTCTGATTTTCACATGGATGGATACACTTTGGCCTCCCACTCACCATTGTTTCAAATCACAAATTTTTTTTTTCTCAACCAATTGTGAAGTCAGAGATCTTGAGTTGAGCCATGTGGGAAGCTAGTTGAACATTTTATAAAAACACATAACTCATAGGAAAATTCCTATATGAAATAGATCCCCTACACTTCAGTGCTACAAAGGCACGTGCTTTGTAGTGTAAAACGTTTCCAGAAAATATTTATAACTACTTAAGGTGATGGCATAAAAAAGAGAAGCAAATGATGGAAATCATTAATGTGATTGGGTGGGTCAATGTTAACTCCATTTCAATCTTTTATTGCAACTAAACATCAATTTAATTCTTTGAATAAACTGTCCAACATAAATGCAAATCCAAAAACATATTTATGCTAGTATCTCGTTTTTCTAGCATCATCATTTTCATTCTTTGCAGTAAGACTGTCCAACATCAATGCACATTGAAAAATAGATTTTCCTTACTACAAGGATATGGAAAATAAAAGTAGGAGACCTCCATCATGAGAAGAGACAATAATGAAGAGATTTGGCACATAAAATGTAAACTAATCTAAACTAATGAAGAGATGCAAATATTATGACATTTGATATCAAAACTAAACTAAAAATAAAATAATATGTATGTAATTAAATATTCGTTCATCACCATCATATCCATGCAAAAAAAGGGGCATGTTAAGATCATCTAGGAGTAAACATCATGGACACATTAAATCACCATATCATGGACACATTAAATCACCATAACATAATTATCTAGCAAAGCACCCTTATCTAGTAGATCATAATATATTTTTCGTACCAGCACACATTTAACCATCCACATGTCCATTTATTTGAAGGCAATCCACAATATAGTCTTAAACGATATAAATTCCAATACATTGTGGCAATTGTAGGTTCTAACCCTATAATCTAAGTTCATTGTTCATATTGAACAATGTGTTCCATTAATATGAAATGTGGTAGTGGAAAATTTCCCAGAATGGCATCATTATCATCTATCGATAACTTCCATTGTCGTCATTTTTTTCTACTCTTCACTTGCTTCAATTGCAACCGAGTTGCTATGACCAAGTGACTATATTGGGCATAAATAACTTCTCACTGGTAATCTTGAAAAACAACACGATATTTAAATTTATTTACTTCTTAAAATAAATGTACCATTAACACCATTGAACCAATTAGGTATATCTAATGTGATGGATCATTATACTCTTGTAGCAACGTGGATTTAGACATAGTGCATCGTAATAAATAATAATGCACTTTATCTTGATTATTTTCTGGTGCAATGACATCAAAGACATCACCTTCTCTAACCATATTATAAATATGATCATAATCATTTTCAATCACAACCACTTCATTGTCCATTTCCTTGTCGGTAGCATTTCCAAATGGGGGCAATGGTGTCAATTCTTCATGTTTCCATGGTTTAACAAATTTCTTAATTTGGTTTTCACAGTCATGGATCGACTATGTGTGATCAATACATGAAGAACACAAGCAAGAGCACTTTTTTTTCTCAATGCAATGTATATTTTTCATGTTCTTACTCCTAATTGAGTGTAAACTTCTTGTTTGATGGATTGCAAGGCAATTAAATGGAAACGATCTATCAACATCACCCATTGCAATATTCCAAAAGTACCTGCTTGAGAAAAACACACACATGTATGAGTCAAATTTTGAACAATATTTAATATTTTGTATAAAATATTTCAGTGAAAATCACATTCAAATAGAATTTGTCTGCACGTTTCGACTCAGCTACTGTGGTTCATCATCAAGACAAGATCTTGTCCTGATTATGAACTACACTGGCTGGTTCTAAACGTGTCGACAAATTCTATTTGAATGTGATATTCACCGAAAGATTTTATACACAATATTAAATATTGTTCAAAATTTGACTCGTACCAACCAGTGTGGTTCATCATCAGGACAAGATCTTGTCCTGGTGATGAACCACACTGGCTGGTTTGAAACGGGTCGATGAATTCTATTTGAATGTTATTTTCCCCAAGAGATTTTATACAAAATTTACGGATCATAGAAGCCAAATCCCTAATAATATTTAACATTTTTTTGATAACAAAATACGCACACACGTATAGACATATATATCTAGACATGTATAATATATTGTTAGTTAAATGTGTATGCTTTCCTGTGCACATCAACCATCCTTGGGTTTGATACATGACTTAAATTATATTTACACCAATTAACAACATCTAAAGAATTCGCAAGTTAGGAAGCTGATTGATTCAACTGATGCCTCCTAAATGCATGTTTTACGCATGCCCCAGCACCATTATGATCTCCTTTTCCATGCCCTGTCTCAAATAAATTCCATGTATGTCGAATGTTGGTTCTCTTATGAGGACGAGACAACCAAAAGAACTATCTTGCTGATTTAAATTGACCAGCACAACCATCTAACCATACCCAATGTTCTTTAAAAGTGACCCTTTGTTCAACAATTCATTATAAATAACATTAAAACAATTCTGAATAAAACATGTATCATGTGTTCGATCATCACTGATGTAGAAATGGTACTCCTTAATCACCTCACAATTATTTTCATCGCTATCAAAATCATCGATATCAAGCTCTCCATGTCTATACAATATAACAAATATAGATACTTGTATCTCCTTTTGTAGACTAAACGTGTAATTCTCAGCGAAATCAACCACTGATAATATTTTTCCTTTTGGAAACACATCACGTGATTTCTTGAACTGTAAATCTTGCCATCGTGCTATATGATAGTGCTTAATATATTTGTATATGTGCACCCTGAACTTCTCCATAAAATATGTCACTGAAATGCCATCATCAAGTAAAGTGATCTTTTTTGATGTTGTGCTAGAATCTGCAATAGGAGTGTAAGTAAAATTTTCATATCACTTCCAACTCATAATGAGATTTGACACTTTCGGATCATTAGGATCAATGGGATACTTTGCATCATAGAGTGCCAAATGAGAACATTCTGGGCATTTTCTTCAACCAACACATTCTTTTTTATAAAATAATTCATTATTCTCTCATGCACATAATATCTTTGATAAAAATTCATGAATACTTGGAGGGGGGTCATTTGACCAATATTTTATGCCAAAATTTACAAATGTCTCATAAAATAATTGGAATACTTCATGGTATCGACAACAACATGTGTCTCGAAGAGTGATAGGCTTGACATACCATGGTTTTATCTTCACAAATGTGCTAAGGGAAACCTTCACATCAGTATTACTCTCCATAAAGTTCTGGAATAATTCTGCTTGACTAACCTGTGTTATATGTTTGGAATGAGTTTCATAAACTCCCTTGGATATACGATGTCGCACAACGTCCTTTTAATTTCGTGACACACGAGAATTCAAAGTCCAAAACTCTTTTATCCTATCCCTCACACCATCAGGAAGTCTATCATGATATGGATGCCTGTAGATATTAGCCCAACATGAAAGTTCATTATTCTCATCTAATTGAATTATAAATTTTGTATGCCTCCATAAACTTTTCCTTGATGTTTTAAACAATTTTGAAGTTGCTGACATCAACCGACTTGATGAAGTTTGTTTCGTGAGTACACCTATTAAAAGTGCTCTACGAGCATTCTTTTCAACTTGAGATTTATTTTTGGTTAGTGTGGCAAGCGTCGACGTCACATTTTTTTATACCATTTGATTTACTAAAACCTCTTTCTCACTTTTAATGCCCATAATTACACAACATTTGTGAGAGATTTGTGCTTTAAAAATCTATGTAACAACTAAGCTTGTGGTATGATATATTTACCTTCAAAAAGATGTTTCAACCCCCAATTTATTTTATCTCAAATTGTCCTTTCAGGCACTGGTGCTCCCAATTCTTCAATTTTAGTTGGATCCATATTATCTAAAAATTTGTAGTCCTATACAACGTTCTTGGAACTTCCAATTAATTGCAGTAAAATGCAAAGTGTGGTAGTATCTTCTTTTGGTTCTGATGTTGTCCTTGCATAAAAAAACATTATTAACTTCTAATTTGAAATTGACATATACATATTTTAAATTTTAAAACTATATTGAACTACAATTTTTTTTTTTTAAATACAAAATTCAAATTGAAGAAACTATTGACTCAACAGTGAGATCGATATCAATATTCACTTGGACATTTTTTTTTTCAATATTCTCGTTGACAAGTTCCTCAACATTCTCTTCGAAATTTGTGTTTTCAATATTATCATTTAAAACTTCCTCAAAATTTCTCATTTCCTCGTCATTGTCATGCATCTCTACACCTCTTTGACAATGCTCTACCTCCACATTTATTTCATGGCTTAACCTTTCCCTTTCCTCTTGCCTTTTTTTTTGTAATCTCTCATTCTTTTCCGCTGAATCATTTCTATTTTTATCATGCCTTGATTAGAAATTCCTTTTGCTTCCCATGTTCACAAAATTGGAAACCTAAAATCCAATTCTATTTGGACCAAATACCCAAAAAAAACATAAAGACTTTAGAATAAGTACTTGATGCCTTGAATAAGAGAGAACATTGAATAAATAATTAAATTCATAAAGACATTTGCAAAAATACTTCATGCCTTCATCAATACACTTTCCAAAAATACTTCATGCATTCATAGAGACATTTTGCAAAATATCAAGTAATTAAATTCTTATATAAAAAAAAAAAATGTAATTTTTTTCCCCATAAAATTTTCACTTCCCTTTCTTGAAAATATTTGTTCTTTTAAAAAAAGTTGAATGTTTAAAAAAAATTACTTTAAAAAAAAAATTTGCACCCAAAAAAACTTCGCTAAAAAAATTTCGCAACCAGAAAAATTTCGAAAATAAATTTCGCAAAAAAATATTTGCACCCAAAAAAAAATTCGCACCTTCGCACAAAAAAATTTCACGCCTTCGCACCCTCACACCTTTGCATCTTCACACCTTCACTGGTTCAGAATGGTGTGTGGAATATTGTGGAATTAATCTTTCGAACGAGAGTATTTATATACAACTCTCACCCAAAACATCGCGACGATACGATGAATCTTCACAAGATTTCGTCGGTCGACAGTAAAATGTTTTGATTAAAGTTTAATAAACTCTCAGACGAGAGTTATATAACTGTCGTGTGAGAGTCTGCCTCGGGTAAACTCTCGCACGCCAACTCTCGACCGAGAGTTTGTACAGCTTTCAACTGAGAGTTTACCTGCACGGTTAAATTTAAACTGTGGTGGTTTAAACTCTCGATCGAGAGTTTAACATTTCTCTCTCGAGAGTTTATTAAATGTCTCGCTCGAGAAATTATCTTGCCCAAGAGTTTCTGGTCAACGAAAAACCCATAAAATTCTGCAGTTTTCAGGAACCTACAGCTTTGGAGTGGCAGAACACCTACAAAACATAATGTTATCTTTCGGACCTGGTATCATTAGATTAATCTCTGAATCTAGTTTCTAATGATGTAAAATTTGTGGAGTTTCATTAAAAATTTCAATTTGTTATTAATTTTATACTAAACTATGTCATTGTGGAATTTCATTATTCTTAAAATTGCAATGAACGAAAATTCAATAACTTTAAAATGGCAACCCCAAAAAAATCAGAAAAATCATATTTCAATTCCTCTCCCTTTCATCTTCAAAAGTGTATTCTCATTTTTATTATTGACAATCACATTGAAAAGAAAATATAGGGCTCATAAAATGTACTGAAACATCACCGTTTGTTTGTCTTCTTCCATTTCAAAAAATAATAAAACAAATACTGATTTAATCTAAAAATTACCGAAAAATAGTCATTGCAGTAGTGCAATCTATGTAGATTATTATGATATGGTTTATTTCCAAAAAATGAATAAGCATCCCTAAGAAAGGTTAGGGTTCAAAAAGTGACTATTTATGTTTGCCTGAAAATTTCAAGTATATGCAATTAGTAAACAACAAATTTACCTCTCTATATGTCAATATATATTTATTTTTTAAATATGAGTATGGAGGTAAGACAATTCTCTACAAATCTTGTTTTTATGTCAAAGCGTAATTTGCATTGAAAATATGTGTTTGTTGGAGTTGAAGTTGAAAAAACATAGAAGATTACAATTTTCAATGTCAAAAAGGGAAAAAAGTGTTTCCCAACTTCATGTTCTCACCATTTACATAAGTGATTATATAATATATTAAATAAAAAAACAAAGGATAATATATAAGAAAATATCAAGGGGAATAAAATATAAATAAAGACTAGATAAAAGAAGAGAAAGGTAAAAAATGAAAAAAAATCAAGACCCTAAAAATATATACTAGAAAAAGACTAAAAGCAAAAGAAAACCTAATGCAAGGGGGGGGAGGAGGGGGGGTAATCACCTAGAGAGAGTTGGAGTCCAGCTCTTACTCAACTTCCAACCATTATCCCTATTGATATTCTTATCATGCCGCTCAATCTCAATGGCTTCCCTAATCTTACTATGATGGAAGTGGTCGACCTTAGCAATGACTTTGGAGTCTTCAGTGCATACATGGTGACACAATTTCTCCGCATGTTCTACAAGAGCTGATACACAAGCCTGATTGTGCCTAATGTCTTGAACATGCTCTTGGATTCTCTGTCTAATGGATCTACCTATTTTACGAATATAGGGCGTGCCACAAGAACAAGGGACCATGTAAACAACCTTCATGTATTTTGGGTCGATAGGGTCTTACATATCCAAGAGAATTTCTAATAGTACACAATGGTTTGAATGAAAAGGAGATTTTATTCCTTCTGAGACATGGGAAATCTTGTCCATGCTCCATTCGATAAATGTAAGATGAACCTTGGAAACAAGATACACCCAATCAGATTTTCCTTTTAATCCTTTCTAGGCCTTTTGCAAGGCCCTAAGGCCCTAAGGCCCTAAGATCTACTATACACATTATTTTCAAACACCTTAGGAAGATGGGATTTCTCTAACTCCAAGTGTCGTTCGTCGGAGATTCTAAGAGCACAGGTAGCAAGAGTTCAAAGAACACCAAAGTTTTTAGCAGGAAAATGATGAGAACCAACATGAAGATATTGTTATCTGTGAGTTTTCTTGCGGAAAACTTGTTGGAAAATGGAGCCATAATCCATTCTAGAGAGAAGAATATCCAAGAAAGGAAGATAGTCATCTACCTCCACTTCCACGGTGAATTCGATGGAGTCTGATAGTGAATTCAGGAATCCAAGAAACATATCTAACTTCTCCTGACCATGTGGCCAAATGACACAAGTCTCATCCATGAATCTCTTCCACTTCCTAGGGTGAAATTGAGTTGAGGCCAAGGCCTTCAATTCAAAATATTCCATAAAAAGGTTATCATTTATAGGGGAGAGAGGGGATCCCATAGCAACACTGCAAGTCTGCTCATAGAACTCACCTTGAAAACTGAAGAAGGTCGAGGTGAGGCAGAGGACAACTAACTAAAATTATGTATCTCTGACCATTATCTTATTGTTAGAGATTAATGAAGAAGGTCGAGGTGATGCAGAGGTCAGCTAACTAAAATTATGTATCTCTCACCATTATCTTATCTTTAGAGATTAATATATATTTATTAATATGATGATGATTAATGTCCACTAATATAATTATCAATATTTTATCCATATTTATATATATAATTATTAGAAGATTTTTTTAATAATATTAATATATATATTATATATTAATCTAAAATATAATATAATTATATGAGAATTAATTTTTATCTTCACAATGTTTATTTTATTCTTAGCACTCAGTATCTAATTATAAAGTAAAACATATATTATTTTTTATAAGTAATTAATAATACAATATTAATACATATTTAGTGGTATATATTATTAATATATTAATAACTAACTCTCTCTCTCTTAAACTCAATATTATAAATCTTAATATTAAATTAGTTATTATCAACCCAAATATTAAACCCATTATTATGAACACAAATATTAAATACCAATATTAAAAACGCTATATTAAAATTATGAATGTTATAAACTCAAATATTAAATTTAATATCATAAACCCCTTATTAAAAACTTAATATTGTAACTCCAATATTATAAACTCCAAAATAAAAAACTCAAGTATTGTATACCTAATGTTATAAATTAAAATAGTATACTCAATATTATCAACCCAAAGATTATAAACCCAATATAAAAATATAAAATTATAAATTTAAATATTACAGACCTTACTATTAAACTCTCTAAGATTATAAACTCAAATATTAAAATGTTATCAGCTCAATATGTTAAATTTTAATACCAAACCTAATATTACAAACTCTAATATTGTAAACTCAATATTATAAATTTACATATTAAATCCAATATTAAACTCAAATATTAAAATTTTAGTTGCTCAATATGTTAAATTCTAATATCAAACTCAATATTACAAACTCTATACTGAATATTATAAATTTACATATTAAATCCAATATTAAACTCAAATATTAAAAAGTTATAGCTCAATATATTAAATTCTAATATTAAACTCAATATTATAAACATTAATATTAAACCCAATATTACAAACACTAATATTAAACCCAAAATTACAAACATTAATTAAATAAACAGAATATTATAAATTTGCATATTAAATCTTATATTAAACTCAGATATTATAAACCCAAATTTATAAAACCAAATGCTAAAACCGAATATTATAAATACAAATATTTAGTGCAAGATCATGCTGGTGTGCCCTCAACAATTTCTTTAAGTGTGTAGGATTAATATCTACTTCTACTGGTAAAGGCCTGTCTCTGGCGAAGAGAGCAGCACAATTGCGGAGGCACAAGGACTTTAGGCCTGTCTCTGCTGAAGAGAGCACGGAAGCACAAGGACTTTTGAGAGATTCAAGGGGAAAATGATGTTTGAGTTCTTGAAGTGAGAGGAGAATTCACTGAAATCCGGAGCTAAGTTTGCGGAATTCAGTACCAGCAAACTAATAATAGAATAACTGGATGCAACTGGACTGCGTTTTTAATAACTGTTTGCACAGATGGTTTTGGTTGCCGGCTGCCGCTATCGGATGGGGCAGTCCATACAGCCAAACAATTACGGTTTGAATATGCGTGCCACATTATTTGTACGACACCCCATGAATGTCGTCGTCGACTGTACCGCTAAGTGATGATATGATCAAGTGGCAATATGATGAAATTGAGTTGATCAAGTGGTAATATCAATTGCAATATACACCACATTGTCGTAGGTATAGTCAAGCTCTGAATATCGCATGAGCATTAATATTTTAAAGAAAATGCCAATGGATGCATGAAAGATGTGTTCTACTTATAGGAACGTTCTGTACGATTCGGTTTTCCTCGTTTTGTGTTTACTTTGAAAGAGGGAAACGAAGGATCTCCGGAATACCAAGAATACGTATTGTACTAGCTATGCTCTCTAGCAGTTCACCCAAGATTTAATAGCTTAAAACTTACGGATTCCTGTTTTTACTATAAAAGAGTGGAATTCTGTGGCCCATGCATCACTCTCTGTCGGGCCGTAACATTATCGAAGCCAGAAAAACCTATATTATATATAGATAGGCAGAACGGTGGACACGCTGCATATTGTATTTCATTCGATTGGATCAATAAAGATTGGCCGTGCAAGAGTGGATCCGTTATTCTGGTTAAATATTTTTCTCGTTTACTGTGAGAAGAGAGTTGGAAACCGATATGAAGAAACCCAATAATTAACACATACAAATAATATGAGATGCCACGGCTATTATTCATAGAATTTGATTACAATATATTAAACCTTTTCTACTAGAGATTAGCTTAAAATACCTTCACATCCACACACTTATTAATTAGTCATTCACTTAACTGGACTCAACACTCAGTTTACTAATTCTTTAAATATAGCAAACGCTTTGTAAAGAAGTAATTAGCATATTTTAACAAAAACATGTGTATGTCCAAGACAACAAAAGTAGAGAACTATATTCATAAGCGTAGTCTAAAGAGGCCGCGTTTTAACCCAAAATCCGGTCCACGATTTTCAGAAAATCTGGCAAAGATTTGCCCAGAAACTTGTTTATAGTTGTTAAACATTAGTATTTTGAGTGCCCCATGGGTTTTTGATAGTGCTAAATCCATTTCCACTATCAAAAATGGATTCCAAGCACTGCAACTACCTGATTTTTGCAAATTTAGTTGACCGGATTCCGACGGATTTCTGCCGTCCAGGCCAAAACGCGGCCTCGGTTGACAACTCCATATTCATATGCATGGGCATTTATAGCTTTATTAAATAAATATGAACTAAACTTCCATTTTATACCAGCTTCAAAATTTGTTATAAATCCACATTATATTGGTCTAATTTCAAGATTTGATAATGCTAATCCGTTTCTAGCATTAGGATTGAAACAATCATACTACGACATTACTTTGAAAATTTTCCTGCCATTTTTTTGAACGTACAGACAAATTTGCGGATCTACCGTAATAAAAAAATATAAAAACCAACATACGTACAAGCTAATTAACAGCGGTTTTGGACCCTACAAACACAATCGACCTCGTATTTTCCCGCCTCCATTTCCATCCTGCAGAAACGGTTCGCGCTTACGCTCTTCCCCGCTCTATCTGTAAGTGCTCTGTCTCTCTCTCAAACTCTGAGGCTCCACTACAACTGAAATGAAGTAATGCCTGTCTGTATTAGCCTTGGCTTAAGGGCATAGTACGGGCTCACTCACTGATTTGCTCACATGTATCTCTGCAGGTAGAAAGAACTGCCATTACACAGATAATCTTGGCCTTCACAGCTAAGGCATTGATAGGACTATAGTTTCCTTCACCTAACCTCTACATCGTATGCACGCGCCACTGGAGTGGTATTATATCCAGTACAAACACCGGACGGACCGCAGAAACATTCAAACGAAGCGGATGGTGAATACTGCGAATCGTCGCAAGACTTTCCCCAAGCGTCGAAACGGATTGCTTCAGAAGGCGTATGAACTGTCTGCGTGATTATATTCTCAAGCCTTCGAAAACAGCATGAGTTTTCCAATAAGAGGTATGTCTCTTCCAAACGCATTCTCGCCTGCTTATACTAAATGAAATATAATGTAGACGAGAATAAAATTTCTTCGACGTATTCCTATTATCGGCCAAATAAACGTAACTTATCAAATGTCCCTTTTTCATCACTTTCTCGGAATAGGTTGTAGTACCTGCGAACGGGCCGTAACCCTCATTTAATTTGATTTGAATATATCCAGCACCAAGATTGTCGCACCCTTAATCTCAAGAAACCAACTCTGGTTTACAAACATTCCCGGAATCCAATTAGATCGGCTCAAACATTCTACCTACTTGTTTGGTATACTCAACAAAGGCACAACTAATCTTGAGGATGCTAGATCTAAACATCCCATACATCCATCCAGACCGGTATATTTATATTATATGACTATTAGTGAATATATATTTATGCATACTGGAAAGTCTCTCCGTGACGTGGACCTAAACTCCTAAACTCTAAAGCAATCGATCGATCCAACAAACAATTTATCATTCGGAAAAAACTGTATAGATATTTATCCTGCCCGACTTTTTAATGGAAAAAACTGTGTAAATGTTTACCCTGTCCAACCATAGATACTTTGAACAACGTAAACATCTACATAATTTTTTAGGAAAGTTTTTTGACAGTTTGCCATCTTTTTGTTGATGAGTCTTCTCATCTACCTTGGTTCTGTTTTCGTAAAACTCGAGAATTACGATCTCTTAACCGTTCTCTTTTTAGAGATAGCTAACTCCTTTTCCCTTGAGCTATCTACAAATAACAATAGTTATTCCATTTGTAATGTCACTTACCATTCCTTGATCTTATTATCAACGAAGATAAATAGGCAAAGATGAAGAGAACGATCTTCACTCCAGATGTGATTGTCGTCCTGCCGTCTCTCATTAATAAAATTGTATTATTTACAGCGCCTGCATAAAGCCTGAGTTTCCCAGTTAGTTTGTATGTTGTTCCTACACTGCGATTTTTCAATTGGTCGGAAAGTGCAAATGCTGTAAATGATATTGAATAAATTCTACATGGCTCCTGAGAGAATTCATACAATTTCAGTTTTTACTATTGTCAGTCGGAAATCTGAGTGTGCCATGTCTTAACGATAGTGATATCGCAGTCTCATATTGTAGAATGGACGTGCCGGGCAAAAATTAAGCACCTCTTATAAATTCAGTTTGAAACAAGCATGTTTTTCCGGACCTTGTAATTTCCACTAAAATATCAAATTTTGCAGCTATATAAAAGTTTCTACATTCACAAAAATACACTATAAAAAAGCCATTAGTTAAATGATCGTGACAAAATTACAATTTAAAAGAAAAAAAAAATCCTCTAACTTGCCCTGCCATCCAGTGACAAAATGAGAAAAAAAGTCCTCTGATACCCTGCCATCATGCCCTCTTGAAGATGTTTTATACACATTCATTCATGAAGAGCGCATCATAAGGTATACAATAGTTTTATAATTGATTTGTGTAGAATTTAGTTTCCATTAAGCTGATTAAAATTTTATATGAAAAAGTTGAAGGCATAAATTATTTGTTGAAATAAAAACTATTTCACAATATATCCAAAATGGTTTTTATTTGTTTATCATCTTTAAATGTGAAGACATTAAATATGGTTGTATAATATATCATGACATTAAGTCTGGTTGTATGGTATATTATGACATTTTTGCATTAATTATTTTTATATATCTTTTTTTAAAATAGATTTAGAAAATATTTAGAGGATTAAATTTTTTAAAATTAAAACTTTTTACATTGAAATTTGAAAAAAAAACTTATATTTAATATTTTTTTTTTATTTCTCTCAACTATCTCAATCCCATATATATATATATATTATAAAAAGAAAATTTATTACTTTTATATATACAATTAAAATGTAGCATAATTAGATTATATAAATATTTAACCATAAGAAGAAAAAAAATTCCATTACTTTCTTTTATATATATGACATTGAGATATTTCATTTATCATAAATATTAAATATTTAACTATAAAAGAAAAAAAAATCATTACTCTCTTTATATCAATTTAATACTGAAATTTTAAGAATATCTTTATTTTTTATTACTTTATCTCTTTTTTTAAATTAATATAAAGTTGTGTTATTTTATATGTACATAAAACTTCTTTTTTTTCTTTAAAAATATATATATATAATTAGGTTATTTTACATTCATATTAAAACATCTCTTTTAACACTGGTCAATATGAGCTTAAACAATTGCACATCTCTCATATATTAAACTATAAAAATAACTCTACACGATTACTATATTATTAAAATGAAATAAAATTAAATTAAATGATTTTGTTTGAATTGCATACATTAATATACATAATTTATCATCATATCTGTAACAGAATGTAAACAAAGAATTTATATAGAAGAATATCTTTGATAATAGCAAGCGTAGCTCTTTGAATATTAAGTTTCGTTATCCTGGATTGAGAAGATATTGCATTATAAAACATAAGAATAATTAAAAATAAATTGTCAATAATGAAAAATATAAATATTATTTTATTTTTTTAGTTTTTGAATTTAATTATATTTTTATACGCTAAAATTTGTAATATTAATCATGAAAGTTATTTAATGTAAGAATTTTATTTGACCATAGGGTTATTATAAATAGTTATCAAATTATTATTTATATGAATATCTCAATTGTGTTATTATGCTAAATTAAACTAAAGTATTTAAGAATGATGTTTATATCAATATCTTATTATTATGCAAGTAATAATAAGAATTATAATATCATTAGTGGAAATGATAACCCAAAGCTTTAAGGGATAGTTCAAATTTGAATAATTTAAGTTTTTTTTTCTTAGTACAACATATGTTATTGAATAAAGTATTTATGAATGATTTTTATATCAATATCTTATTATTATGCAAGTAATAATAAGAATTATAATATCATTAGTGGAAATGATAACCCAAAGCCTTATGGCAGAGTTTAAATTTTAATACTTTAAGTTTGTCTTTTTTAGTTCAACCTATGTCATTGAATGAATTATTAGCTAGTTCAAGCAACGACTTAGTTGAGTGGTGGTTTCGGAGTTCTCTCAAACTTCCATGGGGAGCATTGGAGAGTACCCATCTAAAAATTCAAGAGTTGGTCTAAGAATGGTGTTAAAGAATGAGAGAAATATTCTTGTGACATGGAAAGAGAACAAATGAACGATATTGTTCTAGTAGCAAATTCACAATTATAATGATGTCATTCTTAAGTGGGTGGATTTCTAAGGTAATGTAAGTGATTATACTAACTTTTTGGTGCAGAAATACAACCAAAAAAGTATCAATCCTAGATTAGATCAGCATTATTATTTTTGGGCTCTCCAAAAATGAAGTTTACATGTTTAATACTTACATGGTAGCTTCCAAACAAGAGCGAGCAACAAGGGTCACAAATTGATCCATGTTGGGCGAGCATTATAAACCATGGTAAAAGAATTTGTTGAGGGACCATAGAGTAGTGAGTGGATTTTCATTTTGCTATGATAGGTAGCTAATAATCATCTAAATTTTTACTGACTCGAGGTTTAGTATGCATAAGAATTATCTTATGTTTTCATAATTTTGGAGAGTTTTCGTCACTGATTCAAAATTTATGATTTTGAATTTTTTTCTCATTGTGGTTTCATGATCTAGCTAGGGGATGACTATGTGTAGAGGGAAGAGGTACATCTGACCATGCAATTGAGAGGAAAAACCTCCTTCCAAGATTTGTTTCCAGTAGTAAATAATCACAACTAAGGTTCAGTGTTATTGTGGTTTCATGATATACCTAGGGGATGACTATGTGTAGAGGGAAGAGGTACATATGACCATGCAATTGAGAGGAAAAACCTCCTTCCTAGATTTCTTTCCAGTAGTAGATAATCACAGCTAAGGTTGAGTGTTTTTTTAATTTATAATGTGATGTTTATTAGATGCTATAAAATGATACTTATTCTACTGTAAATAATTTTTTGTTTGTTGAATTGTGAAATTGATTGTTACTGTACATAGTGGTATGTATAATTTTGATAATTTTGATGAAAAATGAACAAATAATACCCTGATTTTATATCTAGTTATTTATTTTTATAATAATGTTTCTTTAAGTAAATGGGTATTTATACGTGCACACATGTATGTGTTGAAGGGGTAGAGTTTCTTACAACTTAATTTGTTTGAGTAGATATGAGGCCTTATATGAGGAATTTCTTAATAGTACCAGGCTAATATGATTCCTTGAATGAAATAAATTAGCAAAAAAAAAAACAATTTATAGCTAACAATAAGGGTATTTGCAAGGTAATAATGGTCTCTCATGATAGATTAATGGAAATAAAAACCTAAAAAACAACAATTTATTAACTCAAAGCCATTATATGTTATAAAAAAATATGAAATGTAGGAAAATGAATTAGCTTTTGAATATATAATTTTTATTTAACGAAATTATGTAAAACTGTGTGAAGTTTTAGTTTTTCTAACAATGGTAAGATGGAAATAAATTAAAAATTGTAAATTATTTAATTTATAAAAGATTATATATTTTAAATCTACAATATCAATTTAAATGTGTTTGAACATATCTATATAACTTATAGAAAAATAAATTCAAACATAGAGATATAGAGTGGGTTTATGAAAAAATGAGGTTTTTTCGTATTTTCATCCCAAAGATACAAGTTTTTAATCTAAATCTATATTTTAAGCAACACACTTAGCAAACATGTATGCATGCATGCATATTATTGTTGGGTAAAATAATTACACAATAAGAGTGTATGCATGTCTCTCTCTCAGTACCTTTATCACCTAGTCTCCTTCTATTTATACACCCTTTATCACCCTATCTCCCTCTCAATCTCACTCACATGATTTGATCTCTCTTTCTCTCTCTCTCCCTCTCTCTCCTTGGATTTGGATTCATCCTCATTCTCTATCTCTCCCTTCCTCCATAATTATCTCTCTCCATCACTTTAGTTGTTATGTAACTCCTCTCTCCAAGCCCCACCCTCTCTCTCTCTCTCTCTCTCTCACACACACACACACACACACACACACACAAACACACATTATTTTTTTCTCACACTCCCTCTCTCTCTTTTTCTACACATCTGGCCCACCCCCCCCCCCCCCCTCTCCCCCATGCCTCTATCTCTCTTACTCTTACTCTCACATTATTTCTCCCTCCTCCCTAACCCCCATACTATCTCTCTCTCCCACCCTCTCTATTCCCATATATCTCTCCACATATCTCTCACTATCTCCCTCACTTCCCTTCTCTCTCTCTCTCTCTCTCTCTCTCTCTCTCTCTCTCTCTCTCTTCTCAAATGTTTCCTCTCTTCCTCCTCTATCTCCCCCTCTACTACTCCCTCCATTATAAATAAAATAAAGGAAGATGGAGAGAGAGGGGTGGGCGTGGATAAAAGTGTAGAGGCAAGATATCAGAGAGAGGGAGGAGAGAAAGAGGGTACTTGGGAGTGAGGGAGGAAAATATGTAAACACTCATGTATATTTAACTAGAGAAATTCATCGCAATAAATCGAAAAAAAATTCTAAAATATTTACTATTAATTTTTCCATAGATTCCATATTATTTAGTTAGGTAAATTTTGTACTTAATTGATTCAATTGTCTTAAATTTGAGAAATAATAAATTGAAAATGAACAAGGATCTACCTTGTGGAACCCTTATGAGAAAAAACCTTGCTATAATGTGAGGATGTTTTAGTCCTTTTTCCTAGAAATGGAAAATATGCAAGTATAGATAAATATGTACTCTTTATAGAGTTGCCAAATTCCCATAGTATGTTTAGGAACTATAGAAACTTAAAAAAATTATGCTTATTTTCATTAACTCCTCAATCCTAGCCACTCTTCTTAAATATGGAATAAAATAAAATATCGTAAAATGGAACCCAAACTCCTCTTAGTGGCCCAATATATAACAAAGCCTAACATAAAACTAGGGGTGAGCTTTGACTCCCTTGACCCTTAATGCACATGGCAAGTCAAAACCTTCTATAGTTAACTTTAAATTCCACACATGTCTCACACTATATGCATGAGTAGTAGGGGTAAATGTAGCATCTAATCATACAATTGGTTGTCAAAATGGTAGGTCAAGGTGCAAGAGGAAACACTTCTACATAAAACATCAATTGTTGTGATTAATACACCATTGGGAACGTATGTGAGTGCATATTAATTCCTTTAGATAAAACAGCATGGAGGGAAAGTTTCAATGTCAGGAAAATTTATTAATGCCTAAATTTTGAGAAGGTTTCCAAACCCAATTATCAAAATTGGGATACACTAGTAGAAGTGTCCCTCAAAGCTCATTCCTTCAAAATTTTCACTCTAAAAGCATGATATAAATGACCGAGAATATAAGGAGAGAGAGAGAGAGAGAACATGAGAGTAAGGGACATAGAGAGGGTGGAAGATGGTAATGGAGGGAGGTAGTTGTTGGAGGCGGGGATAAAGAGAATGAAATATACAGATAGAAAGAGAGAGAATTGAATATGGAGAGAGGAATATGGATAGAGGGGAAAGGGTGAGAAAGAATGTGAGAAAGAGAGAGAAATCAGAGATAAAGGGGGCTATATATATAAAAGATAGAGGGAAGGATGGAAAAAAATATTAAGAGAGAGAGAGAGAGAGAGAGAGAGAGGAAGGGAAGGGAAAGTGAGAGACATAAGGATATAGTGAGAGAGGAGGATTTTGGAAGAAGAGAGAGTTGGGAAAAGAGGTGTGAGGAAAAGAGAGAGGGATAGAGGGAGGGACAGGAGGATATGAGAGGGGGTTGGTAGTGAAGGAGGAACCTAAGGAGGGATGGGAGAGAAATGTTTAGAGAGAGGTAAAAGAGGAGGAAGAAGAGAGATAGAAGGGGGGAGTTCAGGAGAGAGGGGATGATAGAGAGAGAGAGAGACATAGTGATGGGAGGGATAGATAAATCGAGAGAGATAAAGGGATAAAGTGGGATATAACGGTATAGGTGTGAGAGAGAGAGGGGGGATAGAGAGTAGGTAGGAGAATACGAGATAGAAGTATGGAATGTGAAGGAGAGAGTGATGGATGGAGGGTGAGATATAGAAAGAGAGTGAAGTAGAGGGAGGATCATCGATAGTGAGAGGGATAGAGGATGAGGAATAGACATTGTGGGGGAGAGAAAGAAAATGGGATGGAATTTAGGAGGAAGAGAAAGTGGGAGAGGTTTAAAGAGTTACATGGAGAGAGAGCGAGAAAGAGTTACAAGGTAGAGCGAGATAGTTAGGTAGTGAGAGAGAAATAATGAGAGATTGTGGGGAGAGTAAGGGAATATACCCAGGGTTGAGAAAGAGAGGTGTAAAGTGGGGAGGAATAGAGGTAGGAAGGGTGAGAGAAGAAGAGAAAAAATGTGAGAGGGAAATGGGGGGAGAGATAAAGGGACATGAAGGGATTGGGCAGAGAGGGAGGAAAAGAGAGATTGGAAGAGAGAGGGAGGAAGCAAATGAGGGAGAAAGGGAGGGAGGGACATGAGAATATATATAGAGAGAGAAGGGGAGGGTGGTAGAGTGTGAAACCCATCACCTTTACCCTTATACCCTCTTCTCTAGGGCCATATTCCTTCCCTATCACCTCCACCCTAAGGCACTACTACTTCACTAATTCCCTATTATATCCCCATGGAAACATTCTCAGATCATTTTTCCCTAGGATTGGACCATGTTCTTCCTAGGCCCCATATTCACTTTACTCATAACCATAATCGCTTACCCCATCAATAATAATTGGCCCTAAATTCCTTTGATGAGCTATGGGTCATTGGATAGAAAATATCAACATTATTGCACATGTGTTCATGTTACACATTTTCACCGAAAAAATTTCTATGCATTCCTGTTGGGAATTTTTACCTGATAACAATTCCTACACGTTCTTTTTCCTATGAAATTGTGTGCTCTCCTTTGTGGTGATTTAGGGATGTCAAATATTTCAATATGGGAACACACACATGTTCCTATGAATGCACATATGTTATTATGCAAGCATGTTTACGTTCACACATCACCATTATTTTTTATCATCGCCATATTTGTGAGTACCTCTAGTCATGTGTAAATTGTCTTAATTGATGTTATGAATCCCAATTGTAAGACATAATACATTGTACATGTAAACAAGTTTAAGTAATTAAATTATTCAAAGAACATTTGAAGATAAGGGAATAAATTTTTCACTAATGAATAATATTTTCTATAAAAACAAGATGTATAGATCAACATTAGGTTCTTCAAAACTATTTTTAATGTTAGACAAGTTTTGGTAGCTCTCTGGAAATAAATACAGAGTTTTTGCACACTTGTAAAATCAAATACAGTGGTCTTAAAGTGTAACTATAGCTTTGAAAGGCTTGTAATATTGATTCCTTAAAAGGAATTAGGCCAATATATTCACCTTGTTATCTAATTTGAAATGAGCTTTTGGAAGCCTCAAATATATCATTTGAGATGAAGTAACAATTATCACTTAATTTTTTTTAACGAAGGCTCTAAATAAATATTTTTATCGCAATTTTTTTTATTCTATGGTAAATAGTTGTTGTTACTTTTGGGGGAACTCTAGCTACCTATGCCCTCTAGTTTATGCTTCCCCCTCTTCTACCATGCCCACAGTGTTAGGGATTTCTCCTCCATCAATTGGTCACTTTTCTCATGAGGCTTAATGTGCCTTAGTCTTTGTTTCATATTGCTACTGAGGGTATCCTTGCCTGGGCCATGAGGGTGTTTGGTGTCATATATATTGGAGTTTCATACCCCTTGTTGCCTCCCTTTTCAGCATATCTCATGCTTGGTGTTCATTGGGCCATGATCTTCCCTCTCCCAGTTCCCGTTATTGATGTCACCTCTTCATCTTTGTGTGTCGCTATGTGTGTTTCTTGTACGTGGGATATGCAACTGCCTATTGTGAAGCTTCTTCATTTGCATGTTTTCAATTGCAGTATTTTGTAGCCTTTTCCAGCAAGGGTTTCTCTGGAGGGCTTGGTGTTGACGTTTTCCATTCTCACCACAGTGAGTGTATTCCCCTCATTGTGCTCAGTACCAATGGGGTCCTTCCAATGGAATTTCTATATTCCAAGGGGTCTCTCCAGGAGAATTTGGGGTTTTTTGTGGTTTTTTTCCATGTGGTTGTTAGATTTGTTTTGGATGTTGAGGTTCTACCTCCCCTTGTTTTCCCATTTCGGGCTCATGTGTGCTCTGGGGTTTTGTTTTACAATGTTTTTCTTCTACGAGCCTCTGAGGTCTTTTTTTAATGTTGTATTTTTTTTATCTTGGTGGAACTGATTTATTTGTGGATTTTACTCATCTTCTAAGTAGTAGTTGCTAAAATATATGCATATTTTTTGTGTATATAAAACGTAATTTTGTTTATTTCTAGAAATTAAAAAAAAAACAAAAAAAAACTAGTTATTGTTAGGTTTATTCATGTATAAGCATGTAATTTAATACATAAATCTATTTTGATATTTTGAGTTGATTTATCTTGTTTTTCATTTTATCATATAGAATCCTAAGTTTTAATTGAGTAAAATTTTTCAAGAATCTTAGAAAAGATTAATATGTATTTTAGATTATATCCAATAAGGAAACCTTGAGAAATGCTTATTAATTCTCCTAAACTTATGATAATTCTTTAGTTGTTATTTCCATTTGGTCTTTAATAGTATGAAGAAATAAATTTACATATTTATAAATGCACAATGAACATAAAACCTATTTTGAATAATTAAATTTATATTTACATTTAATTGAAATAATTAAATTAGTTTAATATTCCATATTGAAAATTTTCAAATTGTAAACCTCAAATCTATTTTGAATAATAAAATTTCTATCTACATTTAATGGAAATAACTTAATTAATTTAATATTTCTTATTGAAAATTTTCAAATTATAAACCTGCCTTATTCTTGTGTAATGGCATGTTAAATATTCTTCCTAAATAAATGAAAATCATCTTCTTTTTCCTATAATTTTTTGGATAATTAAGTTTCTATTTATGTTTAATTAATTGAAATAATTTAACTAATCTAAAATTCCATATTGAAAATTTTCAAATTATGAACATGTCTTATTCTTGTGTAATGGCATGTTAAATATTCTTCCTAAAAATCATGTTCTCTTCCCTATAATTTTAATTTTAATGGGATAAGATAAAGATAATATGTCTAAATCAAAATTTCATGTTTTTACATCAGTAAAAGTATTGGTAAGAAATTTACCCATGATACGAAAAGCCTTTACTTTCTCTTTTCCTCGCAATAGGAACTACTCATTCCATTTATAGAAACATGAACATATTTAAATTATATTGTTGAGACTATGCGAAATGTGAGAGAATAATTTTATAAAAAACATAGGTCACTGTTATAGCCCACATGATACTCCATTATAGGAATCATAGTTATATCTATTATTATTAACCTAGTGAAAAAATGTAAAATACAATATAATAAATCTATGTGAGAGAATAGATAAGTAATACACCTTTAAACCTTCGGATAATATTATATTTATAATATAACATAATAAATATATTTACATTATATTCGTGGAACTAATACTATGTTGAATGCAGCAGACTAAGTCTATGCACGATGAATTTTCATAGCTTATATTTAAATTTATGAGCATATAGATAGACTTCCTTTATGTAGGAGTAAACGTTGAGGAGGAGTGAGTCAGTGAAATATCTAGATAGATCAAATCGATGTTGAATGTGGAGGTCTAATCCCATATGGAATTAGCGTTGTCGAAATTTTTTATAAAAACTGATATATTATTAATTAATTATTTCTTCATGTGACATATTCCACACCATGCACTTTTTTTCATTTAGAAGAATTTCGTATAGATAGTTTTCCACACTAATAGGGTGGTTTGGACCACTCTCTAGATATTAGGATCTTAGACTTAATCTTAGAGTCTCAATCATATCCATATTTCATTAAACAACTAAGTCTATCCTTCTCCATTAATTCTAACACTCCTCCTTAATGGAAAAATGATACTAAAAGAATAGCATATTTTTGTTGGTCTAGTCTCAGCTAGGCTTACAATAGTACATAAAAAACTTGGTCACGGAGTTTTCATTTTAGTCTTATTCCTTGAGAGTCCATTCTTTTTCATTCCTAGGTGAGGCTTCATCTTTAATTTTTTTGCCATGAGGTAGTGATAGATCTTCTCCTCCCTTTTACGTTTTCTTTTCCAAAGACGAAATGCTTGAACTCTTATCCTTCTCGATCTTGATTGTAGGTTTTCATCCTTTATATCTTTTCTGCTAGTAATTGATAACATTTTAGAGGGTACAGGCTTGGTAGGATGGTTTTCTCTCTCACTACATCCAGTGTGAAACATCTGAACATCATCCACTTTGTCTTCAACATTCATTAGTGCAACTTCTATGTTAACTTCATAAACAAATGGTGTTTCAAGCCATGCTTCAAGAAACTTCAATTCCTCAAATTTTGTTCCTTTTTCCCAGTTGTTGTTTCTAACATCTACACACTAAGAAACATTCATGAGATCATTATATTTTGAGTTCTTTCTAGTTTTTTCTTCTTCTGCCAAGTCCTTGTAATTAGCTTGATGTTTACATCCTTCCTAAAGAACGACTAGTGGGCTTTATTGATCTTCAACAATATGTTCCTCTTTACATCCTTCCTGAAGAACGAATAGTGAGTCTTCAATATCACACTATAGCAGAGCATATTGTATCTCTTGATAATTGTGATCATTAATAAAACCACCAAGCCGCATGAAAAAAATATCATAAAGGTCAAATATGTCTAAAAGCGTACCCATATTGGCAAAGTCCAGCTTATCTCGCTTCCATATTTATTTTTGAATCCACTCAGTCCTCTCAAGAACTCCAACAACCTCGTTACCACGTAGGAGGGAAACTTCTCCCTTTGGAAGCTCTTCAACCATACAACCTTGTGTTGCAGACTTTGGGTTCTATGCCACACAACCAAATATAAAGCAAATCACCAATGCAATCAGAATCTGAAGCACTCGTACCAAGCTTTAGGATCAAGGTTTCAAATTTCATCTCGATGGAGATCTCCTCTTGATCTATAGGCTCTCCAGACACTATGACTTCAAATTTCTGAATATGCTCACCTCCTTCAATCCAAACATCAGAGATTTGAATATTCCATATGCATGCCCTAATGTTGTCTCCTATTGAGATGTTTGGTATCACTAAATCTTCTCATGATCACAAGACAAGGAATAAGCAACCTGTATCAGAATATTAATGCAATCATAGAGTATATAAAGGTTTTGAGATTTGGTGTACAATAGATTGAACTATTGCTTACATCATTTATTCTTCAAACACATAGTGCATAAATCTTACCAAATAAAAAAATCAAATATTAAATAACATGTGACCTACTCTCAGATCTCGTGCACATATCTACTCTCATATCATCTCGTAGCCACCGATCGAGTTCCTTGGGATTCACTTCCTCACAATGTAATATTCCCTTTCTTGATCCCGTCAAAGTGGATAGAATTGACCCGTGGTTTTAACCCATGGTATTTCCCCATGGTATTTCTTGATGGTATTTTCCCATGGTATTGACCCATGGTATTGACCCATGGTATTTCTTGTTGGTATTGACCCATCAAGCCTATAAAAAGGGAGAGAAGCTAGGCATTTAGGGCATTCTGGATTATCTACTTTATTATGTTTGGGTTGAGAATCTGGCCTGGCCAGTTCTTTTAGTGATCCCGGGACGAAAACCCCGCGGTAATGTTTATGTGGTGGATCCATTTAGGATTCACAATTGGGCTTCAATTTTTTATATGTGTTGTGTTCTGTGTTTTTATATGAAAGACCTAGATGTGTTGTTTTACTTAAAATTTTGATCCTTGGGATATTACAGTGGTATCAGAGCTGTGCATCCTGCCAGCTTGAGAATTTTACGCAAGGAACTTCGGTGAAATTTATTTTTCACCCTAGCCAGTATTTCTCACTTCGGTGATATTTATCACCCTAGTTTGATTTTTATTTTGCAGTAAATTATTTTATTGGGAGATATAAGTGAAGGGAAAATCATTTATATGTTTGTGGGTTAAATTTGTGAAAATATTTGAGGCATGATTAAAAAAATAAAATTCATTTATAGCTTATATATGGCCTCTTATGAATAAATGTACCCATGATATTTATTTATTTGTATGGAATATTATAAATGTACCTATAATATTTATTCATGTGTACAGAAGATTAATATCTTTCTTGCAAATATGGTCATTGTTGAAAGGATAGAAAGTTATTGCTAGACAGGGATCATTCTGATGTTTCTCATTAGCTAAGTATTGAGATCCATTGATGCCAATGTCGTCATTTAATTTTTGGAAACGCCACAAGAATAAACATAATGATATATCAGTCGATTCTCTGGGCTACAATACTTCAGTGGATCAAATATGGCAACAAAATACAAATCAGAAGCAAGAGGAGAGAAACAGGCCTTTCTCTCGAAAGTTCCATGTTATCCTTCAACAGTCAAAAGATATCCGGAAGGAAGATGTAACAAGAAAGTATCTCTTCGAACTTGGATCCAAATTGTAGGGTACAAAGTCAAAAGATGTTCTCCTACAGCTAGACACATTATATGCAGCTTTGAATTTGATAGATAAATCAAAATGGGAAGGGTCAAGTTGGGCCTTGAAGCCATCCATGCTTGCTTTGATACAACCTAGGTTCTTGGAGCATTCTTGTGAAAAGGTTAGACTCATGGTTGCCTCTTGTCTCAGTAAAATCATAGCCTTAACAGCACCACTATTGCCCTACAATGATGACATCATGAGGAGGACTTTTCAAGTAATGGTAGAAGCACTCCAAGGGTTGGACAACACCACCATTCTTACATTTTACCAGAAGCGCAAAATTTTGGAACGCATGGAGAAATTCAGATTTGGTATGCTTATGCTAGATCTAGAGTGTGATGATTTAATCCTTCAGATGCTCCAATACTTCTGAAATGGAATTACAACGTCTCATCCAAACTACATCAAAACAGAAATGCAAAAGATCATGTCTCCTATCTTAGGAGAAGATAGGGCCATCTGCGAATAATTGAGATCCAAATTGTTGGCCATTTGGAGGAAGGAGCTAATTGCATCACCTGCTGCTTATGAACTAGTTGAGGGGTTGATCAAACAGAGCATCAAACTACTTAGAAAGAAGTTAACCAAGGAGGAACTAACAAAGATTTGTGGAGACAGCAAGAATGAACTAAGGAGGAAAGGCTTATGCTTTGTATGCAAGGGAGTTTGGGCATTTGACCATTCATGTCCAGACAATAAGGAGTCAACAAGGATAGCAAAATTAGAGACTTCTTCAGATCATGTGGATTCATCCATTGATGGGTTCACTGGTTTTCAGGAGAGGACCTATGAAGGATCTGAGCAGTCAAATACAAATGATGAACAACAACACCATGCTCTTCAAAGAAACTTGCAGGACAAGCTGATCAGTCAACCTGAAAAAGTACATGACGAAATGAAGGATGCAATCTCTCCTGATGATGGGGTAGTTGAATCTATAAATACAATGGAAGACATCCATAAAGAGTATGGGCAATCAGGTATAGACAACATTCCACCAGTACATCCATGTTTGACAACGAGAAAGGATGGACAACTGATCCTCACATGTGAAGAGGTCCAGGATGAATACACCCAAGGAGAATCAAATGAGGAGCCAGTAGTAATGAACCGATATGATGAGCATGATCATGCAGGCCAGCAAGACAAAGATAGTATGCAAGATTATTCATTTCTAAAGGGCCAATCAAATATTCAAGTTGAAGCAGAGGTCGTGGGGCATCCAGTGCAATCAGATACAGAGACAGTCAGCATGGCACTATAATTTCCTGTAGAAGACTTTCGAGAAAGGATCAAGCATTTCAAGACAGATCTTATGTTGTTGAAGTAGAAAGTCTGGACAGTCCGAGATATTGCCTTACAGGAGAATAGAAAAATTGAGGAACTCATAGGGGTATGTGCTGAATCAAAGACCAAGTTGTCTAGTGTTGAAGAACGACTCAAATCCCTCATAAAGCAACAAGAGGAGTACGATTGCGAGTTCTAGAGCAGCCCTCTACAGGAGTACATAGATAAGTCTTGCAACACTACCAACAACCCACCTTTATACATTAGGAAGAGCAAGGCAGAGTTCTCCAAATGCATCATGTTGGGTAACCAAGTAGAGCAGCATGAATCGAGCATCAAACAACATCAACATAGTAGATCTGTAGATATTCATTCTTTCCCAAGTATGGATTGGTGAGAGATTATGAGTTGGTATTCTATTAATGGGTTGATTATTTGGAGGATATCCATAGCCAAGGAAAAATTACAGCTTGAACCACTTGGTGCAGACAGTGATGGAGGGTTGAAATGGTACCATAACCCACAGGTCCCAGCATTTAGGTGGCATTGGGATCCAGGAGAATCCATTGGGGAAAGGATTGTTTGGGATCCAGGTAAATCTATTCAGGGAAGGATTGGTCAAAGGATTGTTTGGGATCCATGGATTGAAGAATCCATTCAGGACCATTCAAAATGGAGGGCACATCAGATTGTATGGGATCCTGGTATCCATGTACAAATGCTTCTGTTATGGATAGAAGTGGATCGGTTGAGGACAAGCAATCTTTGGGCAGGAGGATTTGTAATATTCCCTTTCTTGATCCCGTCAAAGTGGATAGAATTGACCCGTGGTTTTAACCCATGGTATTTCCCCATGGTATTTCTTGATGGTATTTTCTCATGGTATTGACCCATGGTATTTCTTGTTGATATTGACCCATCAAGCCTATAAAAGGGGAGAGAAGCTAGGCATTTAGGGCATTCTGGATTATCTATTTTATTATGTTTGGGTTGAGAACCTGGCCTGGCCAGTTCTTTTATTGATCCCGGGACGAAAACCCCGTGGTAATGTTTATGTGGTGAATCCATTCAGGATTCACAATTGAGCTTCAATTTCTTATGTTTGTTGTGTTGTGTGATGTGTTGATTTATTTAGAATTTTTATCTTTGGGATATTACACACAAGTTGCGTCCCCCTCATAATCCACCAGTGATCCTCTGGAAATTCCTTAATGGCACGGGATCTTCTGCCATGACCTCCTCTGTCACAGGCTCACGGGCTCTCCTTTCATCAATGCCCCACTATATCTCAGATGTCGCGCTAGCCGTGTCAGGCATAGATCTCTACAAGTTGTGGACTGATTGGCGTGCTACTCTCCCACAGGTCCACACTTATCAGCGCGTTCCTACCTCATAGGTTCGCTCTTTTCAGCACCTCTGGGCCACCAGAAATCACACTGATCATAAACACATGTAGCTTCCACCTGAAGTACCCATCGTGGGAGGAAGAGAAATTTTTCGGATGGCTCGAGGCTACGTGCTCCTCTTCTGTCAGGGCTTGGCTTGAAGCACATCCTTCTAGCAATGGCATCAAGTCATTTATACAAGGTAACTTCTGTGACCGTAACACATTGACTCAATTCCGGTGGCAACTCATTCATGAAAACAAAAAAAAACTTTGTGTTCGCCACTCACATGTCCTGCAATCCCTCCAAATCTATTTTGTTGTTGTTGTATTGAAAATAAAAAGCACGGATCTGTGAGACCTCCACTTAATAAAAAAAAACTCCGATTATGATCCAGCATACTCAAATACTCCTCGAGCAGCCAAGGAATTCAATCCTCATGCCCTCAGATCCATACACACAACACAGGTCCACTCAGGTTCGACCTAAAGCTCTGATACCATGATAAAAACTCATATACTATTAATTAAGTGGCTCTCTGAGTGAGATACATGGACAATGCACAAGCACTCTACACAATGAACTTTTCTTTATTCAGAAAAACCTTGTACATATAGTCTTGCACACTAACAGAGTGGTTTGAACCACTCCCTAGATAGTAGGATCTCATACCTAATCTTAGAGTTTGAATCCTGTCCTTATCACAACAAACAACTAAGTCTATATTTCTCCATTAATTCTAACAAGTTTCTCCATATCCACATTGCAAACCTTTATAAAATGAGGAATTTCGAAAGTTAAGAAAGCACAAAATAAAAGGTAGGGCTGGTTGCTTCCTATAAAATAAGGTGTGAAATATGTGTAATACATTTCTTATTTTATTTTGAGAAATAGGGAAATGATTTAATATAAGTATTTTTATTTTTCAGTGGGATTTCTAGAATTTTAATTTATTTATCAATAATAATTATTAGATGAATGATGAATATTTAAACTCGACATAATACTCTAATGTATTTTTAATAGTATGTATAAACATAAAATTGATATTTATTTACAAAGTAGTTATTCATTATTTTCTCTTTTAATTTAATTAATCAATTACAAAATGTCATATCAAGTGTCATAAGAAATGAGTTATGGTTTTTTGGATATGTCGTATATATAAGCCATGGTATTGCCAAGGGTATCGTAAAAAACTTTGTTTAAGAAGCTCCATGATAAAGTGGAGGTGAAAATCTGTGGTTAAGAACTCTATTACATTTTTTTCTATATACATATGTGCGTGTTTTTAACATATATATTAATTCTTTTTATCATTAATAATAATATAAATAATTTTAAATAAAGTTATCATTTAGTTAATTCTAGTGATTTTTATTTTTATTTGTAGCAATTGGAGATGTATGATGAAGTGTTTTGATGCTTATTAGAATTGATGTCTATCTGCATTAAGATTCATTTAATTTATATGGCTTCACTAGTTGGTAAATAATAAAGGCTTTGTGAAAAGAAAAAAATTATTTCGAAGAAATTAATAAGAATATGTTGCATAAAAAGGAAGATTGACAATCCATGTGGTGTAGAATAGACACAGATGGGGTGTACTATTAAGGAACTATGTGATATGAAGATCACTAGTTTGAAACTCTGTGGGAAAAAATCCATCAATTTTAAGAGTTGATGTGGCCTAGGCCAAGTGCGATCCTCAGATGATTTTTATGACTTAAATGACTTAACATTTAGTTTCTCAAGCCAAAAGTTAAACATGTAGTCATATCAAGACTCACACAACTTTGTAAACAATTTTTTTTTTTCTTTTTTACATATTATCTTAATAATATTACTAATGTGATGGACTAAAAAATGACATGGCAGAGCTTGGTGGTCCCACTAGAGTGATATGTGAATTTGGGAATGCAACGCCATCTAACATGTATACAAAATATTATAAAGACCATAAATTTGTGTCTTGAATCCAAAATTAAGTAAAAATTTTATTATATAGAGTCTCTTGATTAGTAAAAGATGATTTTTTTGATGAATAAGGTGGATTGAGAAAAGAAAAGAAAAAAAAGAATTATGAAAATTTTTATCCCAAAATTTTATAACCACCACCTCCTCAAGACAACTTATAGGGTTGTCTTAGCTTATATCCATCTAAGGAATTTTGGAAGAAGATCGAAACGGCTAGAATTAAATAACTATGAGTGAAAATACAAACCCCTTATTCGGTTAAACTTGCAAAGGAAAAAATGTGTTTTCTTTAAGACGAGATATATTCTATCAATGTATATCATATATTAAGGAATAAAACATATGGGGACCAACACATGATAATAACTCCTATGTAAGATAAATTAGGTCAACGATGAAATATATTAATAAATGCAAAATTGAGGAAGAAGATTACAATGTATTTTATTAATGTGATGTCAATGTATTGATTATTTACATATAGTAACCATGCGTACAAAAAAAGTGCAATAAAAATCACATAAATTTTCATTTTTTACAAAATTATAACATAGCCATTAGATGAGCTAGATAGGAAAACATTCATCTATGCTTATAGAGCAAAAAAACAAGGTTTAATAGAATGTAATTATGCTTTATGTTATATATGAAAAAATAGGAAAAGAATACTTAATTTTAAATCACTATTTAAATAGGTTAAATAACTTATTGATTTATTATTAAAATAAATTAGAAATTAGCACATTTTACAATACTTATAAAATAACTTATTCGAAATTGTCAAATTTTTAATATAGAAAAATAATGATAAAAATGTACCAATTGAATAACGGCAAAATTTCCAAATTTTAAATTTTTTTCATATATTGTGTTCCAATATTCTAAGGTGGTGTTTCTCCTTCTAGTTTCATCATTTTAAATAAATAAGAAAACAGGGAGGGTATCCGTGATACCCTATTTAATAAATCCATATGCATAACTAAAACCAAAATGTCGTCAATGTCATAAAAACAAGCAAAATGTCGAGAATTTGATTTGTAAAAGTTATAGTTATTTTGAGGTAAAGAGTATTTTGTTGACATTTTACAATAATTTAGAGAGTGGAAACATGGAATAATATTTTGTATCTCAACAACAAGTACTTTGTAACTTTTCAATATGCAGAGGAAAGATAAGTTTTTATCTTTATTTTATTTATTTAAAGTAACCATAAGAAACATCCATCCAATGAGGAATAGTCTTCGAAGGTGCATGACAAGCTGAGTGGGAAACAAAAGGATCAACGAGAATCAAGGGAAGATGAAAATCCAGTTCATTTTCAGAAACGATTGTCGTTTCCCTTAATTATGATTTCAAGTGACCATTTTATTGGAGTCTTAGAAAGCGAGCTATTTATTGATCCGTCCATCTCAAACCTTCTCTCGGTGCTCTTATATTTTATATATTTAATATTATTAAATAAAAGTATTAATTATTGATCTATGCATCTTAAACTTAAACTTAAGATTCTAAAAATAAAAAGTTAAATGATATATATATATATATATATATATATATATATATATATATATATATATATGTTTCAATTAATATTTTCAATTTATCTCATTACGATTTTACCCAAATTTTTAGTGAGAACACTAGTTAGATGAAAAATTTAAGTCATCATCCAAGGAGTACCGATGTTGCATACAGTTGATGGATCCTACTGCACTAAAAATGAGAAATATATGAACAATGTGATTTCAATCACATTATTCATGTGTTTCTCATTTTTCGTGCAATAGGGTGCATCGAAAATATGCAACATGGGTACTCGAAGAATTAAATTCCGCATGCAACAAGTACTCAAACTCAAAATTTGAATGAAATTGTAGAGAATTAAGTTGAAAATACGAGTTGAGAAAATGATTTTTTCTTTTTATAAGAATTTAAAAACACATGAGAAATGATGTGTACTATCAATTAGATATATGGGAAATTTTTTAACACGCTCAACAATGATTATTTTTCTTTTAGAAGAGAAAATTATATTATTATGTTATATATGCATAATATGATAGTTTCTTTATTTTTTAACAAGAATTTACTAACTAAAACTCATTTCAATAAATAAAATAAATTAAAATTGTTATAATATATATAATATGGAAAATTTTAGGGGATAATATTTGTAAGCGTCTAATTTTCTATTATTTCCCAAAAAAGTATTCGGCAATTTAATTTTTTAATAAAAATGATTCACCCAAATTTTAAAATATGGAATTATTTTATCTTAAAAATCGCCAATATTATATAGAGAGTATAGATAAAATCATTATAAATTTGAATAGTTTTACAAATATATCAATAAATTTTTTATAGTTTGCATATTAGGGACTAGTGAGATTCGCCAATGTTTTTAAACATTAAGATAATTTTTCATCCTTAAATTTTTTGTTCATATGGAAATAAACATATTATTTTACTGTAGTTTGGTTATTGTTATAATTAAATATTTTTAAATGGTTGTGTTTTTGTTGATATTTATACTGAAGGTGTCTTTTTTGAAATAGGTGTCCTTTTTTAAATTAGAAATAAATTACACGTCTTATTGAAAAATGAACTATTCTGATAAATAGAATTTGGTTATATATAAATGAATTTTATAAATAATAATGAGGAACTTATTAGAATTGGAATAATCTAAAATGTGTAGGAAATTGTTGGGTGGGGAGCTACCTGGCGCAAATATAATTTTTTAAATTTATTAAAAGTAATGGACCATTTTTCTAAATAAGATATTCTTATATATAAATGAATGTTATAAATAATAATGAGGAATTTATCAGGTAGGAACTTAATAGAATTTTAATGATCTCAAATCCCTAGGAAATTGGTGGGTGGGGAGCTAAATTATTAAATTTATTAAAAGCCAATGCAACCTAAAAAGCTTTTTAATACACTACAGTTGTTGATAAAAATTAATACTAAGCATATGTTGAGCATATTCTCTTGAGAATCAATCTAGGCCCTCAATTTAAACAAAAAAAACAAAAACCAAAACTTTGTAATACACTAAACATTAATAATAAGCATATGCTCAACATATTCCCTTGAGAATCAATCTAGCCCTCAATTAAAAAAAAAAAAAAAAAAATCCTCATCCACCTTAAGTTGAAATAAAAAAGCAGTTAGAAATTAAATTAAATTACTATATTTTTAAAAAATAAACATTTTATTACATGATAAGAAATTTCACAAAAATTTCATTAATTTTAAAAATTTTAAAGCTAATTATTGGGTATTTTTTTTGTTTCAGAATGACCATCCTTAACATAAAAATTCTTAACTATAGTTAACCTATAAGGTCACTCATTATTGTGGGACCCACACTAGTTGTGCAAAGGCAACTGTAACTACTTCTAGAAAGATGAGAAACAAAGAAATTTTTAACGTCCACAAGGCTAAATATAGCCTATGGGACCTCTTTTAGAGTGAAAAACTTGAAAAAAATTATGCACCTCAAGAGATTTAATCCCGTTCAAAATGAATCTATAGTGGTTCTATAGATGCATATAGCATGTGTAACGTTTCATTTTTAAAACTTTATTTTTGAATGGATAAATGTTTACAATGTCTTGAAAGTTTACTTGGACACTTGGATTGTGTAAATGACACCACATAAGTTTGCAATCCCAAAAAATCTTTGCTAGACAAAATTTAAATTTAAATTTAAAACTAGAATTAATAGCTCAAGAAAAATTGCTCCAAATCGATTTAATATTTTTAGAAGGAGATAGCTAAATTCAAAAACAAACCCCCTTCTTTATGTTAATTGCAAAATATAGTGGAATCTGAAGGTCACTCAAGTTAAATATGCTCTTTATTTAATCTTATTATCAACAAACACTTACTTTATTCATTTCTTTTGTGCAATTACATTTTTTGTGGGCTAGTGCACACGAGGACCTATGGTAATGTTTCTCCTCATTACCTTGCATGTTATAGCTTGGATAATATGTAAATAAGATTTTGACATTGTGTTATGATTGGAAAAAAAATAGTTAGCCAGGTGATTCAAGTAACATCTCTCAAACTAGGATTGACACAAGTGTGAGCCTATTGCAAGCATGAACACATTTCTTCCTCTCAATCCTCTTTCTTTTAGGTTGTTATCTTTCCTTTGTTACAACAATTTTGTCGTAACATATAGGTATGTTCAATCAATTTAATGTATCTTTACACCTTTAAAAACCATTACGTGTAAATATATTAAAATATATTAAAGAAGAACTCTCTAAAAAAATTAAATGTCAAGAACTATATAAATATAACATAACATTTGATTTTGTCAATCATTCACAAATAAAAAATAAAGCTACTAACTACGTCATTAAGAATAGAGCAACTGACTAAGTTATTAAGAATAATTATATTATTCCAATACCCTTAATTAAAACCATTAAACGTTTTAATATCTACCCTACTTAATTCTATAAAAATAAAATTAAAAAAATGTCTTCCCAATGAAATATTTATATACTTACTTCTTTTGAAATTAGAAAACGTGATTATGAGATAATAATATCATTAAATTGCTTATTTTTGAGATAAAAAACGTGATTATGAGATAATAATATCATTGAATTGCTTGTATAACAAATTCGAGTTCGTCCTTCCTATCTTTATTGAACCCAATTGATAATCCTAGAAATATTTGGAAAAATCTTCTAAATAACCATGACTACTAGTTGTTTCTTCCTTATTTCTAGATATTCCCCAGGCCTTTTGAATGTGTAAACAATGATATTTTGGTAGCATGTTATGCACCAAGCCATCTTTACTGTTAGCTTTTAATTATAACTTGTAATATGGTTGTAGTACGATGAGGTGATTTTTTTTAATGGGATGTTATATTTTTATTTGGTTTTAAATTTTAACGGGAGGACAGTGTGGCATGTTATGGTTAGGTTAGAGGGATAGACATTTCGTTAGAGATTGGGATTTTGATTTCACGTTTATATGGTTTCTGAATTTTTCGATTTTAAATTGAATTGTATTATATTGGCGGCTAAGAACTTTAATCCTAAACTTTACCCACGTTACTCCACAAATTAAAGATTCACCATAATTAAAAATAAAAAATATAACTATAAAATAAAATCGTGACTTATACGAACTAACGTCATGTCTTAGCTGTTTCCAGCCGTAACATGGCTTTCTTTATCGCTCGAGGCAGGTCAATAGTTAGTGTTCTTATATATATAAGAATATGTATTTAAATATTAATAAAAAAAAATACTAAGATAAATAATAATAAAAAATTGTGAAAGAAACATGCGTATTATACCTAAAAAAATAGATTAGAGAAACCCAAGATATGTATGTGCCTTGTATGCATTTAAAAAGGAATGAAAGACCATGTTTTGACAATGTATTATCACATGCATGAAATTGATGTTAAATTATGAGTATTTATTTATTTTAATATGATGATGATTATTTCTTTATTTAATTTTATATTTTTTAAAT
The DNA here is from genome assembly GCA_034641835.2 of Pinus albicaulis. Taxonomy (NCBI): domain Eukaryota; kingdom Viridiplantae; phylum Streptophyta; class Pinopsida; order Pinales; family Pinaceae; genus Pinus; species Pinus albicaulis. The sequence goes on from CM076569.1 coordinate 732,880,600, forward strand.
TAATTTATAATTTTGTTAAATTTTAAAATTTAAAATTTTAAATATTTTTAATGATAAATAATATTAGGTATAACAATTATATATTTATATATTAAATTTAGAATAATATTAAATATTATTTTTATAAATTGAAAAATAAATATATATTCTAGGTGATAATTAAATCAAAGTATATATTGTTGACACTTTTAGAACAAGGTAGTGTAGTTCATTATCAGAACAAGATATTATATATAATTATTAAATATTTTTATATTAAATTTCAATAATATCAATTATTTACAGATAAGAAAAAATCAATTTTTTCAAAAATTTTATGTATATGTTATATTGGATATAAAATAACAAAAAAATTATATATATATATATATATATATATATATATATATATATATATATATATATATATATATAATTTTGTGAAGTTTAAAAAAAAAAAATTAGAATGTTTTAATTTTATGTATTTGGGTCCATTTAAATTTGCTCACTTTGCTTATGATAATTTTAAAAATAAATAATTATAAATAATAAAATAATAAGACAAAGCCTTATAGCTAGATTCCTTTCACTTAGTTTAATTATTGAATTTTGAAAAATATAAATTACCTCATTCATTTCAAAATTCCATATTATATTTGTAGAAAATTATTTTAAACAAAATTAAATAAATTTTTACTATTTCCTTTTGATATATATATATATATATATATATATATATATATATATATATATATATATATATATATATTATACACATTGTATGGTTCGAGATGGGAGAAGCTACGGAGGTTTTGGTGATGGAGTATAGATAGATCCATCGAACCAAGACACGGCACGGCTCGAATTGGTATCGTATAGGTCTATTTTGAACCGGACCAAATTTGACATTAAAATCTTAGAATGACCCGATACAAAGCTTTAGACTCTTAGATTTGCGCATTGAGGTGACCTGTTCGAATTCTTGCATTCTTTTTCTGAAACGCGCAGAATTTGTAGTTGGCCACGGCCGATGGCAGATCTGATGTCAGAATTCAGAGTAAAACTGATAAATTTGTATTTAGATCGTCAAATTTAATCGAATTTCGGTAACAGTGTTCAGTCCTGTCAGTACTAATATGACAGTCGTGAAATCATTGCGAAATAAGAGAAAGACCAATAAAAATTAAGAAAATTCAAAAAAATATATTTAAAAAAATAAATATGTTTATTTTTGTAATGTTTACTTTGTTTCTTGATTTTTAATTTTTAGTCAAAGGCTAAGTAATTCGGTAGTGAAAGACTTACCGAATGAGAGAGACCTGCGAGCACTAATAATTAATATTTATAATTAGTTAAATATATTATTTTGTTTTCTAAAATATAAATAAGTATTATAAATATTTATTGCATAAGAATTATCATGATTATTTCAATTAAATTTTCATTTTTAAAAGGATAGGTTTATTTAGATTTTATAATTTTGGCATAATATTTAATTGTTTTATACATGGGGTATATATAGATTTAAGATATTTATTATGTTATAGGCATGTTTGTTTTTAAATAAAGTTCTATAATTTTATTTTAATTTTTAATAATTAGTAGATAAATGGTAGGGATTTAATCTTTGTGTAATATCCATGGACTAATTTGTATAATAGTTATGATAGTGGATTGAGATTTATTGCAATTGTTTGTAGTTATACCTTTTCAATATAATTAAAAATGCCAATGTCCCAATAAACTCATATTATTTATTGTTGTTTTAGTATGTGCCCTATAGGGGTGTATCAATCCCAATGAAAGTCATATGAGGGCTTCCCTCAATACATGTGTGAGTAGTAGTTATTCACTGTAGGCATTAAACATAGCACACATGATGAGGAAAATTTAGAAGGCCACCTAATGGGCTTGGTTCATTGTGTATCCAATTGTACTCTGAATAGTGAGGAGGATGAGAACAATATTGATGTTACCCTATGTTAGTATGAATCCTTTGTCGAAGTGTACGAAAAAGGACCACTTTAGCTACGCATAACCAATAGCCCTAACAACAAAAGTGGCTGCCAATATCTTCAGATCTGCAGTTAGTTGATCAAGAAAAGAGCTGCAAAAAACCAGATCTATGCATGGAAAGATATTAAGCAGTAAAAATAAGGGTTTGCTCCATATACCAATAGACAAGACAAGAACAATTTTGGAAAGAATTTTTGTATTAAGGGCACCTGGGAGGAAAACAAGAAGGCGTATCCAATTCTCCTGAGTGGGATGGGTTCTTAGAAGTCCTCAGCACTTCAGATCTAAGATCTCTCTCTCTTGTTGGTGTAGAAAACCTAATGTAAAGAATAGAGCTCAAAGGGAGCTCACGTAGCAAATAATGGGAAAAATGTGACCAAGTGTATAGATCCAGAGTGATCTAATAGGCAACAAAAGGTGAAGAATGGTAGGAAAAGCCCTCCTATTTATAACAAAATATTGGGTCATTCTAGATCTTGGTGCATGATTAAAATAATGTTAACCAAATCTAAATCCACCTTTTATGGAATATTTTATTATATTTGTTGGAGGGAAAAAGTATTTGACTTGGGTCAAATCCCTTTATTTGTTAATAATAAATAAATAAATGATTTATTTATCTTTTTAAGGAAGTGGTTGAAGAATAATTAAATAAATAATGATTTATTTAATTATTTGTGGGTGATTTGGTCATATTTAACAAGGAATATTATCTAAATAAGATTTAAATAATTATTCCTAGAAAATAATAAGATAAATAAAGGTTTATCCAATTAATTTCTTTGTTTTTGGGTTAAACATGACTAGGAATAATAATTAAATTATGGTTTAATTAATTATTCCATGAGGAAAATTAAACAAAATAGGTTTGTTTAACATTTCCTTTTGGGGTTTCCTGTTTAGACCATAAACAACCTAATAAATGTGGTTTATTAAGTTATTTTACATAGTGAAAGCAATTTTACTTAGGGTAAAATTGGTCTTACATGGTGTACTTTGGTCCATCTAATCATAATAGGTTAGATGACCAAAAAAATGGTGTAACACCCTAAGTGAAACCATGCTGGGAAATTCATTTCATCTTAAGAATTTACTCCGCGAAGATGAAAATGGAGACTCTCCTTCTGTAGAAAATACAACCACGGGGATTCAACATGATCTTATGATGTACTAAAAAAATACACCGAATCCCTTCTACAATTTTCAGAAATAAAACATAATCGCACAATCACATAAATATGTAAGAGTAGGAGACAATCAATCACACAGCACAATATATGTCTGGGGAAAGCACACCGCCTAAAACCATGCTATCTATATATTGTATAAATTCAACAATCATGAAACAATACAATTATTTCTCTCACAAGAGAACTCTTGCACTCTTCCAACTTTCTCACATTGATCTAGGAAAAATCAGACAAATACTTAGCCAATTCTCTGCCTCTGCTCAACCTACCTTGCTCACACATTATTGGGATAATTAGATCCCTATTAAATAGTAAAATCCATCCAATTGATTATGCAATGCATCAAGGACCTCCGACTAACTCTATAACTGACCTGTAAAAATTTTTAATTATACAATTGATAGTCATCCTCCATTTAACCTCTGTTTGAACTGGGTATTCCCTATAATTGACATGCAACAACTATTTATAGTGAATTATAAGTTAACTTATCGATCAATCATTGTGAATTAAATCAAATTTAACTCACTAGAACTCTCACTAGCTCATCACTTAGTTAGAACTAGTTAAACTGATTTTAGCTCAATTTATTGAGTTAAATAATTACAACTCATGCATGAATATTTGGATTCTTGAACTAAAAGGGTTAGGGAGAAATGAATAAGGTTAGGTTTTCCAACTCATCCACCACCGTCGTCACTGTGCTCTTCTCTACAGCAAACATTGCAAACATAACTCACTCTGATCCGCAGCAAGGCATCGTCAACCACTGTAAGGAGAACTTGATCTCACCACAATGGGACACTAATCGAGGTTATGTGAACTATATCTCTACTACAGTAGTCAGGGCCAAAGCATCTCCCACCAATCTATAGCGAAGAGCAGTCTTTCACAGAAATAAGGGCCAGACCCTGTCGTGTGACACCTCCAACTGTAGTAAGAAGAACCAAATCCGATATTGCGTTGTTGCTGTGCTTCGTGGGACTCCCACGACTGAAGGAAACAAATTTAGCAAATCTTCATTCCCTCCCTCTGTCGTAGCTCTATGGCTATTCAGCCCCCTGGATCTATGAGAAGGGGGATCAAAGGAGCCACCACTGGCTAGGAAGATCCAGCTTTAATGTCATGCAGCCACTAGCAAGAAAGGGATTCATAACATTGAAATGGCCCTAGCTTGTGAACCTCTACTCTCAGTCACCATCGAGCCTCTATATGGCCATGTGGCACTAGAACTCTTGGGACAAAGCATGCTCCCATCTCAGACTCGCTCAAGTACACAAGGTTTCTCAGATCTCTCCTGCCCTTCTTTTCATATCCAGATCTTACTTCTTACTGGAAAAAATATGCTTCATTAGGTGCGTACAATGGATCTGGTGCAGATTCTCATGCAAGATCTAGAACTCAGGCTGGGGATCCCCTCCTCTCTCCAAAGACTACTATATGAAGGTAAATAACTGAATGTCTCTCATTCCCTCTCTTTTTATAATATTTAAAGAAATGGTTCTCTAACCTTAACCCTTAGGCTGAGAGGGGGAGAAGTTGGGCAGCCATATTCTTCTCCTGCTTTCTCCTACAAAGATGCAGTCCATGCACAGCCACCTAAGAAAACCGCTCAACCCACAGAGGCACCGAAGCCCTTCTTGGTTAATAAACTAGAGGAAATTTTCTCCATCAATATCTCCCATCCATATTTGGATGATCAACTTCAAAAGTATGCAGAATCTACCATATTTTGTCGATTTAATGGACTATGGTCTCGCTCAACATATCTATACAATTGGATTCACTCCACCTAGACCATCAATTGAAAGGTTATCTTCTACTCCAAGGACTTCCTCATTGTTGTGTTTGCCTCCAGAAAAGACTATAAAAAAGCCTTAACTGAAGGCCTATGGTTTTGAGGACAAATAGGGCTTTTCCTCACCCCCTAGTTCCATGATTTCGACCCCTCTATGGTAGTCATCACCAAGCTTCCTATCTGGGTTAGACTACCAAACCTCCCTGCACATCTTTGGCACTTCTCTATTTTCCATGGGTTTGGAAACACCTTGGGTCGCTTCCTGGCGACGGATCCCTCCAGGGAAGGGAAAAGAATATATACATATGGCAGAATTTGTGTTGAGATTGACTTAAGCAAAGCTTTTCCCGATCAGATTATCCTCAAAGTGGGAGATTTTCTTTGGACTCAAACCTTCGATTATGAGAAAACTGCATTCAGATATTGCCACTGCCATCAAACATGGCATATTGAGAACACCTGCACCGTATTCCTTTCCCAAAAGAAGAAAGGTCTTAAAAAACTAAAATCTAAAAGCTAGAAACCATGTGATCCCCCCCCATGGATGAAATTGATTCATCCAGCTCGGATGAGGAGGAGATTAAAGCTGATGAAGAGGCAAATTTGCACGAGAAGGAAACAAAAATAACACTTTGGAGGGCCCAATTCTTCCTAAAATACACGGAAGCATTCTCATGAGTCCGTCTCCTCTGACTCGGATAAGGAGAACCCTCCTTTTATTAACAACAATCTTCAAATGGTTTCCACCCCCCTAGCCTCTTGTTGGCTAGGTCAAAGTTTCAAAAAAAAAGGGAAAGAAATGACATAATGAGGACTCTACCCACTCTGTGCAATCTCGGCATTCTCTTGTGTTCGGCACTCCTCATTCCTAGATATCTCTTCTGGTTCCCCTTGCTCTCTTTTGGCTATGATATGGGACCAACGTTGACTGTTCATTTCCGTCTTTCCCTCTATCTAGTTTCTCTTGCTTGTAACTCCATTTTTACTATATGATTTTAATATAATTAGTCTTATTCAACCCAAAAAAAAAATACAACTCAAGCATAACTGCAACTGGACCCCCTTAAATCATGGAATCATTCTACATGTATCCTCTTTGACCCTCAACTTGAGTTTCCTAAGCTAACTCTATCATTATGACTTAGTTAATTAATACAAGTTATTATGAGATGAAATTACAATGTATCTTCCCATTTAATTAAGGGAAAATTAAATTAAAATCCCTTCTTTTGGGTGTCATTTCAACACTCCCTCTAAAAAAAAAATGGATTCTCAGCTACCCTGATCTTGTCTCTATGGAATTCGAATTTGATTATTGCCAACACCTTTTTCAAGATGTATGCATCCTCCTCCTCCATGGGAATGAACTCTAATGACATAATCTTTCTCTGATCACAATATCTGAGATCCTGTTACCATATATCAATATGCTTATAAATTTCATGGAATACTAGATTAACCAAGAGTATAATGCAACTATGGTTATCACAATGTATCACCATTGGATCCATCTATTGACCAGAAAAACCAACAAGTATCTTCCTCATCCAGATGGCCTTGCATGTTGTCTAACTAGCCTCCATGTACTCTGCCTCTACTGAAATGAGTGAAATTGATCTCTATTTATTGTTGTACCAAGAAACTATTGTTGATCCTATATTGAAGATGCCTCCTAATTTTCTCTTTCAGTAGTATGGAATCCCAAATCAATCTCCATCGGTGAAGCCTTGAGGCTTCACTCCCTCTGTACGTCTATACCATAACCCACACTCTATAGTTCCCCTGATATATCTCATCACATGCTTTCGTGCCTTCCAAAAGAGCTTGGTCCGCTTAACCATAATTTGGCTCAGTTGGCTAACTGCGTAGCATGTCTCAAGACGTGTGTTCACCAAATACATGAGTGAACCCATCAACTTATTGTAAAAAATAACATCCACTACTTCACGTGAAGTAGCATCCTCCTTCCTCCAGTTTCGTGCAAGAGGAGTCTTTATGGGTTTAATGCCCTCCATGTTGAACTTCCTCATAATCTCCTTGGCATACTTGCCTTGAGTTAGAAATATCCCCATCCCTTTTCCATATTTCCAATCCAACGAAATAGTGAAAGAGCCCTATGTTCTTCATCTCAAATTCTCTTGCAGGATCATATTTAAAATATTTTATGTGCCGCTCAACACTTGTGAGCATTAGATTATCAACATTAAATAAAATAATCAAAACATTACCATAAAACATAATATGATATAGGTTCACATCTGCTTCACTCTTGATGAAGCCCAACTTAATGAAATAGCTTTCAATTCTGATGTACGAAGCACGAGGTGCTTACTTCAACCCATAAAATGCTCTCTGGAGTCCACACACGAGTGACTCCCTATCTAGGGTCTAAGAACCTTCCAGTTGCTCAATGTACACTTCTTCCTCAATAACTCCATTGAAAGGGTGTCATTACACCCATCTGATGTACCTTCCATCCCATTTATGTGGAGAGTGCAAGGATGGATCTAATGGATGAGTGTCTTGCGACTGGTGAAAAATTCTCATCATAGTTAATCCCCTCCACCTAAGAGAACATTCTGTCCACACATCTAGCTGTGTGTTTCTCCACACTCCCATATGTTGTTTTATTTGCCTTGTAGACACATCTGGATCCTACCACTAACTTCCCCACTGGTCTTGTGAACACTTCCCATGCATTGTTCCTGATAATGGAGTCGTACTCGTCAACCATGGCATCAACACACACTTTTTGTTGTATTGTTTCCTCAAAACAGTATGGTTCTATATCAATAACTTGGCTCATAAGAGCCATGTATCTAGTGTATCGCTCTGGGCACCTTCTTTTCCTGTGCTGCGATGTGGGTGCTCCCACATTATCTCTCGCATCTAGCAATAATATGTCAGCTGCTCTGGTGCACTTCCTTCCATCTATGATGGATGGATCTGCATGAAGGGTTTCTACCACCCTTTGTTCCTCTTCTTTTGGATGCTCCACATCTTGAGATTCATCTTTTGGAGCTAAGAGCTCCTCAACTACATGAAACTCAAGCTCCCTCTCAAGTGACATTCATATGGCTTTGTCTTCATCAAATATCACATCTCTTCTCACTACTATCATTTGATGTGCTGGAAATTAAACTCGATAGTTATGAGTTGTATCAGTGTACCCCACAAATATCCCCAACTTTGATGTTGGCTCAAGCTTATTCTTATCATATTCAGTCATATGGCAATACACAGATGAGCCAAAATTTGTTAAGTCCCTATATTAATAGTGTAGCCCCTTATTATGTTAGTGTAGCCCCCCTTATTGTTATTATTGTACCCCTGTAACCCCCATATTGTTATTATTGTGCCCTTACATTATTATTGTTAGGTCGGCTAGGATTACATTGCGGCCCCACTAGGATTATATTATGGCCCCATGGACTCCTATATATAGAAGGAGGTTTTGTTCATTTGTATCATCCAAGAATTGTTCATTCATGTAATGTATTGGAGGTTGCCCCCTCGAAGTGGCTCATTTCTAAGGCGTGAATATCTCTTCTCTTCTCTCTTTGGAGTGATTGCATTTGGTATCGAGCTTTGGGATTCTAGGGTTTGGCACATCCCAACCCCGAGGTCATCGTGGAATTTTCGCCTGCGTTTTTCTACGAGGAAGCTTCGAGGCACCATTTTCAAGGGGTGCGAAGCTGTGTTGAATCTTGAGGAAGGTTTCTAAAATTTCCAGATCTTGGTTCGCAACCCCCGAGGAGATGCTAAGTGGCCAGAGTTAGGTATTTTGGGCTCTCAACAGATAAATATTGAGTTTGCGCTATAAATTTTTTTCACAGAAGGTTCAGAATCTGAAATTCATATGGTGCGAAGCTGAAATGCTGAGGAAATTCGTCAAAAAATTTCAGAGCTTGGTTCGCAATATTTTTGGAGATATGATCTCTGGAAGGTAGTGCTTTTTCAGGCTCCTGAATTTCATCTCAAAGAGGTGATCGTGGGAAAACTTCAATAACTCTCTCTCTGGGCATTGGATGGTGCGAAGCTGAAAGCCTGAGGAAAGTCGTCAAAAAATTTCAGAGCTTGGTTCGCAATATTTTTGGAGATATGATCTGTGGAAGGTAGTGCTTTTTCAGGCTCCTGAATTGCATCTCAAAGAGGTGATCGTGGGAAAACTTCAATAACTCTCTCTCTGGGCATTGGATTGAAGTGCCGTAAAAATTTGTCGCAAGTACACAGACTGAAGTTTCTGAGCTATCAATTTCAGAGACAAAGGACACAACAGTGACACGTGGCAAGTCGTACAAGTTCGCTCTACTGAACCAGTCCAGAATTAGGTCATTGTGGGAGATTGGACACAAATTTGTCTTGGAGAATCCAAATCAGGTCAGACCTGTGGCATTTGAAAGAAGCTTTAGAGATCTACTACAGGGCTGAATTTCAGATATCGAAGATTTTCAAATACAGAGATAATTCAATTTCAATATCGAGCTCCTAAAAGCTAGTAAAAAGGTGTGTATTTTTTTTCCGAATTGCATAAGTCTTGTTTGAAGAATCAAGTTGAATTGATTCCAAGGGCATCTTGTAGAATAGATATCAATATTGAATTCTAAAATGGCCCCTAAAAAGAATTCAACACCCATCAAGCCTTCAGAAGGCTCTACCATGACTCATGAAGATGAAGAATTGCAACATGATCTATAAAAATTACAAGAACAAGTGCAACAAATTTCACTCTCGCAAAGAGCAGCAAAAAATGAAATGGAAGTTTTGAAGAAAGGTGTGGAAGTGAAGATGGATGGTTTGAAGAAAGGCATGGAAGCTAAGATGGATGGTGTGCAAGCTAAGATGGAAGCTAAGATGGATGGCATGGAAGTGAGCATGGAAGCTAAGATGGATGACATGAAAGACAACATGGAAAACATGAAGAATGATCTAAAAGCATACATGGAAGGCTTGATGACAAGCTTAAAACCATAAATGATTCCTAATGGCGGAAATATAGGAGAAGAACCTCATGATGAGAACAAAATAAATGTTAATCGTGATTTCATAAACTCGAATGTTGGTGGGAAGAACCACCATATTCCAAAAATGGATATGAGGAAGTTTGATGGAAAGGATCCTGTAACATGGATACTACGGATGGAGCAATATTTTGATCTCCATAACGTGCAAAACACACAAAAGGTACGCATTGCAACTTTACATTTAGAACAAAATACATTTGTATGGTATCGATGGCTTTGTTCACGTAAAAAAATTGTCACTTGGTCAATTTTTACGGAGGAAATGATAGCACATTATGAGGATACAAAGAGCAACACCTTCTTTACCCAATTGATAAATCTCAAACAAAAGGGTTTAGTGGGGCAGCACAGTGAGGACTTCCAAAAATTGAGTATAAGGGTAACTGATATTTCAGAGGACCACAGGATTGATCTCTTCTTAGGCAGTTTAAAGGATAACATTCAACATGAAGTTCGTGTTATGGAACCTGATTCATTAGAGAAGGCATTCAGGTTGGCAAGAAAAGTTGAATGTAAAATTATGGCAACAAGGAAGTCTACTACTCAATTCTATAAAGAAGGAAGTGTGGCTACATCTAGATTTCCACAACCTACAAGGTTGACAACACAACAATTGGAAGAAAAAAGAGCAAAAGGGCTTTGCTACAGTTGTGATAGCAAATACACTAAAGGTCATAAGTGTGCTGAGAAGAAATTATTTTACATAGATTGTGAAAAGGAAGAAGAAAATGAACAAGAAGAGGATATACACCAGGAACCAGCCCCAGAAGAGGAAGAAATGAATCCAACCATATCGTGTAATGCACTGGCAGGAATTACCACTCCTCAAACTCTCAAGATAAAAGGAAAAATCAAGAAGAGAAAGGTAATAGTGTTGATTGATTCAGGTAGCACCCATAATTTTATTCATTGTAAGGTAGCCAAGGAATTAAATTGTTTCCTATACCCAGCACCAGAATGTCAAGTGATGGTTGCAAATGGAGGAACTATAAATTACTCTGGAAAATGCAATAACATCAAGCTAACCATGGGGGAATATGTGTTGACTAGTCCAATGCTTTCCATTCCTATGGGAGGTGCTGATGTTGTACTAGGAGTACAATGGTTACAATCTTTGGGGACGGTGGCTTTTAATTTTCAAGAACTTTTCTTGAAATTTTTTTCAGAAGGAAAGGAAGTCGAATTACGGGGTATTGAAGGGAAGCCGGGAAGGATAATAAGCTCTAATGGCATGAAAAAGCTTCTAAAGAAAGAACAACGAGGCGTAATTGCACAATTATGCTCACTAGAAGTTCCAACATCAAAATCATCTATTTCTGCAGATCTCCAACAAGTCTTGGACAATCATTCCAAGGTGTTGAAACTCCCAAAGGACTCCCACCTATTCGTGATCATGATCATGCTATTCATTTGATTCCAGGAAGTGTTCCTCCAAACATCAGGCCTTATAGATATCCTTACTTCCAAAAGAGCGAAATTGAACGTATGATTGCAGAAATGTTAGAGGCGGGTATAATTCAACCTGGTCAAAGTTCTTTCTCTGCTCCTGTAGTATTGGTACACAAGAAGGATGGATCATGGCGAATGTGTCCGGATTATAGGGAGCTCAATAAGCTCACCATTAAAGACAAATTTCCCATTCCTGTGATTGATGAATTATTGGATGAATTGCATGGAGCAATTTATTTTACCAAGTTGGATCTTCGTTCAGGATATCATCAAATTAGAATGAAGACTGAAGATATTCCAAAAATAGCATTTCGAACTCATGAGGGTCATTATGAATTTTGGTCATGCCTTTTGGCCTTACCAATGCACCTTCTACATTTCAAGGGTTGATGAATTCCATTTTCAAACCCTTCCTTAGAAAATTTGTGCTAGTATTTTTTGATGATATACTAATCTACAACAAGTCTTGGAAGGATCATGTTGAGCATGTTGACAGGGTGCTCAAACTATTGCAAGAGAAACAATTATATGCAAAAAAATCCAAATGTTTCTTTGGAGTACAAGAGGTGGAATATCTGGGTCATATTGTATCTCACGAGGGTGTTAAAATAGACCCTAACAAAATTAAAGCCATTAAGGAATGGAAAGTCCCCACAACCATAAAGAAGTTGCGAGGATTTCTCGGGTTAACAGGGTATTATCGCAAGTTTGTTAAGAATTATGGGAGAATAGCAGCACCTCTAACAACATTAGTGAAGAAAGATGCATTTTCATGGACTCCTGAAGTAACTAAGGCCTTTGAACGTCTTAAGGAGGCAATGTGCCATGCACCAGTCTTAGCTACGCCAGACTTCACAAAAACCTTTATTGTGGAATGTGATGCCTCAGGAAATGGAATTGGTGCAGTTTTAATGCAGGAAGGAAGACCCATTGCTTTTGAAAGTCGTCCAATCAAAGGAAAGTATTTACAAAAACCTATTTATGAGAAGGAAATGTTAGCAATACTGCATGCACTAAAGAAATGGCGAACTTACCTAATGGGAAAACACTTCAAGGTAAAAACTGATCATGATAGTCTTAAACACTTTTTGGAACAAAGACTATCTTCAGAAGAGCAGCAAAAATGGGTCACAAAGATGTTGGGTTATAACTTTGAAATAATCTACAAAAAAGGAAAGCTTAATGTTGTTGCAGATGCACTCTCAAGAAAGAATGAAGAGGTGGAAGCATTGCTTTGTGCCATTTCTATTATCAAACCAGATTGGATAACCGAAGCAAGAGATGAATGGAAGAAGGACAAAGATGTATGGACACTCATTCAAAAGTTGCAGCAAGATCCTAGTACATCTGATACATTTGGTTGGAAAAATGATTCCTTATGGTACAAAGATCGCTTATATCTTTGTAAGAATTCCCAACTAAAACAAAAGATTCTTCTGGAATTGCACACTTCTCCTTTAGGAGGACACTCAAGATTTTTAAAAACTTACCACGGGGTGAAGAAAGAATTTTTTTGGGATGGCCTTAAATCTGATATTCGAAAGTTTGTGGCGGAATGTTTGGTTTGCCAGCAGAATAAAGTGGAAACAATTAAGACCCCGGGACTTCTACAACCTTTATCCATTCCAAGTCAACGTTGAGAGGAGATTTCAATGGATTTTATCACAGGTTTACCTAAGTCTGAAGGAAAGAGTGTCATCATGGTGGTAGTTGATAGACTTACCAAGTATGCACACTTTTGTGCATTATCTCATCATTTAAAGCAAGTACAGTTGCTACTACATTTATGGACAGAATTCAAAAGCTACATGGAATCCCAAGGGTTATTGTGAGCGATAGAGATCCCATTTTTACTGGAAATTTTTGGACGGAGTTATTTTCTTGTTTGGGTACTCAATTAGCTCATAGCTCATCTTATTATCCTCAATCTGATGGTCAAACTGAGATAGTAAATAAATGTTTGGAAGGATATCTTCGTTGTTTTGTATCTGATAAACAAACACAATGGGTCAAGTGGATACCTCTCGCTGAATGGTGGTATAACACTTCCTTCCATACTGCAGCAAAAATGACCCCATTTATGGCACTTTATGGATATCATCCACCATCGATCACATCATCTTTAAGGGAAAATTCGAAGGTTCAAGCGGTGGAAGATCACGTCGAGCATCAGCAAGAAGTTCTCCAACTCTTAAAGGATAACCTGAATTTGGCACAAAATCGAATGAAACAACAGGCAGATCAACATCGCAGCAAGAGAAGTTTTGATATAGGAGATTGGGTATTTTTACGGCTACAGCCATATAAACAAATGTCCCTCAAGCAAGCTAAGAAGGATAATAAATTATCGCCAAAGTACTATGGTCCTTACAAGGTGTTGCAAAAGATTGGTACTATGGCATACAAATTGGAGCTTCCTGCTTCTTCGCGAGTACATCCAGTTTTCCATTTTTCATGCTTAAAGAAGGTTATAGGAGAAAATCTTCCAGTTCAAACAATATTGCCAGAACTTGATGAGGAAGGAAAAATCATATTGGAACCAGAAGCGGTCATGGAAACAAGAACTCGGCAACTACGGAATCGATCAATTTCAGAGTATCTCATCAAGTGGAAGAACTTACCCACTGAAGATTCTACATGGGAGGATGAGAATTTTATACAGAAGCACCCAGAGCTACTCAAGCGTTGAGGACAACACTTTTTTGAAGGAGAGGGGCATGTTAAGTCCCTATATTAATAGTGTAGCCCTTATTATGTTAGTGTA